>OY726525.1:4176280-4367792 GCA_963383655.1 Bathymodiolus septemdierum | reverse complement strand
ATTAAGAGGTCACCTTGGTACAGTCAAACCTGTATTAAGAGGTCACCTTTTGAACAAAGAAAAGTGGTCTTTTAAGACAGATGATCTCTTAAAAGAGGTTCAATCCATATGAAATTTTCTACGACAGGACAAGACAAAGATGACCTTTAGATACAGGTGACTGCTTGATAGAGGTGACCGCATGGGCAGGTTTGACTGTATATATTTTTCAGAGATATCAATTAATAAAACAAATATGTAAAATGTTGTTTTGTGGTGCATGCATACTAAATACGTAACGTGCATGACATGTTTTTGGAATAACCTTCATTAGGTATGCTTGGCTTGGTGCCAAAATATTGGAAAACCAAACAATATAAAAGTCTGTGGGAAAATTACAGGGCAGAGAATAACGAGCTATGATTGATGACTGAAGAAATATTTACGTCAAGCATTATAGTATGTCATTATAGTATGTCAGGATGTCTTAATATATATTTGAGAGTGCTCCTTTATAAGACAATCGATGTAACTTTAAATATGAATACAGTCAAACCTGTATTAAGAGGTCATGACCTTTGGGACAACAAAAAAGTGGCCTTATAAGACAGGTGACCTCTTAAAAGAGGTTTAATTCATATGACATTTTCTATGACAGGAGAAGAAAAATGTGTCCTTTTACTACAGGTGACTGCTTAATAGAGGTGACCTCATGGGCAGGTTTGACTGTATATAGGAAATAAGATTTTAAATTATACTCTATTTATTTTATTTATATAAAATTTGAATTGATATTTTAATTATATAGAATTTGGTATAGGAATTGGTTCAGAAACAAAATCTTTATGATATGTTTGTCTCATGACCAGTTCTATCAGGATACAGTTGATATGTTTGTCTCATGACCAGTTCTATCAGGATACAGTTGATATGTTTGTCTCATGACCAGTTCTATCAGGATACAGTTGATATGTTTGTCTCATGACCAGTTCAATCAGGATACAGTTGATATGTTTGTCTCATGACCAGTTCTATCATGATACAGTTGATATGTTTGTCTCATGACCAGTTCTATCAGGATACAGTTGATATGTTTGTCTCATGACCAGTTCTATCAGGATACAGTTGATATGTTTGTCTCATGACCAGTTCTATCAGGATACAGTTGATATGTTTATCTCATGACCAGTTCAATCAGGATACAGTTGATATGTTTGTCTCATGACCAGTTCAATCAGGATACAGTTTGAATAGATGTCAGGACTTTTAATATTGTTCAAGTCTACCAGTACTTCACTATTTACAGGTGGTACTTTTTATTAAAATTTGAACATATCTCTTGTACATGTAACACTCTTAGGATGTACCAATGACCATTTGTAATGGGTGAAAGTACCTGGTACCATCCCTTATTAAGATACCTGAGATTTGCATATCTAACTTTTTTAATATAAAAAGAACAATTCTTATAAATTTATTTTTATTTTATTTTTCATTATCACACAAATCATTAACATTCGTTCATTCATTGTTTTTTTAGCTTGACTTTCCGAAGAAAAAAAAGTCGAGCTATTGTCGTCACTCCGGCGTCTGGGTCGGTTAAGTTTTCGGTTAAGTTTTTTGTCAGAGTCCATTTTTCACAAACTATCAAAGGTATCCATTTGAAACTTGGAATACTGGTTCACTATCAAAAGAGGAACCAATTACAACAAGGCAGATGACCCTGTGATTTGTCCTTGTTTCGACATAGTATACAATTTCTCAATAATTATGATAGGCATTGAAATGAAACTCAATCTACCTGTTCACTATCAAATGGGGAACCCATTACAACAAGGCAGGTGACCCTGTGATTTGCATATCCAGAGTTATCTGTCCTTGTTTTGACATAGTACATAGAAATTTGGGATATTTTTTTAGTATAATTAAAATTTCTCAATAACTATCAAAACTATTCACTTGAAACTCAATACACTTGTAGAAAGTGTTGACCCCAATCTGTTGACGAGAGAAGACAACTCCATCCAGCATTTTATTTGAGTTATTCCCCCTTTTTGACTTAGAATTTCTTCAAAAAATGCAATTTCTCAATAATTATGATAGGCAGTGAAATGAAACTCGACATACCTGTTCATTATCAAATGGGGAACCCATTACAATAAGGCAGGTGACCCTGTGATTTGTATATCCAGAGTTATCTGCCCTTGTTTCTGCATAGTTCATAGAAATTTGGGATATTGTAGAAAGTGTTAACCCCGTTCTGTTGACAAGAGAAGACAACTCTATCCAGTATTTTATTTGAATTATTTCCCTTTTTTTACTTGCATTTTTTTTCTTCTAAAAATGCAATTTTCTCAATATAAACTATGATAGACATTAAAATGAAACCCAACATACCTGTTCATTATCAAAAGGGGGAACACATTACAGAAGGGTAACCCCCCCCCACTCCCAACATACAACATAATTGCTTGCAGTTTAATATCAGATGCGAAAAAGTCGAGCGTCCAACACCTGTGGGCGGTGCTCTTGTTTTACAAAGTATAAATTGTACAACTGAAACCAGTATAAATCAGTTAAAAAAAAATCTGAAACTTGTCTAAACCAGTATAAACCAGTCCCAGAAATAAAATTTGAAACTTGTGTAAACCAGTTCCAGAAATAAAATTTGAAACTTGCATAAACCAGTTCCAGAAATAAAATTTGAAACTTGTGTAAACCAGTTCCAGAAATAAAATTTGAAACTTGCGTAAACCAGTTCCAGAAATAAAATCTGAAATTTGTGTCAACCCAAGGTCTTAAACCTTTACAAATATAACCTGTGTAATTAAAACACCTGTCTATTGTGAATGTCAAAACTGATGCCAACAGTGTTTAGTTTAGACAGGTTTCAATATAATTGTATTGTGATTGTTTAGACCAATATACTAATTAGGAGCAATTTTTTAGAAATTAAGTTTTTTCCCATTGTAAATCATATGACTTGTTTGTAAAAATTGTGGTCATTTTTATATAAATTGCACAAATCTGTAAACGAGAGGGTGAGAAATGACTGTCGTATTAATATTAGGACAGCTTACTCTCGTGGAAGAAAGTATTTTTACCTATTTATTATAATGCCAAAAGGATTGATGTTTAAAGGTTCACAAATAAATATTGTAGACTTATCACTGAAAATTAAATACACTCAAACCTGTCTTATGTGACCTTCCAAGGGAACATTGAAATAGGGTCATATAAGACAGGTGGTCACTAAATACAGGTTTTATTTAAATGAAATGCACGGTGAAAGGAAATTAGAAATAAGGTCATGTAATACAAATTATTGCTTAATACAGGAATGATTCTTTTCACTTATTTAACTGATTTCAGCTATTTTCCTCTGCATATGGTGGGGAAAAAAAGAAGATTTGTCAACACCTGTTTCATAGACAAACTAACTTTTTTCTTAATTTACATGTTTTAGTTCAAGAAATTTTTATATTAATGCGTCATTGATGTAGACTGGTTTGTTGACTTACATCTGTTATATAGTACGTATACAGATATAAGGCAGCATGCACCTGAAAACCTTTTAAGTGCTATTTATGTTGAGATTTTGGTAGAACAAATTGCCACATTTGATGAAATAGTTTGTTTTCACTATTAACAGAGTCAACAACTCTACTTCCATGTACAGAGTTATGATCCCCCCCCCCCCCACACACACACACACACACACACACACACACACACACACACCCGCCCCCCTCCATTCATGGGTAAAAATGTTTACAATATTCATTAATAGAAAAAAAAAATCCTGAACAAACTCCATAAAAAATAACTTTTCTTGAAGACAAAAATAACCCATCATCCTCTCTGTTGTTGCTGGAGTTTTAATATAAGATTTGTGTGTAACATTGAACGTTTTTATGTCAATTAGCATTACCCATTTACACACTTAAAGCTTTATTTTAAAGTTGATAGTTTGATACAAAGACTACAAACAATGGTCAATTTTGGTGCTTCATATTTGTTTGATGTTTGCTTGTATATTCAGCCATTTTGTTTTCAATACACTCAAATGAGTCATACATTTATAACCTTTGTATGAAATGTTACCTCTAATACGGTTTAAACTAAATAAGATTTTTTGTGTAAACAGATTAAAAATCCAAACGAGGAAAGAGTTTTCTTGACAGTTTTCTTGACAGTTTTCTTGACAATGTCTTAGAACATTTGTTGGTATCCAACAGACTTTCGTATGAACATTTCGTCAGATTATTGGTTAAACTCCCGTTGGTGAATATTTTTAAAGCATTTCAAATATTTTGTTGTAAATTTTTTTTCTTCTTCATGTAATCAAAATCAAGGGGAAATAACTGCAATTATAAATAATCAGAGTAATTTCCCTTTGTTGTGGCTTTAAGACAAGGTACATTTAACTGTTGTTTTAAATTATAGACTAATCTCCCCTTGGTATGGATTTTATATGAGTGCATTGTTAACTGCTGTTATAAATGATCATAGTTATCTCCCCTTGGTGTGGATTTTAAATGAGGACACATTCTACGTTTTAGACTTTCTTTTAATATTACTAGCAGTCTTTACTTTAATTTTTTTCACCTACTTGCTCAAAAGCCAAATTTAGAAAAATGTTCTATTTATTCAAACAATTCTTTCATAATTTTCACTTGTCTGAATCCAGTTTTACTTGTCTAGGGCTTCAGGCAAGTGGGTTAGTGTGATGTATGTACTAGTAGTTCAAAGTGGTCAGTATAACATTATATTATAAGCATTTTCCTCAAACTACTTGTAACAAACCTTTCTGCAGCAGTATTTATATAGGAAAGAAAAAGGTGCAGTCATTGTCGTGATCATATGACAGTTGGATTTACAACTACCCATGCCTATGACCACTAAAGTTGTGAGTTTGAGTCCCGTTCATGGCGAGGTGTACTTGATAAAACATTATGTGATAAAGTTTGTCAGTGACTTGCTACAGGTCGAGGGTTTTCTACGGGTACTCCATTTTCCTCCACCAATAAAACTGACCGCCACAATATAGCTGAAATATTGTTGAAAGTGGCATTAAACACCATAAACCAAACCGGAAAAAAAAAATGCACAATTCTGTTTAAATAACGTTGATAAAGGTGGATTACGAGAACAAAGGGAGATAATGAGATTAGAATGCTATTTATGTATTTGTGGATATATTTGTTAACTTATTGTTAATGACATTAAAGTGTGAAAATATATTTGTGTGTTGTGTGATTGATTGATTGGTGTTTAATGCCAACTATATGTGAGGGCTGTCATGGTCATGATAGGATGGTAGTTAGATTTACAACTACCTGTGCAATCGGTGCCTTTCACCACTAAAGTTGTAAGTTCGAACCCCGTTCATGGCGAGTTGTACTCAGTATAACATTATGTGATAAAGTTTGTCCGTGACTTGCGACAGGTCGATGGTTTTCTCAGTGTACTCCTGTTTCATCCACGATATAACTGAAATATGGTTGAAAGTGGCATTAAAAACAATAAACCAAACCTTATTTATTGTTGAAGGTTTTTTTATGACTGCCTGCCAAGTTTTATGAATGCATAAAACATGGAAAATTGTTGTTTAACTTAATGGGTATGTAGCAAGGAAAGAAAACCAGATATGCAGAATTTCAATTTCAAGACCAACTTGACTTTAATTATTATGCAATTAATCACTCCCTAAGAAGTCAATACCAGGATATGAGGACCTCGAGACTTGGCACTCAAGGTGACCTGACCTGAACGAGGCCAATGGCAGAGGTCAGGTCAGGTCACAGAGAGTGACAAGTCGAGAGGTCCTTATATCCTGGTATTGACTTCTTATGTAGTAATCAATTGTTTTATTATACCGAAATAAACTGGATAAGGCTGTTACCTTGTCTTTTGTCATTGTCTTATAATTTTTACTCTTCTAATAGAGTACGGAAATAATTCTTGGTCATCACCGGATATATAATCGTGTTTTAATCATGTCAAAACTTCTGGTGTAGTAATGAATGTCACCTGTGCATGTACAATTTCCTAAAATGATGGTATGTATGCTTCAGATTATAAACTTGGATAATGTTCAAGTGTTTTATACACATCCAGGGGAGGGGGCGTCGTGGTTGTGATGGTATGGTAGTGGGATCTACAACAATATGTGATCAAGTTTATCAGTTACTTGCGACAGGTCAGTGGCTTCCTCCACCAATATAACTGACCGCCACGACATAGCTGAAATATTGTTGAATATATTCAATGAAGTGCAATAATTGTATTCTATTCCATATTTCAATCGAAACGGGATTAGTCGGTCGCCATTTTAATTTTTTCAATCGGTCAATATCTACAGGTCAGTCTAAGATCACGTGATAAATAATGACTTCTTTGGAAGATTTAATGGTCATAACGTGGAAAATAAAATAAAATCACATGATAAAGCGTAACCAATAGAAAGAGAGTATATCCTTATTAATATTCATGAGGTATAATAAATAAAGTTAATATATCTATTAACCAGGTTAAGTTATAATAAAATAATGACCATTAGACTCTTACAGCCTCAATCACATGTCGCTCCACTAAGAAATATCCTGATTCAAAGTCAATCACCATTAGACTATTACAGCCTCAATCACATGTCGCTCCACTAAGAAATATCATCCTGATTCAAAGTCAATCACCATTAGACTCTGACAGCCTCAATCACATGTCGCTCCACTAAGATATATCATCCTGATTCAAAGTCAATCACCATTAGACTCTGAAAGCCTCAATCACATGTCGCTCCACTAAGAAATATCATCCTGATTCAAAGTCAATCACCATTAGACTCTTACAGCCTCAATCACATGTCGCTCCACTAAGAAATATCATCCTGATTCAAAGTCAATCACCATTAGACTCTTACAGCCTCAATCACATGTCGCTCCACTAAGAAATATCATCCTGATTCAAAGTCAATCACCATTAGACTCTTACAGCCTCAATCACATGTCGCTCCACTAAGATATATCATCCTGATTCAAAGCCAATCACCATTAGACTCTTACAGCCTCAATCACATGTCGCTCCACTAAGATATATCATCCTGATTCAAAGTCAATCACCATTAGACTCTTACAGCCTCAATCACATGTCGCTCCACTAAGATATATCATCCTGATTCAAAGCCAATCACCATTAGACTCTTACAGCCTCAATCACATGTCGCTCCACTAAGATATATCATCCTGATTCAAAGTCAATCACCATTAGACTCTGAAAGCCTCAATCACATGTCGCTCCACTAAGAAATATCATCCTGATTCAAAGTCAATCACCATTAGACTCTTACAGCCTCAATCACATGTCGCTCCACTAAGAAATATCATCCTGATTCAAAGTCAATCACCATTAGACTCTTACAGCCTCAATCACATGTCGCTCCACTAAGAAATATCATCCTGATTCAAAGTCAATCACCATTAGACTATTACAGCCTCAATCACATGTCGCTCCACTAAGAAATATCATCCTGATTCAAAGTCAATCACCATTAGACTCTTACAGCCTCAATCACATGTCGCTCCACTAAGAAATATCATCCTGATTCAAAGTCAATCACCATTAGACTCTTACAGCCTCAATCACATGTCGCTCCACTAAGATATATCATCCTGATTCAAAGCCAATCACCATTAGACTCTTACAGCCTCAATCACATGTCGCTCCACTAAGATATATCATCCTGATTCAAAGTCAATCACCATTAGACTCTTACAGCCTCAATCACATGTCGCTCCACTAAGATATATCATCCTGATTCAAAGTCAATCACCATTAGACTCTTACAGCCTCAATCACATGTCGCTCCACTAAGAAATATCATCCTGATTCAAAGTCAATCACCATTAGACTCTTACAGCCTCAATCACATGTCGCTCCACTAAGAAATATCATCCTGATTCAAAGCTAATCACCATTAGACTCTTACAGCCTCAATCACATGTCGCTCCACTAAGAAATATCATCCTGATTCAAAGTCAATCACCATTAGATTCTGACAGCCTCAATCACATGTCGCTTCACTAAGAAATATCATCCTGATTCAAAGTCAATCACCATTAGACTCTGACAGCCTCAATCACATGTCGCTCCACTAAGAAATATCATCCTGATTCAAAGCCAATCACCATTAGACTCTTACAGCCTCAATCACATGTCGCTCCACTAAGAAATATCATCCTGATTCAAAGTCAATCACCATTAGACTCTTACAGCCTCAATCACATGTCGCTTCACTAAGAAATATCATCCTGATTCAAAGTCAATCACCATTAGACTCTGACAGCCTCAATCACATGTCGCTTCACTAAGAAATATCATCCTGATTCAAAGTCAATCACCATTAGACTATTACAGCCTCAATCACATGTCGCTCCACTAAGAAATATCATCCTGATTCAAAGCCAATCACCATTAGACTCTTACAGCCTCAATCACATGTCGCTCCACTAAGATATATCATCATGATTCAAAGGCAATCACCATTAGACTCTGACAGCCTCAATCACATGTCGCTCCACTAAGATATATCATCCTGATTCAAAGCCAATCACCATTAGACTATTACAGCCTCAATCACATGTTGCTCCACTAAGAAATATCATCCTGATTCAAAGCCAATCACCATTAGACTCTTACAGCCTCAATCACATGTCGCTCCACTAAGAAATATCATCCTGATTCAAAGTCAATCACCATTAGACTCTGACAGCCTCAATCACATGTCGCTCCACTAAGATATATCATCCTGATTCAAAGTCAATCCCCATTAGACTCTTACAGCCTCAATGACATGTCGCTCCACTAAGAAATATCATCCTGATTCAAAGTCAATCACCATTAGACTCTTACAGCCTCAATGACATGTCGCTCCACTAAGAAATATCATCCTGATTCAAAGTCAATCACCATTAGACTCTTACAGCCTCAATCACATGTCGCTCCACTAAGAGATATCATCCTGATTCAAAGTCAATCACCATTAGACTCTTACAGCCTCAATCACATGTCGCTCCACAAAGAAATATCATCCTGATTCAAAGTCAATCACCATTAGACTCTTACAGCCTCAATCACATGTCGCTCCACTAAGAAATATCCTGATTCAAAGTCAATCACCATTAGACTATTACAGCCTCAATCACATGTCGCTCCACTGAGAAATATCATCATGATTCAAAGCCAATCACCATTAGACTTACAGCCTCAATCACATGTCGCTCCACTAAGAAATATCCTGATTCAAAGACAATCACCATTAGATTCTTACAGCCTCAATCACATGTCGCTCCACTAAGAAATATCCTGATTCAAAGCCAATCACCATTAGACTCTTACAGCCTCAATCACATGTCGCTCCACTAAGAAATATCCTGATTCAAAGACAATCACCATTAGACTCTTACAGCCTCAATCACATGTCGCTCCACTAAGATATATCATCCTGATTCAAAGTCAATCACCATTAGACTCTTACAGCCTCAATTACATGTCGCTCCACTAAGATATATCATCCTGATTCAAAGTCAATCACCATTAGACTCTTACAGCCTCAATCACATGTCGCTCCACTAAGAAATATCATCCTGATTCAAAGTCAATCACCATTAGACTCTTACAGCCTCAATGACATGTCGCTCCACTGAGAAATATCATCCTGATTCAAAGTCAATCACCATTAGACTCTTACAGCCTCAATCACATGCCGCTCCACTAAGAAATATCCTGATTCAAAGTCAATCACCATTAGACTATTACAGCCTCAATCACATGTCCCTCCACTAAGAAATATCATCCTGATTCAAAGTCAATCACCATTAGACTCTTACAGCCTCAATCACATGTCGCTCCACTAAGAAATATCATCCTGATTCAAAGTCAATCACCATTAGACTCTTACAGCCTCAATGACATGTCGCTCCACTGAGAAATATCATCCTGATTCAAAGTCAATCACCATTAGACTCTTACAGCCTCAATCACATGTCGCTCCACTAAGAAATATCATCCTGATTCAAAGTCAATCACCATTAGACTATTACAGCCTCAATCACATGTCCCTCCACTAAGAAATATCATCCTGATTCAAAGTCAATCACCATTAGACTCTTACAGCCTCAATCACATGTCGCTCCACTAAGAAATATCATCCTGATTCAAAGTCAATCACCATTAGACTCTTACAGCCTCAATGACATGTCGCTCCACTGAGAAATATCATCCTGATTCAAAGTCAATCACCATTAGACTCGTACAGCCTCAATCACATGTCGCTCCACTAAGAAATATCATCCTGATTCAAAGTCAATCACCATTAGACTCTTACAGCCTCAATGACATGTCGCTCCACTGAGAAATATCATCCTGATTCAAAGTCAATCACCATTAGACTCTTACAGCCTCAATCACATGTCGCTCCACTAAGAAATATCATCCTGATTCAGAGTCAATCACCATTAGACTATTACAGCCTCAATCACATGTCCCTCCACTAAGAAATATCATCCTGATTCAAAGTCAATCACCATTAGACTCTTACAGCCTCAATCACATGTCGCTCCACTAAGAAATATCATCCTGATTCAAAGTCAATCACCATTAGACTCTTACAGCCTCAATCACATGTCGCTCCACTGAGAAATATCATCCTGATTCAAAGTCAATCACCATTAGACTCTTACAGCCTCAATCACATGTCGCTCCACTAAGAAATATCATCCTGATTCAAAGTCAATCACCATTAGACTATTACAGCCTCAATGACATGTCGCTCCACTAAGAAATATCATCCTGATTCAAAGCCAATCACCATTAGACTCTTACCGCCTCAATCACATGTCGCTCCACTAAGAAATATCATCCTGATTCAAAGTCAATCACCATTAGACTCTTACAGCCTCAATCACATGTCGCTCCACTAAGAAATATCATCCTGATTCAAAGTCAATCACCATTAGATTCTGACAGCCTCAATGACATGTCGCTCCACTGAGAAATATCATCCTGATTCAAAGTCAATCACCATTAGACTCTTACAGCCTCAATCACATGTCGCTCCACTAAAATATATCATCCTGATTCAAAGACAATCACCATTAGACTCTTACAGCCTCAATCACATGTCGCTCCACTAAGAAATATCATCCTGATTCAAAGTCAATCACCATTAGACTCTTACAGTCTCAATCACATGTCGCTCCACTAAGAAATATCATCCTGATTCAAAGTCAATCACCATTAGATTCTGACAGCCTCAATCACATGTCGCTCCACTAAGAAATATCATCCTGATTCAAAGTCAATCACCATTAGACTCTTACAGCCTCAATCACATGTCGCTCCACTAAGAAATATCATGCCCATGAGGTCACCTCTATTAATCAGTCACCTGTAATAAAAGGACACATTTTTCTTCTCCTGTCATAGAAAATGTCATATGAATTAAACCTCTTTTAAGAGGTCACCTGTCATACCTAATGAAGAAAAATGTGTCCTTTTACTACAGGTGACTGCTTAATAGAGGTGACCTCATGGGCAGGTTTGACTGTATATAGGAAATAAGATTTAAAATTATACTCTATTTATTTTTTTTATATTAAATTTGAATTGATATTTTAATTATATAGAATTTGGTATAGGAACTGGTTCAGAAACAAAATCTTTATGATATGTTTGTCTCATGACCAGTTCTATCAGGATACAGTTGATATGTTTGTCTCATGACCAGTTCTATCAGGATACAGTTGATATGTTTGTCTCATGACCAGTTCTATCAGGATACAGTTGATATGTTTGTCTCATGACCAGTTCTATCAGGATACAGTTGATATGTTTGTCTCATGACCAGTTCAATCAGGATACAGTTGATATGTTTGTCTCATGACCAGTTCTATCAGGATACAGTTGATATGTTTGTCTCATGACCAGTTCAATCAGGATACAGTTTGAATAGATGTCAGGACTTTTAATATTGTTCAAGTCTACCAGTACTTCACTATTTACAGGTGGTACTTTTTTTTAAATTTGAACATATCTCTTGTACATGTAACACTCTTAGGATGTACCAATGACCATTTGTAATGGGTGAAAGTACCTGGTACCATCCCTTATTAAGATACCTGAGATTTGCATATCTAACTTTTTTAATATAAAAAGAACAATTCTTATAAATTTATTTTTATTTTATTTTTCATTATCACACCAATCATTAACATTCGTTCATTCATGGTTTTTTTTAGCTCGACTTTCCGAAGAAAAAAAGTCGAGCTATTATCGTCACTCCGGCGTCTGGGTCGGTTAAGTTTTCGGTTAAGTTTTTTGTCAGAGTCCATTTTTCACAAATTATCAAAGGTATCCATTTGAAACTTGGAATACTGGTTCACTATCAAAAGAGGAACCAATTACAACAAGGCAGATGACCCTGTGATTTGTCCTTGTTTCGACATAGTATACAATTTCTCAATAATTATGATAGGCATTGAAATGAAACTCAATCTACCTGTTCACTATCAAATGGGGAACCCATTACAACAAGGCAGGTGACCCTGTGATTTGCATATCCAGAGTTATCTGTCCTTGTTTTGACATAGTACATAGAAATTTGGGATATTTTTTTAGTATAATTAAAATTTCTCAATAACTATCAAAACTATTCACTTGAAACTCAATACACTTGTAGAAAGTGTTGACCCCAATCTGTTGACGAGAGAAGACAACTCCATCCAGCATTTTATTTGAGTTATTCCCCCTTTTTGACTTAGAATTTCTTCAAAAAATGCAATTTCTCAATAATTATGATAGGCAGTGAAATGAAACTCGACATACCTGTTCATTATCAAATGGGGAACCCATTACAATAAGGCAGATGACCCTGTGATTTGTATATCCAGAGTTATCTGCCCTTGTTTCTGCATAGTTCATAGAAATTTGGGATATTGTAGAAAGTGTTAACCCCGTTCTGTTGACAAGAGAAGACAACTCTATCCAGTATTTTATTTGAATTATTTCCCTTTTTTTACTTGCATTTTTTTTCTTCTAAAAATGCAATTTTCTCAATATAAACTATGATAGACATTAAAATGAAACCCAACATACCTGTTCATTATCAAAAGGGGGAACACATTACAGAAGGGTACCCCCCCCCCCCCCCCCCCCCCCCCCCCCACTCCCAACATACAACATAATTGCTTGCAGTTTAATATCAGATGCGAAAAAGTCGAGCGTCCAACACCCGTGGGCGGTGCTCTTGTTTTACAAAGTATAAATTGTACAACTGAAACCAGTATAAATCAGTTAAAAAAAAATCTGAAACTTGTATAAACCAGTCCCAGAAATAAAATTTGAAACTTGTGTAAACCAGTTCCAGAAATAAAATTTGAAACTTGCGTAAACCAGTTCCAGAAATAAAATCTGAAATTTGTGTCAACCCAAGGTCTTAATCCTTTACAAACATAACCTGTGTAATTAAAACACCTGTCTATTGTGAATGTCAAAACTGATGCCAACAGTGTTTAGTTTAGACAGGTTTCAATATAATTGTATTGTGATTGTTTAAACCAATATACTAATTAGGAGCAATTTTTTAGAAATTAAGTTTTTTCCCATTGTAAATCATATGACTTGTTTGTAAACATTGTGGTCATTTTTATATTAATTGCACAAATCTGTAAACGAGAGGGTGAGAAATGACTGTCATATTAATATTAGGACAGCTTACTCTCGTGGAAGAAAGTATTTTTACCTATTTATTATAATGCCAAAAGGATTGATGTTTAAAGGTTCACAAATAAATATTGTAGACTTATCACTGAAAATTAAATACAGTCAAACCTGTCTTATGTGACCTTCCAAGGGAACATTGAAATAGGGTCATATAAGACAGGTGGTCACTAAATACAGGTTTTATTTAAATGAAATGCACGGTGAAAGGAAATTAGAAATAAGGTCATGTAATACAAATTATTGCTTAATACAGGAATGATTCTTTTCACTTATTTAACTGATTTCAGCTATTTTCCTCTGAAAATTGTTTTTCAAAAGTTGCTGGACACGGTCTTAAATGACCATTTTGAAAATGGGTGTAGAGGATTTCAGCTAATTTTCATTGATTTCAGTTTTTCTAATATTCTAACCAGGATCATCCCAGTTAATAGAAGTGGTCACTAAAGCAGGCTTGTCTGTAGGTCTATATTATAATTATCTCACAGATAAACTGGTATAATTCCTAAGTGTGACAAGTGTCAGCATATGGTGGGGAAAAAAAGAAGATTTGTCAACACCTGTTTCATAGACAAACTAACTTTTTTCTTAATTTACATGTTTTAGTTCAAGAAATTTTTATATTAATGCGTCATTGTTGTAGACTGGTTTGTTGACTTACATCTGTTATATAGTACGTATACAGATATAAGGCATCATGCACCTGAAAACCTTTTAAGTGCTATTTATGTTGAGATTTTGGTAGAACAAATTGCCACATTTGATGAAATAGTTTGTTTTCACTATTAACAGAGTCAACAACTCTACTTCCATATACAGAGTTATGATCCCCCCCCCCCCCCACACACACACACACCCCACCCCCCTCCATTCATGGGTAAAAATGTTTACAATATTCATTAATAGAAAAAAAAAATCCTGAACAAACTCCATAAAAAATAACTTTTCTTGAAGACAAAAATAACCCATCATCCTCTCTAAAAAATAACTTTTCTTGAAGACAAAAATAACCCATCATCCTCTCTGTTGTTGTTGGAGTTTTAATATAAGATTTGTGTGTAACATTGAACGTTTTTATGTCAATTAGCATTACCCATTTACACACTTAAAGCTTTATTTTAAAGTTGATAGTTTGATACAAAGATTACAAACAATGGTCAATTTTGGTGCTTCATATTTGTTTGATGTTTGCTTGTAAATTCAGCCATTTTGTTTTCAATACAAATGAGTCATACATTTATAACCTTTGTATGAAATGTTACCTCTAATACGGTTTAAACTAAATAAGATTTTTTGTGTAAACAGATTAAAAATCCAAACGAGGAAAGAGTTTTCTTGACAGTTTTCTTGACAATGTCTTAGAACATTTGTTGGTATCCAACAGACTTTCGTATGAACATTTCGTCAGATTATTGGTTGAACTCCCGTTGGTGAATATTTTTAAAGCATTTCAAAAATTTTGTTGTAAATTTTTTTTCTTCTTCATGTAATCAAAATCAAGGGGAAATAACTGCAATTATAAATAATCAGAGTAATTTCCCTTTGTTGTGGCTTTAAGACAAGGTACATTTAACTGTTGTTTTAAATTACAGACTAATCTCCCCTTGGTATGGATTTTATATGAGTACATTGTTAACTGCTGTTATAAATCATCATAGTTATCTCCCCTTGGTGTGGATTTTAAATGAGGACACATTCTACGTTTTAGACTTTCTTTTAATATTACTAGCAGTCTTTACTTTAATTTTTTTCACCTACTTGCCCAAAAGCCAAATTTAGAAAAATGTTCTATTTATTCAAACAATTCTTTCATAATTTTCACTTGTCTGAATCCAGTTTTACTTGTCCAGGGCTTCAGGCAAGTGGGTTAGTGTGATGTATGTACTAGTAGTTCAAAGTGGTCAGTATAACATTATATTATAAGCATTTTCCTCAAACTACTTGTAACAAACCTTTCTGCAGCAGTATTTATATAGGAAAGAAAAAGGTGCAGTCATTTTCGTGATCGTATGACAGTTGGATTTACAACTACCCATGCCTATGACCACTAAAGTTGTGAGTTTGAGTCCCGTTCATGGCGAGGTGTACTTGATAAAACATTATGTGATAAAGTTTGTCAGTGACTTGCTACAGGTCGGGGGTTTTCTACGGGTACTCCATTTTCCTCCACCAATAAAACTGACCGCCACAATATAACTGAAATATTGTTGAAAGTGGCATTAAACACCATAAACCAAACCGAAAAAAAAAATGCACAATTCTGTTTAAATAACGTTGATAAAGGTGGATTACGAGAACAAAGGGAGATAATGAGATTAGAATGCTATTTATGTATTTGTGGATATATTTGTTAACTTATTGTTAATGACATTAAAGTGTGAAAATATATTTGTGTGTTGTGTGATTGATTGATTGGTGTTTAATGCCAACTATATGTGAGGGCTGTCATGGTCATGATCGGATGGTAGTTAGATTTACAACTACCTGTGCAATCGGTGCCTTTCACCACTAAAGTTGTAAGTTCGAACCCCGTTCATGGCGAGTTGTACTCAGTATAACATTATGTGATAAAGTTTGTCAGTGACTTGCGACAGGTCGATGGTTTTCTCAGTGTACTCCTGTTTCATCCACGATATAACTGAAATATGGTTGAAAGTGGCATTAAAAACAATAAACCAAACCTTATTTATTGTTGAAGGTTTTTTTATGACTGCCTGCCAAGTTTTATGAATGCATAAAACATGGAAAATTGTTGTTTAACTTAATGGGTATGTAGCAAGGAAAGAAAAACCAGATATGCAGAATTTCAATTTCAAGACCAACTTGACTTTAATTATTATGCAATTAATCACTCCCTAAGAAGTCAATACCAGGATATGAGTTCCTCGAGACTTGGCACTCAAGGTGACCTGACCTGACTGAGGCCAACGGCAGAGGTCAGGTCAGGTCACAGAGAGTGACAAGTCGAGAGGTCCTCATATCCTGGTATTGACTTCTTATGTAGTAATCAATTGTTTTATTATACCGAAATAAACTGGATAAGGCTGTTACCTTGTCTTTTGTCATTGTCTTATAATTTTTACTCTTCTAATAGAGTACGGAAATAATTCTTCGTCATCACCGGATATATAATCATGTTTTAATCATGTCAAAACTTCTGGTGTAGTAATGAATGTCACCTGTGCATGTACAATTTCCTAAAATGATGGTATGTATGCTTCAGATTATAAACTTGGATAATGTTCAAGTGTTTTATACACATCCAGGGGAGGGGGCGTCGTGGTTGTGATGGTATGGTAGTGGGATCTACAACAATATGTGATCAAGTTTATCAGTTACTTGCGACAGGTCAGTGGTTTTCTCCGGTTCCTCCAGCTTCCTCCACCAATATAACTGACCGCCACGACATAGTTGAAATATTGTTGAATATATTCAATGAAGTGCAATAATTGTATTCTATTCCATATTTCAATCGAAACGGGATTAGTCGGTCGCCATTTTAATTTTTTCAATCGGTCAATATCTACAGGTCAGTCTAAGATCACGTGATAAATAATGACTTCTTTGGAAGATTTAATGGTCATAACATGGAAAATAAAATAAAATCACATGACAAAGCGTAACCAATAGAAAGAGAGTATATCCTTATTAATATTCATGAGGTATAAAAAATAAAGTTAATATATCTATTAACCAGGTTAAGTTATAATAAAATAATGACCATTAGACTCTTACAGCCTCAATCACATGTCGCTTCACTAAGATATGTCATCCTGATTCAAAGTCAATCACCATTAGACTCTGACAGCCTCAATCACATGTCGCTCCACTAAGATATATCATCCTGATTCAAAGTCAATCACCATTAGACTCTTACAGCCTCAATCACATGTCGCTCCACTAAGAAATATCATCCTGATTCAAAGTCAATCACCATTAGACTCTTACAGCCTCAATCACATGTCGCTCCACTAAGATATATCATCCTGATTCAAAGTCAATCACCATTAGACTCTTACAGCCTCAATCACATGTCCCTCCACTAAGAAATATCATCCTGATTCAAAGTCAATCACCATTAGACTCTTACAGCCTCAATCACATGTCGCTCCACTAAGAAATATCATCCTGATTCAAAGTCAATCACCATTAGACTCTTACAGCCTCAATCACATGTCGCTCCACTAAGAAATGTCATCCTGATTCAAAATCAATCACCATTAGACTCTTACAGCCTCAATCACATGTCGCTCCACTAAGAAATATCATCCTGATTCAAAGTCAATCACCATTAGACTCTTACAGCCTCAATCACATGTCGCTCCACCAAGATATATAATCCTGATTCAAAGTCAATCACCATTAGACTCTTACAGCCTCAATCACATGTCGCTCCACTAAGAAATATCATCCTCATTCAAAGTCAATCACCATTAGACTATTACAGCCTCAATCACATGTCGCTCCACTAAGAAATATCATCCTGATTCAAAGTCAATCACCATTAGACTCTTACAGCCTCAATGACATGTCGCTCCACTAAGATATATCATCCTGATTCAAAGTCAATCACCATTAGACTCTGACAGCCTAAATCACATGTCGCTCCACTAAGAAATATCATCCTGATTCAAAGTCAATCACCATTAGACTCTTACAGCCTCAATCACATGTCGCTCCACTAAGAAATATCATCCTGATTCAAAGTCAATCACCATTAGACTCTGACAGCCTCAATCACATGTCGCTCCACTAAGGAATATCATCCTGATTCAAAGTCAATCACCATTAGACTCTGACAGCCTCAATGACATGTCGCTCCACTAAGAAATATCATCCTGATTCAAAGCCAATCACCATTAGACTTACAGCCTCAATCACATGTCGCTCCACTAAGAAATATCATCCTGATTCAAAGTCAATCACCATTAGACTCTTACAGCCTCAATCACATGTCGCTCCACTAAGAAATATCATCCTGATTCAAAGTCAATCACCATTAGACTCTTACAGCCTCAATCACATGTCGCTCCACTAAGAAATATCATCCTGATTCAAAGTCAATCACCATTAGACTCTTACAGCCTCAATCACATGTCGCTCCACTAAGAAATATCATTCTGATTCAAAGTCAATCACCATTAGACTATTACAGCCTCAATCACATGTCGCTCCACTAAGAAATATCATCCTGATTCAAAGTCAATCACCATTAGACTCTTACAGCCTCAATGACATGTCGCTCCACTAAGATATATCATCCTGATTCAAAGTCAATCACCATTAGACTCTGACAGCCTAAATCACATGTCGCTCCACTAAGAAATATCATCCTGATTCAAAGTCAATCACCATTAGACTCTTACAGCCTCAATCACATGTCGCTCCACTAAGAAATATCATCCTGATTCAAAGTCAATCACCATTAGACTATTACAGCCTCAATCACATGTCGCTCCACTAAGAAATATCATCCTGATTCAAAGTCAATCCCCACTAGACTCTTATCGCCTCAATCACATGTCGCTCCACTAAGAAATATCATCCTGATTCAAAGTCAATCACCATTAGACTCTTACAGCCTCAATCACATGTCGCTCCACTAAGATATATCATCCTGATTCAAAGTCAATCACCATTAGACTCTTACAGCCTCAATCACATGTCGCTCCACTAAGGAATATCATCCTGATTCAAAGTCAATCACCATTAGACTCTTACAGCCTCAATCACATGTCGCTCCACTAAGAAATATCATCCTGATTCAAAGTCTATCACCATTAGACTCTGACAGCCTCAATCACATGTCCCTCCACTAAGAAATATCATCCTGATTCAAAGTCTATCACCATTAGACTCTTACAGCCTCAATCACATGTCCCTCCACTAAGAAATATCATCCTGATTCAAAGTCAATCACCATTAGACTCTGACAGCCTCAATCACATGTCGCTCCACTAAGAAATATCATCCTGATTCAAAGTCAATCACCATTAGACTCTTACAGCTTCAATCACATGTCCCTCCACTAAGAAATATCATCCTGATTCAAAGTCAATCACCATTAGACTCTTACAGCCTCAATCACATGTCGCTCCACTAAGATATATCATCCTGATTCAAAGTCAATCACCATTAGACTATTACAGCCTCAATCACATGTCGCTCCACTAAGATATATCATCCTGATTCAAAGTCAATCACCATTAGACTATTACAGCCTCAATCACATGTCGCTCCACTAAGATATATCATCCTGATTCAAAGTCAATCACCATTAGACTCTTACAGCCTCAATCACATGTCGCTCCACTAAGAAATATCATCCTGATTCAAAGTCAATCACCATTAGACTCTGACAGCCTCAATCACATGTCGCTCCACTAAGAAATATCATCCTGATTCAAAGTCAATCACCATTAGACTCTTACAGCCTCAATCACATGTCGCTCCACTAAGAAATATCATCCTGATTCAAAGTCAATCACCATTAGACTCTGACAGCCTCAATCACATGTCGCTCCACTAAGAAATATCATCCTGATTCAAAGTCAATCACCATTAGACTCTTACAGCCTCAATCACATGTCGCTCCACTAAGATATATCATCCTAATTCAAAGTTAATCACCATTAGACTCTTACAGCCTCAATCACATGTCGCTCCACTAAGAAATATCATCCTGATTCAAAGTCAATCACCATTAGACTCTTACAGCCTCAATCACATGTCGCTCCACTAAGAAATATCATCCTGATTCAAAGTCAATCACCATTAGACTCTGACAGCCTCAATCACATGTCTCTCCACTAAGAAATATCATTCTGATTAAAAGTCAATCACCATTAGACTCTTACAGCCTCAATCACATGTCGCTCCACTAAGATATATCATCCTGATTCAAAGTCAATCACCATTAGACTCTTACAGCCTCAATCACATGTCGCTCCACTAAGAAATATCCTGATTCAAAGTCAATCACCATTAGACTCTGACAGCCTCAATCACATGTCGCTCCACTAAGAAATATCATCCTGATTCAAAGTCAATCACCATTAGAATCTTACAGCCTCAATCACATGTCGTTCCACTAAGAAATATCATCCTGATTCAAAGTCAATCACCATTAGACTCTTACAGCCTCAATCACATGTCGCTCCACTAAGAAATATCATCCTCATTCAAAGTCAATCACCATTAGACTCTTACAGCCTCAATGACATGTCGCTCCACTAAGAAATATCATCCTGATTCAAAGTCAATCACCATTAGACTCTTACAGCCTCAATCACATGTCGCTCCACTAAGAAATATCATCCTGATTCAAAGTCAATCACCATTAGACTCTGACAGCCTCAATCACATGTCGCTCCACTAAGAAATATCATCCTGATTCAAAGTCAATCCCCACTAGACTCTTACAGCCTCAATCACATGTTGCTCCACTAAGAAATATCATCCTGATTCAAAGTCAATCACCATTAGACTCTTACAGCCTCAATCACATGTCGCTCCACTAAGAAATATCATCCTGATTCAAAGTCAATCATCATTAGACTCTGACAGCCTCAATCACATGGCGCTCCACTAAGATATATCATCCTGATTCAAAGTCAATCACCATTAGACTCTTACAGCCTCAATCACATGTCGCTCCACTAAGAAATATCATCCTGATTCAAAGTCAATCACCATTAGACTCTTACAGCCTCAATCACATGTCGCTCCACTAAGAAATATCATCCTGATTCAAAGTCAATCACCATTAGACTCTGACAGCCTCAATCACATGTCGCTCCACTAAGAAATATCATCCTGATTCAAAGTCAATCACCATTAGACTTACAGCCTCAATGACATGTCGCTTCACTAAGATATATCATCCTGATTCAAAGCCAATCACATGTCGCTCCACTAAGAAATATCCTGATTCAAAGCCAATCACCATTAGACTCTTACAGCCTCAATCACATGTCGCTCCACTAAGAAATATCATCCTGATTCAAAGTCAATCACCATTAGACTCTTACAGCCTCAATCACATGTCGCTCCACTAAGAAATATCATCCTGATTCAAAGTCAATCACCATTAGACTCTGACAGCCTCAATCACATGTCGCTCCACTAAGAAATATCATCCTGATTCAAAGTCAATCACCATTAGACTCTTACAGCCTCAATCACATGTCGCTCCACTAAGAAATATCATCCTGATTCAAAGTCAATCACCATTAGACTCTTACAGCCTCAATCACATGTCACTCCACTAAGAAATATCATCCTGATTCAAAGTCAATCACCATTAGACTCTTACAGCCTCAATCACATGTCGCTTCGCTAAGAAATATCATCCTGATTCAAAGTCAATCACCATTAGACTCTGACAGCCTCAATCACATGTCCCTCCACTAAGAAATATCATCCTGATTCAAAGTCAATCACCATTAGACTCTTACAGCCTCAATCACATGTCGCTCCACTAAGAAATATCATCCTGATTCAAAGTCAATCACCATTAGACTCTTACAGCCTCAATCACATGTCGCTCCACTAAGAAATATCATCCTGATTCAAAGTCAATCACCATTAGACTCTTACAGCCTCAATCACATGTCGCTCCACTAAGAAATATCATCCTGATTCAAAGTCCATCACCATTAGACTCTTACAGCCTCAATCACATGTCGCTCCACTAAGAAATATCATCCTGATTCAAAGGCAATCACCATTAGACTCTGACAGCCTCAATCACATGTCGCTCCACTAAGAAATATCATCCTGATTCAAAGTCAATCACCATTAGACTCTTACAGCCTAAATCACATGTCGCTCCACTACGGAATATCATCCTGATTCAAAGTCAATCACCAATAGACTCTGACAGCCTCAATCACATGTCCCTCCACTAAGAAATATCATCCTGATTCAAAGTCAATCACCATTAGACTCTGACAGCCTCAATCACATGTCGCTCCACTAAGAAATATCATCCTGATTCAAAGTCAATCACCATTAGACTCTGACAGCCTCAATCACATGTCGCTTCACTAAGAAATATCATCCTGATTCAAAGTCAATCACCATTAGACTCTGACAGCCTCAATCACATGTCCCTCCACTAAGAAATATCATCCTGATTCAAAGTCAATCACCATTAGACTCTGACAGCCTCAATCACATGTCGCTCCACTAAGAAATATCAGCCATGCCTATCTCAGAAACCAAGGGACCTAAACAGGATCGACACAATAGACTAAGGTCACTCATGCCTCTCTCAGAGACCAAAGGACATAAAGAGGATAGCCACAATCAGATAAGGTAACCCATGCCTGTCTCCGAGAGCAAAGGACCTAAACAGGATAGCCACAATCAGTTAAGGTCACCCATGCCTGTCTCAGAGGGACGAGAACCTTAGTTTTAATAATAATTACATGATTTACTAAAGAAGATTTATGGTGTGTATTTTTGCTCCTGACTGTTAGTTTGCCATCTATATAGCAACCCACCCATAGTTATCCCCTTATGTCAAAGTCAAGTTAGAATCATACCCATGTCCTTGACAACTTATCTCCCGGACCACCTCATTTAAAAAGGGGCTGTAGTGGCCGTGATCATATGAAAGTTGGAATTACAACTACTTATGAAATCAGTGCCTATTACCACTGATCTTGTGAGGTCAAATCAAAGTGGCGCTAAACACCATAATCCAAACCAAACAATAACAACCCACCCATAGTTGTCCCTTTATGTCAATGTCAAGTCAAGTTAAAATTATACCCATGTTCTTAACTACTTATCTACCAGAAAAAGACGAAAATGTCAGGAGTCTAAATATAAAAAATACCTTATTTATTAAGAAGATTTACGGTGTGTATTTTTGCTCTTGACTGTTCGCGGTCTCTATAATAACCCACCCATAGTTGTCCCCTTGTCTCAATGTCACGTCAAGTTAGAATTATACCCATGTCAAGAGTCCAAATATAAATAATACTGTATTTACTAAAGAAGATTTAAGCTGTGTAACTAGTATATGGGTACGGACAAAGTCATATTTGTGGAGGAGCGATGAGGAGCTACCGGAAGTGATACTGTGCGCATGCTTGACCAGAAGTGACGTCACCGGAAGTCACGTGACTTTTCCCATTATTTTTTTTTTCCATACTTTATTTTTACCATACTTTTTTTCCCATATTTTTTCCCCCATACTGTTTTTCCCCGTACCTTTTTTTACCCCGTACTTTTTTCCTCCGTACTATTTTCCCGTATTTTTTTCCCCGTACTTTTTCCCGTACTTTTTCCCCCTAATTTTTCTTCCCCGTATTTTTTCATCCGTACTTTTTTTTCCCGTACTTTTTCAAAAGTTGCGACGTTTGAAATCGAAAGTTTTAAAATATCAGTTAGTTGTTTTTTTAGTACATGTCTTTATAACACAGTTCATGTTCCTTGTGGAATATCCGTTCAAACGTCACCCGTAGGGCTTCCCCTGGACGGGTGAGGTGCGCGCATGCGCGATCTGAAGGGACCAAAAATGAATTTATTAAAAGCAAAAGAGGATTGAAATGTTTTATAGTACCAACCAATCATATCACTGGAAATCTGACCAATCAGAAGTCGCCATTTCCGGTCGATTAGCTAATCAGATTGTAAGAATTGAACTAATCAGAAGAGGGGCGACTTGTAATACGTCCGCCTCCGAACAATATATACGGTGACAGAATCACCATTGGCATTCTGTCTTTTTTGACAGACAGTGGAGTCCTGTTTGAGCTACCTGACAGAAGTCAGCGAGGAGGCGTACCGGACACTGATGCCCAAGTATGGAGACGTGTTCCAGCAGATTCCGGAAAGACTCGACAGTGATTTGGACGACGTCGTGGATGATGAAGAGAGAGATCGCCAGGAGAAGTAGCACTACCTCTTCAAAATATACCAGCAGCATGAACGACATCTGAAGGAACTGTCAGTGGTGGGATTCAACTCCGGCAAGTATGACGTCAACACCATGAAGGTGGATATTTTTGCAGAATTGGTGAAGAGCCAGAAGATCAAGTATACCGTGAAGAGAAACAACAACTTCATGTGCATGTGTTAGAAGCCATCGACAAGATGTACCTGTACTACCAGAACCAGAATGTGGACATCTTTAAAGACGGCATCAGCGTTCCCGGACTCGTCTTGAAGTACATGTTCCAAGTCCTACTAGACTACTTCACTCTACCGGACGAGAAGAACAAGTATCGTGTTTCATCGATACCACGAGAGAGATGAGACGACCATCCGACCCACTGACTATGAGGAGCCAATCACCTACAAGAAGATCATTGGATACAATGCCAACGCCCTCTACCTTTGGAGCATAATGCAGGAGATGCCAACGGGACATTTCGTACGCCGGAAGAGTGAGAACCAGTTCCGGAGAGAAACTCTCAGACGTTATGAGTGAATGGCGATTGAATGGTTGGAATGGGAAGCCAAGAACACCGGATACCATGTCAGTTATCAGGGCAACCAGAAGAGGAAGTGTCTGATTGAAAGTATGTATGTATAGATATTTATATGCGAAGAGTTCATTTCGAGATGGACTGTGTAACAGTATACCACAGAATCGTATCGACTATGTTTGAAGACGGTATAGTGAATGCAGGTCGATTGTGGAAAGTCTTGTGCAGTGCTACGCAAGTGGTGGACGATTTGATCTGTCGCGCGAAAGACGGAGAACACGTGGATTGGAGATGTCATCTGGGAGAAGACGTCTACTTACGAAAAGCAAATGTTCCACAATATTTGATTGGTCACGAGAACCGCTGGAGATACATCACTCAGACCAAAAGAACACCGAGATCTCGCAAACGACAGGAAAGTCCGTCACCCACTAGATATGAGACTCCAGAAATTCCGAAAAGTACAAGAAGTAAGCAGAAATGGCTTAAATATTAAAGAAAGGGGTCATTGAGTCAGTTGGAGCTATGGAGTCGTCCTATTAGCCCCACGATCAAGACGAAGCATGTTTTACGGAACTCAAGAATAAATTCGACATGAATTTCAGCGAAATCAATCATAAAATCAATATGAAAGTGGAAAAAAGATTGTCAAGTCATCATCAGTCTTTTATTACAATCCATGTTAGGATTCAGACAAGCTATATTCCCGGCAGGGGAATATATTTCAGATTGGGTAGCGGATGTCAAGAAAGTATTGAATTCTCTGTACGTGTATTGCCCCTTGGTGGAACCGAGAATGGTGGGAGATGCCCAAGTACCGTTATTGAGAATCGTACCGGTGGAAGGAAGAGACAGAGAAATGATCACCCGAGTGTTTGATCTGATACAGTATTGTCCCCTGTTACAACGACGATTTCAGACCGTGGAAATAGATATAAGGGACGACACGGGCTCTTTAGTGCCATTCGAAAGAGGACGAGTGGTGGTGACACTTCACTGTAGAAAACGAAAGGAATTCTCTCTAGAATGAAACGAACTCATCGTCACGATACGAAAGCTTACCACGATTATTACATACACCAAGCCGGAAAAGGATATCCGGTATTTGCGGGGAGAAGAAATCAAAGAGGACATGGACTTGGCAGTATCTTTGGAGGACTCTTTAAAGCAGCCATGCCTTTGCTGAAAAAGAGAGCAAAGACCCTAGGACGAGAGGCTTTAAAAACGGGATTAAATGTTGCCGGAGATATCGTAAAAGGAAGAAATATCAAACAGACAGCACAATAACGATTGAAATCAACAGGACAAAGCTTATTTCTGAAAGTTATGGACACGGTAGGACCCCCATGACAACGAGCTATTAAAGGAGCTGCCAAGCGAAAAAAGACCAGACGTCGGCAGACCAAGCAACGGAACACATCGAATGACATTTTCGGATAAGAATGTCACTTGTAAACCCCAACTCATGCGATTGCACGAAATCAGAACTGGATTTATTTGAAGTTCCACCTACACAGACCAGTGTGGAACATGGGTATTGGGAGCAGAAAGGATTTGGAGCATAATGCAGGAGATGCCAACGGGACATTTCGTACGCCGGAAGAGTGAGAACCAGTTCCGGAGAGAAACTCTCAGACGTTATGAGTGAATGGCGATTGAATGGTTGGAATGGGAAGCCAAGAACACCGGATACCATGTCAGTTATCAGGGCAACCAGAAGAGGAAGTGTCTGATTGAAAGTAGGTATAGATATTTATATGCGAAGAGTTCATTTCGAGATGGACTGTGTAACAGTATACCACAGAAT
The DNA here is from genome assembly GCA_963383655.1 of Bathymodiolus septemdierum. Classification (NCBI taxonomy): domain Eukaryota; kingdom Metazoa; phylum Mollusca; class Bivalvia; order Mytilida; family Modiolidae; genus Bathymodiolus; species Bathymodiolus septemdierum. Next base: position 4,340,789 of record OY726525.1, on the reverse strand, counting down.
CGTATCGACTATGTTTGAAGACGGCTTAGTGAATGCAGGTCGATTGTGGAAAGTCTTGTGCAGTGCTACGCAAGTGGTGGACGATTTGATCTGTCGCGCGAAAGACGGAGAACACGTGGATTGGAGATATCATCTGGGAGAAGACGTCTACTTCATCATCAAAGCCCCTCAACTGACAATTCACATCAGGAAGCACTTCGTCCCTAATGGAGAATGGACATTGCATCCTACGAAGTCTTTACGAATGGAAAAAACTGAAAAAGATCATACCTTTATTCAAAAAAAGAGAACCAGAACTGACAATTGACAATGTGTAAAATAAAGTGTGAAAGTTATGTTAGAAACTATGTATTTTTTTTTCAAGAGTTATAATATATTGCTATGAAGAAAAAAAACGAAAAAAAACGAAAAAAAAAAGACAATGCGGCCTTTATCTATAGAGTCAGTCACAAGCCTGGATAAATGCAGAGTGTTCTTGACAAAAACGGATTGACAATGTGTAAAATGAAACATTGAAAAGAATTCTTGTTTGTTTGTTATAAATATGCCCTATCTACCCTAATTCAGTCAGTCGTATCCCGACATCCGAAACGACAACATGAGTAATCATTGTAGTCTATGCAATAGTACCTATGTGTGACCTGCAGATTTAAAACGCCACTTAAAAAAAAACACGGTCAACAAAAGTCTACATTTAACCGTAGATGGGGTGGACTTTCAATAAGGATTGCCGGACTTGGATGATTTTAAGAGGCAACGTCCCGTTAACTAAACTCCAGAAGGAAAAACTCAAGAGAAATAAGGCCGAATTGAGAGTACTGACGAAAAAGTCGGTCTCTCTCAAAAAGAAGAAAGCGACCTTACAGAAAGGTGGATTTTTGGGATCCCTACTAGCACCGATTGCATCTGTAGTAGCACCGTTGCTCTCTACATTATTTCAATGAAACCCCTGGAATTGATGAAACAAGGCGGTCAGCTACCACGCCCTAAACCTCCAGTGGAACAACTCGTGAAAGTCATGGACACCTTGGATAAGAAGATGCAAACCATACTAGAAAGAGAAGATCTGTCAGCAGAGGAACGTCTCAAGCTATACGACCAATCCATGTATAGATATTTAAATGTCTCCGACGATTACAGACCCAGACCCGTGGCAGTCGCACCTGAACCCGTGAAACAGGACCTGGTCGACGACGAAATATTGGGCAACGTACCAAAAACAATGAAGGCCAAGGCACAACTTTTATTGAAAAAAATGAAAACCAATCGAGACATCACCTGGGACGAGAAAGAGGAATTGAAATACAAAGATAAAACCGTTCAAGGAAGCAACGTGGTGGATTTAGTCAACGACGTGCTGCGCAAAAGGAAATATTTCAACCCACAAGGATGGGAAATATTCGGAGAGGCCTTACGAAAAGCAAATGTTCCACAATATTTGATTGGTCACGAGAACCGCTGGAGATACATCACTCAGACCAAAAGAACACCGAGATCTCGCAAACGACAGGAAAGTCCGTCACCCACTAGATATGAGACTCCAGAAATTCCGAAAAGTACAAGAAGTAAACAGAAATGGCTTAAATATTAAAGAAAGGGGTCATTGAGTCAGTTGGAGCTATGGAGTCGTCCTATTAGCCCCACGATCAAGACGAAGCATGTTTTACGGAACTCAAGAATAAATTCGACATGAATTTCAGCGAAATCAATCATAAAATCAATATGAAAGTGGAAAAAAGATTGTCAAGTCATCATCAGTCTTTTATTACAATCCATGTTAGGATTCAGACAAGCTATATTCCCGGCGGGGGAATATATTTCAGATTGGGTAGCGGATGTCAAGAAAGTATTGAATTCTCTGTACGTGTATTGCCCCTTGGTGGAACCGAGAATGGTGGGAGATGCCCAAGTACCGTTATTGAGAATCGTACCGGTGGAAGGAAGAGACAGAGAAATGATCACCCGAGTGTTTGATCTGATACAGTATTGTCCCCTGTTACAACGACGATTTCAGACCGTGGAAATAGATATAAGGGACGACACGGGCTCTTTAGTGCCATTCGAAAGAGGACGAGTGGTGGTGACACTTCACTGTAGAAAACGAAAGGAATTCTCTCTAGAATGAAACGAACTCATCGTCACGATACGAAAGCTTACCACGATTATTACATACACCAAGCCGGAAAAGGATATCCGGTATTTGCGGGGAGAAGAAATCAAAGAGGACATGGACTTGGCAGTATCTTTGGAGGACTCTTTAAAGCAGCCATGCCTTTGCTGAAAAAGAGAGCAAAGACCCTAGGACGAGAGGCTTTAAAAACGGGATTAAATGTTGCCGGAGATATCGTAAAAGGAAGAAATATCAAACAGACAGCACAATAACGATTGAAATCAACAGGACAAAGCTTATTTCTGAAAGTTATGGACACGGTAGGACCCCCATGACAACGAGCTATTAAAGGAGCTGCCAAGCGAAAAAAGACCAGACGTCAGCAGACCAAGCAACGGAACACATCGAATGACATTTTCGGATAAGAATGGCACTTGTAAACCCCAACTCATGCGATTGCACGAAATCAGAACTGGATTTATTTGAAGTTCCACCTACACAGACCAGTGTGGAACATGGGTATTGGGAGCAGAAAGGATTGACATCGGCTCTCATGGATCAAGGACCTTACGAATTTGCCGTCAGTGGGGCGGGGGGGGGGGGGGGGCGACTACATCGACTTGGCCAATACTTACCTGTTTGTGGAAGCACAGATCGTGGTTGACGATACTGCATTGAATGTCGGAGCGGACATTGGACCTGTCAACTTATGGATGCATTCCCTCTTTAGTGATGTCAGTGTTAGCCTCAACGAAAAATTGGTTTCACCACCAACCAGTTTGTACCCTTACAGAGCTTATATAGAAACATTGCTCAGCTATGGCCCAGCTGCCAAAGAATCTCAATTAACGGGAGTCATGTGGTACAAGGATACACCGGGACATCAAGATAAGAGAACAACCGATAACACAGGATTCACGTCCCGGAAAGCATTGACGACCCAAAGCAAGTCTGTACAGATGATGGGAAAATTACACTTGGATTTATTTTGTCAAGAGAAATATTTACTGAATCACGTCAATCTGAAAATCAAATTACGACGAGACGTGTTGGCCCTAATGGCCGATGCCGACACCTATAGGATAAAAATCAAGGATCTCGCTTTATTTGTGAGAAATGTACAGTTAAGTCCTGCCGTCAGAATGGGTCACGTCAAAGCTTTGGAAAAGACCAGCTGTAAATACCCCATCCGACGTATAGAAGTCAAAGTAGATACGGTTCCCAGTGGCAACATGAATTACATACAGGACAACATTTGTTTGGGCCAATTACCAAAGAGACTGATCATAGGATGTGTGGATAGTAATGCCTTAAATGGGACCGGTGTTTAAGGGAGTCTATGCCAGAAACAGATTACCCAGACTATTAAGCGTACCTTCGGCCCTTGTGGGAAATACGGATCCAGACCATCGAATGGGACAACACTGGGTCGCTATGTACATCGACGCCAAGTCAAAGGGAGAGTATTACGACCTCACAAGAAGACCATCCTTTTTAAGGGCTTACGTGAATTTCATGAAGAAACCTTGTTATAGTTGGACTTACAATACCGTTCGAGTACAAGAAGAAGGATCTATCGTGTGCGGACATCATTGCATTTTTTTACCTCATTCATCGATGTGCAGGACATAGCATGACAGACACCACCAGGCTCTTAGAAAACCCCGTGGAAGCGACGACCATTGTACAGAATTTTGCGTTGTTACTTGTTAAACATGTGTTATGAAAAACAAAGAAAAAAAAAGAAAAAAAAAGTTAATGCAGCCTCTATCTATAGAGCCAGTCACCAGTGACCTTCTATTGGGTGATCAAATGTACTCTTAGAAATACCACACAGTGAGAACGGGGAGTACTACGCAACATATCCGAAAACCATTATTGAAATATAACTATGAAAATAAAATGGGCATATAATGATAAGGACTAGTTCGTAGAAGGTTATAGGACGCGGACACCCTTGGAGTGCTACACAACATATACACTATAGCATATGAAAATAAAAGGGGGGTAGTTTCCTATGGCTATAGGACGCGGACGTCGTAGAGAACACCTAATATATGAAAATAAAAGGGGGTAGTTTCCTATGATTATAGGACGTGGACGTCGTAGAGAACACCCCCAACCAACATTTTGTACTACTACTAAGAAAAAGGTACGGGGAAAAAAATACAAGAAAAAAGTACGGGAAAAAAATAATGCGAAAAAGTACGAAAAAAAGGTACGGGGAAAAAATGCGGAAAAAAAATACGGGAAAAAAAGTAAGGAGAAAAGTCACGTGACTTCCGGTGATGTCACTTCTGGTCAAGCATGCGCACGGTATCACTTCCGGTTGCTCCTCATCGCTCCTCCACAAATATGACTTTGTCCGTGCCCATATACTACTTGTGTATTTTTGCTCCTGACTGTTTACCTGTATCACAACCCACCCACAAGTGTCCCCTCATGTCCAAGTTAAGTGAGACAGGACATTCAATCTCCATGTCCTCCATTAATTTACATGTCAATATATCTTCTTGTCCAGATAAAACATGGAGGGCATGCGTTTTATAGTCACACACAATAATGTGTCCTGCTGTTGTTGTTACTATATCAATAGGTCTAAATTGTGTAGTAACATTTATCTTAGAATGTCATGTATATGTCCACCTTAAATCTCCCTCCCACCCTACAACCACCACACTCCCACTAACACCTGATGCCCTGTCAACAACAACTATGTCTTTGTTATTATTCGTTGTGATACACCGTGGTAAAGTAAACAGTCTATGTTTGTTACCGTCATATTGATAAGTATGTTGTTGTTTACCATCCATACCAAAGATAAGAACATGTAGTGCCCTTGTACTTTTGCCTATAGGTGTGGGGGTACCACCAGGTTCTCTGACACCTACTATAATATCATTGTCACTGGTCACATGGATTCCCCGCGGTAACAAGGGTCACACTGAGAGGAATGGTTTTATTTCTCCTGTCTTTGTCAAGAGTTTTACATCTGAACTGTTAGACACAGACAGAAGTATGTCATTGTTTGAGGTCAATGCCATGTCTAAGATTTGACAAGAAATCGGCTTTGTGGTTGTAATGTTGTCATTGTCAATGTTTATTTGTCTTATGACTTGTTTATTATAATCATTAATTCATGTTGATTTGTCATCAACAGTAATTATGTTGCTGATACCTGATAAATCTGTAGTGTATGAATTAACAACCTCAAAATCAATGTCTGATTGTACTTGTGATATTTTCATTTTCTGAAGTGATCCAAATAAGTTTGGTATGTCATTGACTGTTTCTTTCTGAGGAATGAAAAGTTTAATTTCAGAAGGAATTTGATTAAGATTCAAGTTTGACATTCTTTTCTTAAATTTTGTAGCTGGTGTAAATATTGCACTTCCTTGGATAGATTTCAAAGCTGCCATGATTTCATCCTGGTGGTGTATAATTGTCTTTTCAGCTTTATCTATCTGACTCTTTATTTCAGAAAACATCTTTTTCACAGTTTTCTTTCATTTTGCAGTTTTTGAGAATGCTTAGTGATTCCATCTATTAATACTTTTTCTTTTCTTTTATTTTTGTAATTGATTCATCAAACAAAGACTCAAATTTAGTTTCACTGAATTGGAATTCTTCAACTTTTGCCTGACAGAGGGTTAAATCTTTACAATATCTTGCCTTCGCTCCTGTAAGTTCATCCCCAATGTTTTCAGAGAGAATTGTGTCTATGGGTTCAAAGTTGTGCTTGTTGTGTTTAGGTGAAATACAATCTAGACACACAAGATGACCACAGGTTCTACAGAATAAACACGTCATCTTTGTTTGGTGTTCATCACATCTAATATTGTCTAGAATCACTTTCTGTTCTACATCTTGAAATGGCATGTCAATGTCCACTATCTGATGTTCAATTGACATCTGTACTTTACTGTGAATGTTTATACATTTATTACACAAACATTTATCACATTGAATGCACCTCCATTTTAAGTTTGCTTTAGTTTCACAAAATTCACAAAGTTTCACGGTTTGTGCCTTTCTTAAAGAACTTGAAAAAGCCATAATAATAATAATGTTACCTCAATTCAGCAAAAAAATTATCCAAATTGAATCAAGACAAAATTTGTATTTCTTGATCATATCAGTACAAAGTTTTAATAGTGGAAGAGTTTATTAATTTTCAATGGGTGGTGAATACTTGAAATTTGATATTTAATATCTTCTGACCCAGTAATTCTACTTTCTTGTTGTCATGTTTATCATGTTTTATATGATTTGAATAGAATCAGTATTTTAATATTTGATCTTTTTTATCCCCTCGCCAACGAAGTTGCGAAGAGATATAGTAACGCTACCCTCCGTCCTTCCTCCCGTCCGTCTGTCCTTCCGTAACATCCTTGTGAACACTCTAGAATCAACATCCTTCAATGGATTTTGACCAAACTTGGTACATTACCTACATACTTAGTCCTTAAGAGAATCTGGAACCTTATTGATTATCAAGGTCACAGGTCAAGGTCACCGGGTCAAATTTTTAGGCGAGGGGATACGCCACGCTTTGCGTTGCCCTTATTCTGTTTGCTGTGATATGAAATTTAATCTTTGACCCTTTTAAAAATAGACTGATCTAGTTAAAACTTCCTGGGGTGTACTCAAAAGAAACAAGAGGCCCAAATGTGTCAAAAAGGGTGCTGTCTGCTTTTAATTGTCTTCTCTGAAACCACTTGACCATTTGCGAACCAAACTTATAAGGAATGTTCATTGGATGGTCCTCTAAAAAAGATTATACAGTCAAACCTGCTTTAGTGACCACCTCTATTAAGCAATAACTTGTATTATATGACTGTAATTTTAGTTTCCCTTCACGGTGCATTTCATATCAATTACACCTGTATTTAGTGACCACCTGTCTTAAGTGACCCTATTTCAATCATCCTTTGGAAGGTCACATAAGACAAGTTTAGCAATATTTGTTTGTTGTTAATCGGAAGTACACAAGAATCAAGAGGCCCAAAGATGTCAAAAAGGGTGTTTTTTTAATGTTTTTTTCTGAAATCACTAGACCAATTGAAACTAAACTTGGTAGGAATGGTCATTAAATGGTTCTCTTAACAATTTTTTATTGATAGAAAAAACACAAAAGAAACAAGAACCCAAAGGTGTCAAAAATGATGTTTGTTTTTGAGCATCTCATCTGAAAGTAAAGTACTGGGTCTATCGGATCAATCTTATTAGGAATTTTCATTGAATGATTCTATAGAAAGTAGTCTTTTTTGTTGATCAGAAGTACACGAAAGAAACAAGATGCCCAAAGGCATCAAAAAGCTATATGTGGAGCTTCTTATGTTGTATACCTGCATTTTTTTCAACCGAATTTGACCTAGCTCTTGAGGTTTTCTCCGGGTGCTCTGGTTTCCTCCACCAATAAAACTGACTGTCACGATATAACTAAAATATTGTTGAAAGTGGCGTTAAACAGCATAAACCATAAACCAAACCGACTGATCGATATGTAGAAAGGCAATACTAACACTGTTCCTTTGCTTTAAATTTGTATCCGAGTGAAAAGTTGGATGGTCTCTCGTGTCTCTCAACAGTTTTTGACAAGAGAAATAACACACGTTATTGGCCAATTAGAATTTATTGCTCTCTATTGCACCAATTACTAATAATCTCCAGAAAATGATAAATACTGCTATTAAGCTTCCGTAAATATTTTCCAGTGGGATCGGAGAAGTTTCAAATACTAATTATAGACAGACGATAGAAGACAAATGATGACATTGATTGACATTGAGGGGCCATCGTGATCGTGATTGTATAGTAGTTGGATTTATAACTACCTATGCAATCGGTGCCTATCACCACTAAAGTTATGAGTTTGAATTCTGCTCATGTGTACTCGATACAACATTTAAGAAATAATTACCGGTAGCCATAGGACAATTACGGAACATTTTCAAATCGAAACGGCCTAGGTCATCCACACTCGTCGCAACTTCGGCTGATTCCGTACCTTCATCATACCTCGTCCTTATTACGATAGCTCCCATTGGAACTTCTTTCGGAAATCTTCAATGAAGGAGGTATTCAAATAATTTCACTTACGAATATTCGTCCAATAATAATATAGTTTCATTCGTCGAAATGTCGGCTGATTCCGTACCTTCATCAAACACCAATATTTTTCGAAGCAAACTCTATACACTCATCTATTGTCGCCATTTTAGAACTTATTCGCAGTGTGCAATGTTTGATTGAAGTGATACGGTCTTCCGGGGAAGAAATGTGACGCGTAGACGCATATCAAATACCGTTTTACAGCCGAGGTATTGAGGGAGAGAAGCGGATTCACCCGAGGTTTGCCGATTGAGGTCATCCAGTGTTTTTGGTTGTTCCGTTAATTGACCCGACTGAAATGTTACAATAATATTCCGTTTTTTCCAAAGATGTTTGACACGACAACCGAAAAGGTGTTTCAATGCCGATGGTAAATATGTTTTGAGATTACTAAATGTTGTCATTCATGAACATCAACTCAAAAGAAAGGGAATATACCGCAAATTCCACTTTGACAAGGAGGCGTACACGAAGACAAAAAACATCAGGATCTTTACGTTCTAAACTGGAAGTCTTCATATGATGTCATGTTGTTTATATGACCAAGTCGTCAACAACATTTTGTGGAATTTTAATTTGTGCGATTTTTAGACCCAGGGATATGCAAGAATACTATATGTTATTCGGGATCTTCGCAAGGGATACAGGTTTATATTCCCTGTCTGTTTTCTATATCGACTGAGCCGATTTCCAATACACGAATGTTTATTTATTTTGTGTATTGCATACTTACATGTATCATTGTGCATCTTTTACAAGGGAGTGTCAAGGAACAGCCGCTTTACAAGCACAGACCACGTCTATCTATGACATAATCGGTCATAGATAAATATTATTTTTACCACAGGCTTGGACTCAAAGTGTTTGAAGGACGTCATATTAGAATATGTGTTTGTCAATGACTTGTGTCAGTAGTTTTCTGTGATAAAGTTTGTCAATGACTTGTGACAGTAGTTTTCTGTGATAAAGTTTGTCAATGACTTGTGTCAGTAGTTTTCTGTGATAAAGTTTGTCAATGACTTGTGTCAGTAGTTTTCTGTGATAAAGTTTGTCAATGACTTGTGACAGTAGTTTTCTGTGATAAAGTTTGTCAATGACTTGTGACAGTAGTTTTCTGTGATAAAGTTTGTGAATGACTTGTGTCAGTAGTTTTCTGTGATAAAGTTTGTCAATGACTTGTGTCAGTAGTTTTCTGTGATAAAGTTTGTCAATGACTTGTGACAGTAGTTTTCTGTGATAAAGTTTGTCAGTGACTTGTGTCAGTAGTCTTCTGTGATAAAGTTTGTCAGTGACTTGTGTCAGTAGTCTTCTGTGATAAAGTTTGTCAGTGACTTGTGTCAGTAGTCTTCTGTGATAAAGTTTGTCAGTGACTTGTGTCAGTAGTCTTCTGTGATAAAGTTTGTCAGTGACTTGTGTCAGTAGTTTTCTGTGATAAAGTTTGTCAATGACTTGTGTCATTAGTTTTCTGTGATAAAGTTTGTCAATGACTTGTGTCAGTAGTTTTCTGTGATAGTTTGTCAATGACTTGTGTCAGTAGTTTTCTGTGATAAAGTTTGTCAATGACTTGTGTCAGTAGTCTTCTGTGATAAAGTTTGTCAGTGACTTGTGTCAGTAGTCTTCTGTGATAAAGTTTGTCAGTGACTTGTGTCAGTAGTTTTCTGTGATAAAGTTTGTCAATGACTTGTGACAGTAGTTTTCTGTGATAAAGTTTGTCAATGACTTGTGTCATTAGTTTTCTGTGATAAAGTTTGTCAATGACTTGTGTCAGTATTTTCTGTGATAGTTTGTCAATGACTTGTGTCAGTAGTTTTCTGTGATAAAGTTTGTCAATGACTTGTGTCAGTAGTCTTCTGTGATAAAGTTTGTGAGTGACTTGTGTCAGTAGTTTTCTGTGATAAAGTTTGTCAGTGACTTGTGTCAGTAGTTTTCTGTGATAAAGTTTGTCAGCGACTTGTGTCAGTAGTTTTCTACAGATACTCTGTTTTCCTCTACTAATAAAACTGACCACCACGATATAGCTGAAATTTTGTTGAAAGTGTTGTTAAACACCATAATCCCTAATCCTAACCCTTGATTGACATTGGGTTTCAATTTGATGTGGGTGATGTGTGATTGTGATTTTTCAGCTATATCATGATGAGAACAAGTTACATTTGATTAGATCTACAGACTTAGTTAGATTTTTATAGTGCTAGCTCACTGAAACAACAGTCTGAAGGTAGACCTGTTGCTCAACTCGGATGAATTATTTTGATTTCTAGCCAACCAGCTTTTAATCATACTTTTTAATACTGTACGCTTGGCGGAGAAGCAACAAGTACCATTGTTATAATCTTTGGTTTTACCAGGGCTCATACACATGAGCTACCATGGCTCATACACATGATCTACCAGGGCTCATACACATGATCTACCATGGCTCATACACATGATCTACCAGGGCTCATACACATGGTCTACCATGGCTCATACACATGATCTACCAGGGCTCATACACATGATCTACCAGGGCTCATACACATGATCTACCAGAGCTCATACACATGATCTACCAGGGCTCATACAAATGATCTACCAGGGCTCATACACATGATCTACCAGGGCTCATACACCTGATCTACCAGGGCTCATACACATGATCTACCAGGGCTCATACACATGATCTACCAGGGCTCATACACCTGATCTACCAGGGCTCATACACCTGATCTACCAGGGCTCATACATCTGATCTACCAGGGCTCATACACATGATTTACCAGGGCTCATACACATGATCTACCAGGGCTCATACACCTGATCTACCAGGGCTCATACACCTGATCTACCAGGGCTCATACACATGATCTACCAGGGTTCATACACATGATCTACCAGGGCTCATACACCTGATCTACCAGGGCTCATACACCTGATCTACCAGGGCTCATACATCTGATCTACCAGGGCTCATACACATGATCTTCCAGGGCTCATACACATGATCTACCACATGTCACTTTTGAAGTTGAGGAAATATCCATGGAACATTAAGTGACTTTCTCATATATATTATAATCAAAACTTAGTACAGTCAAATGTCATTTTTATTCATTTTTACCAATGTCAATACAGACAGCTCAATAACTTTTAAGTCCTCTTTATGAAGTTTATGCACAAGTTCAGGGACCATAATAGGGTTAGGATCATGGTGTTTAGTGACACTTTCAACAATATTTCAGCTATAGTATATCTTGGCAGTCAGTTTTATTGGTGGAGGAAACCGGAGAAAACCACCACGATCATAATAGGAAGGCCAAGTTTGATTTCAGAATTTACCACTTTTTCCATTCTGGAGTTATGGCCCTTGATTTGCCAAAAAAAAAAAAACAGGTTTATTTTAACTGTAAGCGTGATCATCTGTGTTCTATGTACACATTTTTTGGCGCTTGTAACATAATAGATAAAAACAACTGTAAAGGTTTTAATAAGTTAGGTGTATTTTTTCACATGATGTCTTTACAATAATATACAATATACATGTACATAAAAGAAATTTATAAAAATTCAACGTCAATAATTTGCTTCAATTGTCCACGTACAAATTGAACAGAAATTGCTTATTTTATCACAGCTCTAACAAAGTTTGTTCTCTCATCCATGACTCATGAACATTCAACAAATCTTCTCGTCCATGACTCATGAACATTCAACAAATCTTCTAAAGTCCTCTAAAGATATCTTGCCTTCTGGATCTGCTGTACATTGTCTAACAAGCTGAAAAAATAAAATACAAAGTTTTTACATTTATTTAATGTATGATTTTAATGAACAGTAATTTAATTATCTGTTTGAATCTAGATGATAAATTTAAATTTCCTCCAGATTAATAGCTATAAGAGAGAGAATTACACTTTATTCATATACTGTGTATAGATTGTGATAGTTATATTGACTTTTTGAAGGTGACATATAGGTCCAATGGGCCGGCTGTAATTATTGTGAATATTATATTATTTACACATGTCACTATAGTAAACAATTTACTTACTTACTTAACTAAACTAAATTAAAGCAACAATTTATTTCAGTATTTCTTTTGTTGTATTAAGCCTTTAAACAAACTTTAACTTCAGACCTAAGTGACATTTTTATGATATATCGATATAAAGCAAAACATTCAATTACAAATGAGGGGCCGTCTAACTACCTGTGCGATCAGTGCCTATCACCACTAAGTCTAAAGTTGTGAATTCCCACCCCGTTCATGGCAAGGTGTGCTCGATACAACATTATGTAATAAAGTTTGTCTGACCTGCGACAGTCAGTGGTTTTCCCCGGTTTCCTTCATCAATAAAACTGACCCTCACGATATAACTGAAATATTGTTGAAATTGGTGCTAATCACCATAAACTAAAACCATCAATTACTAAATGTAATCAATTAAAGGGAGATAACTTACTTCACTGATTACATCTTCATCAACTGGCAGTTGTAAGCTACGACACAAGGCCCTCATGTCTTCTACACCAATGTAACCTGTTCTATCTTTGTTGTATCTCAGGAACATTGTATCTACCCTAGCCTTGTCTGTAATAGCAATCTTCTTAAGCTGAGCACGCACTTGTCTTACTAAAATATCTAAATCACCTTGGCTGCAAAAAAAGACAGAGAAAGAATAAATATTATGGTTTGTACGTGAAAGCTAATTCTTGTCTTGTACTATTAGAATATCTAAATCACCTTCGTTACAAAAAGACAAGAGTAATAAATCCTAATGGTTTGTATGAGAGAACTAAATCTTGTCTTGTACTATTAGAATATCTAAATCACCTTGGTTACAAAAAGACAAGAGTAATAAATCCTAATGGTTTGTATGAGAGAACTAAATCTTGTCTTGTACTATTAGAATATCTAAATCACCTTGGTTACAAAAAGACAAGAGTAATAAATCCTAATGGTTTGTATGAGAGAACTAAATCTTGTCTTGTACTATTAGAATATCTAAATCACCTTGGTTACAAAAAGACAAGAGTAATAAATCCTAATGGTTTGTATGAGAGAACTAAATCTTGTCTTGTACTATTAGAATATCTAAATCACCTTGGTTACAAAAAGACAAGAGTAATAAATCCTAATGGTTTGTATGAGAGAACTAAATCTTGTCTTGTACTATTAGAATATCTAAATCACCTTGGTTACAAAAAGACAAGTAATAAATCCTAATGGTTTGTATGAGAGAACTAAATCTTGTCTTGTACTATTAGAATATCTAAATCACCTTGGTTACAAAAAGTTATTCATATATCTGGAAGAATTTTTTCTTAGTGTGAATTGAACATTTTCTTTGTGCATTATACAAAATAAAACTATATTTCAAGGTATAATGTCGTTGGCTTTGATGAATATTTTTGTCCAGTTATCTTTTTATAAGGAGTACATAAAATAATACTAATTATAGAGTTTTAAAGTAAAAAGTCCATCCCTTCCCTTTTATTTTCATGAAAACACATCTCGAACATAAATTCCTGTCTGTACGACAAAAATGTTTGCCGATGGAAAACCTACATGAAAATACACATTTTATACTCACATTTTGAAGGTAAATATTAGCTTTCAGCCCCCCCAAAAAAAAACTTTTTAAAAAATGACCAAACTCAACAACATTATACCTTTAAGAACCACCATTTTTCTCTGTTTTGTTGTAGTAACAGTTCTGAATTATTAATGATCATCTAAAGCCAACTTCATTTTTCACAAAGAAGTTCAAAGTTCATGTACATTTGTATTACATATACATGTATGTCCAAGAAAAAACAATTGCAAGCTCTAAATATTTGTCTGAATTCAATTTTCAATTATACTGTAATATCTGCAAATTGATAAAAAAAAAAGATCTTGATATACATTTTCACTAGTATCACAACTCGTTCTGTCGGACTTGCTGCGATACTAGTGATAATGTCTGTCTTGACCTCCAAAACTGCAGTTATTCTATATATATTTGTTCTACAAGTATTATATACACTTACTTTCTTAATACTTTCATTGGTGCTCCCTTTACAGTCTCCATTGGACATGTGACTAACCTCTCTCTCAACGTCTGAATTGTTTGACCTGTCAAATATATATCAATAAACATCAGATACCTGTAGCAAAGTCCTCCACAAAATGCATACTTTTGCAGTCTTCGCACTAACCCATTTGTCCAAAGTCCAAGACAAGCAAAAACTGGATTCGGACAAGTGAAAATTATGAAAGAATTTGTTTGAATAAATAGAATTTTTTTTCTATATTTAGCTTTCGGGAAAGTAGGTGAAAACAATTAAGGCTAAGACTACTTTTGTATAATATGAAATGAAAGTTTAAACGATCCCACAAATATCAACAAAACAAACAACCACCTCTCATCTCAAAATCACTTCACATAAAACAGACCACAGCTTACACCAATAGAAATCCTGGTCCTGGCTTGGAACAGGCAGAAAAATGTGGCAGGGCTAAAACACTTAATGGGATACCAACCCTTTTAACCTCTTCAGCTGTGTTCAAGTTCAAACAGGTAGAAAACCAAATCTAAATACTAGTACTAAATATATGTATTGAAGATTAAAACAATCCAAAACTACAGCCAATCCCCTGCCAATCCTATCTATGCTTAAAACTACAGCCAATCCCCTGCCAATCCTATCTATGCTTAAAACTACAGCCAATCCCCTGCCAATCCTATCTATGCTTAAAACTACAGCCAATCCCCTGCCAATCCTATCTATGCTTAAAACTACAGCCAATCCCCTGCCAATCCTATCTATGCTTAAAACTACAGCCAATCCCCTGCCAATCCTATCTATGCTTAAAACTACAGCCAATCCCCTGCCAATCCTATCTATGCTTAAAGGAAAGTAAATCTTAGTTTTTAACTATTTCTCTAATTTAGTGTATAATTTCTTAAGTGAATGTTATGATTGTAAGCAATGGCTTATTGCTACGAGAGTAGTCCAATGTTTTTATTCTGCAATCATTACATTACAATATAAGTACAGTCAAATCAACCTTAAAGGACATCTTCATATAACAAATCACAGTCTATAAAGGCCAGCCAAATAATCCCCATAAATGAATAGTACATTTTCAGGTTCCCCTGAGTGGCCTTTATATACAGGTTTGACCACATATGAATACACTTTTACTTTATCTATCTAGCATACCTGATACCTCATTCATGTACAAAATATTGTAAGAAATGGTAACAGGATGGAAGCAAACCAAAGAAAATGGGGGAAAAGCATTTTTTTCTACTTTAAAAAATTGCAACACTTTATTTATATTTTTTTTCAAATTGACCACATGATCAATTACTTTATCTTTAGTTGTGAAATTCTTACTTGAAAATTGTGACGTATGGTCTTCCATATATTTGAGTACATATTCATCAGCATTCGTGATGATAAATCGGTGCTTGAATACATCAATCACAGCACCAATATAAAAGTCCTCTGGACCATAAAATTGTGGCTGATCGGGTGGACATCCTGGTTTGGCCACTCGTGTTCTCTCCAAAAATTTTCCACCAATAATTCCAGAGTTCCTAACCGGGGGTTCATAGACTGTCATCATGTCGTCAGCCAAACGATAAGAAATAATGAACCTTCTTCCTTTGTCCTCTGGTCGTACTGAATCCTAGAGGGAAAAAGGTCAATTAAATTTGTATTTCTAGCACCTGTTTCAAATATTTCAATTAGGCTTTCAGCTTCAATAAAAAACTGTTTTTGGTTTTCCGTCCTCTGATTGTATGGAATTCCAAATAAAAAATTTCATTGGTTAAATCAAGTTTTTCCTCTCAGATATTTAAAATAATAATTTATCTACCTTCTAATGTGTACTTCTAAAATTTACAGCAAATCAGTATTTTAAAGATGGGCATCAATGCAATAATGAAAATAAAAAATAAAAACTGCCCCACTTAATTATGGTATGAACAAAGTAAAGTTAAAAAAGCTTAAAAATTTGATAACTTACCATTGTGGCTTCAAATCTGAGTACTTTATGGTCATTTTCCAACATTTTGATGAAATCTTTCTTGGGGGGTTGAGGAACAAGTGACAAACATGATTGTAAAGAATCTTCTAGAGAACCGAAATTATTGTACGGTGGGATTTCCTGAAATATAAACAATAAGTTCAATAATTAGTACACTGAATTGTCTAACATTTTTGTTGTAGTTTTTGCATATTTGTTTCCATTTGAATAAAATTCAGTGAAAACCTGTCTTAACCAAACCCTGAATAAATGGAAATCCAGTATAAACCAAACTTTAGATAAAAGTCCTAATGTAGGAAATCTTAGTTAATTTAACCTGTATAAACAGAACACCTGTCTATTCCATGGAGGTTCAGGTTTAAACAGTTTACACTGTATACATGAATATTTCAAAAACAAATATTTCTTCTGATAAAAGTATAATGGTTGTTTAATATGTATGCTGGAACTACCACTAAAAGTGTCCCTATATTACTGTTCCGAGAGGTATACTAATATTGCATAGTGTAGAATATTTTGCATGCGATTAATAATAAATTCTACTACTTTTTTTTGTATTTAGTTTACATTTGGAACATCTCTATACTTTTTATTGAACAAATGCACAAAAAAAACCCCAAAACTTTTATTGTATGAATTGTTGACCATCACTGGTTTAAACTTTCTTTTCACAATAAATATTACTACAAATTTAAAAGCAAAGAAAATTTTAAAACAGAAAACACCCACTTGAAAGATGTATTTCACATCCTTTTATCTTAAAATATTTATTTGAATAAAAAAAATTGTATGATAGATAATGAGACCTTATCTAAACTAAAAATAATGCTTTTAGCATATGAATGATGTATCACTGTATGATTCTCTCCCGGTGTTCCACCAATAAAACTGATTGTGTTTATATAACTGAAACATTGTTGAAAGTGACTACATTTGCCCATCAATCCAAATTATAAATCATGTTTAATATGCAACCAGTCGATATTGGTTATCCTGTTTAGACCATTTGATTTTCTTGCACCCACCGATTTTTGGGTTTTCCAATCTTTGACTTTGAGGTTTATACATACCCCATGAAAGTTACGCTAGTTCTTCAATCTTTTGACTTTGAGGTTTATACATACCCCATGAAAGTTACGCTAGTTCTTCAATCTTTTGACTTTGAGGTTTATACATACCCCATGAAAGTTACGCTAGTTCTTCAATCTGTTGACTTTGAGGTTTATACATACCCCATGAAAGTTACGCTAGTTCTTCAATCTGTTGACTTTGAGGGTTATACATACCCCATGAAAGCTACGCTAGTTCTTCAATCTTTTGACTTTGAGGTTTATACATACCCCATGAAAGTTACGCTAGTTCTTCAATCTTTTGACTTTGAGGGTTATACATACCCCATGAAAGTTACGCTAGTTCTACAATCTGTTGACTTTGAGGTTTATACATACCTCATGAAAGTTACGCTAGTTCTTCAATCTTTTGACTTTGAGGGTTATACATACCCCATGAAAGTTATGCTAGTTCTTCAATCTGTTGACTTTGAGGTTTATACATACCCCATGAAAGTTACGCTAGTTCTTCAATCTGTTGACTTTGAGGGTTATACATACCCCATGAAAGTTACGCTAGTTCTTCAATCTGTTGACTTTGAGGTTTATACATACCCCATGAAAGTTATGCTAGTTCTTCAATCTGTTGACTTTGAGGTTTATACATACCCCATGAAAGTTACGCTAGTTCTTCAATCTGTTGACTTTGAGGGTTATACATACCCCATGAAAGTTACGCTAGTTCTTCAATCTGTTGACTTTGAGGGTTATATATACCCCATGAAAGTTATGCTAGTTCTTCAATCTGTTGACTTTGAGGTTTATACATACCCCATGAAAGTTACGCTAGTTCTTCAATCTGTTGACTTTGAGGGTTATATATACCCCATGAAAGTTACGCTAGTTCTTCAATCTGTTGACTTTGAGGTTTATACATACCCCATGAAAGTTACGCTAGTTCTTCAATCTGTTGACTTTGAGGGTTATACATACCCCATGAAAGTTACGCTAGTTCTTCAATCTGTTGACTTTGAGGTTTATACATACCCCATGAAAGTTACGCTAGTTCTTCAATCTGTTGACTTTGAGGTTTATACATACCCCATGAAAGTTACGCTAGTTCTTCAATCTGTTGACTTTGAGGGTTATACATACCCCATGAAAGTTATGCTAGTTCTTCAATCTGTTGACTTTGAGGTTTATACATACCCCATGAAAGTTACGCTAGTTCTTCAATCTTTTGACTTTGAGGGTTATACATACCCCATGAAAGTTACGCTAGTTCTTCAATCTTTTGACTTTGAGGGTTATACATACCCCATGAAAGTTACGCTAGTTCTTCAATCTGTTGACTTTGAGGTTTATACATACCCCATGAAAGTTACGCTAGTTCTTCAATCTGTTGACTTTGAGGGTTATACATACCCCATGAAAGTTATGCTAGTTCTTCAATCTGTTGACTTTGAGGGTTATACATACCCCATGAAAGTTACGCTAGTTCTTCCAGAAATGTGTTGTGTGCACTAAATTAGCTATCTACGTTTTCATTACACTAAAATCTATTATTTTTAAGGATTGATCTCAATTTTTTTCCAGTTCATGAAGAAATAAACTCAAAAATGTGGTATATACTGTGTAACCTGCGAAGCGGGTTATGCAAGGGTGTGTACCACATTTTTGAGTTTATTTCGAATGAACCGAACAAAAAATTGTGATCAATCCTTATAAATTTTTTTCTTGTCCTAAAAATATTTTGACGGATAATAATTGCTTAAAGGGAATTAAAATAAAAAAAAATTTCCAATTGAGACCCCAACATGTGATTTCCGGTTAAACAAATTTTGTTCATGGAAAATAACAGTAATTTTTTATCCAATCAAAATCTCTTAAACACCTCAAATTAATTTTTTACGTAATATTCACAGGTACTTACCATTTTTGGTAGGTTTTTTACTTTGTCTTTTACTTCAACTGTATCAAAATCTGTTATTCCGAAATTTTGATAGAAAAATGCCTTAGTGAAATTATCACAGTCATATATCAAAAATCTCCTTCCGTAAATGGTTACCGTGGAACCGATTTTAAAGTCTTTAGGTGTGTAATATTGTTTGATTTCATGGTCGGATAACTCCATTACGACCGCTGGGAATGACGATTCAACATTGTATCTATCTTTTGGTACTTTATGTCTTCCGATTAAAACAGGGAATGGATCTCGTCCGTCATTGGCCGTGTGTACCTCTCGTACTTCTAAAGTATCATCAACCAAATAGTACTGCAAAGAGTCAAAAACATGTTTTGATTATTATATATATAAAAAAAACAATCATTTATCAATATCATACTTTACGTTTTTATTTACACTATTTGTCTTTGTAATTATGCCGGTCCAATATAATATAAAACAAGGAAATCGACCAACATTGGTTCCCGATTTTACATTTCATAAACAAACATGTATGGTCGGATGGTGTATTTTGGTTCTTTGTTTAGTAACTTCAATGATGATACTTAGATTTTCTATGTATCTGTCATTTTAGTGATTATTTTAGTATTTGTACATATTGTGTTCTGATTGAAGTAGTTTATGGTCAGTTGTGTATAATATAACAAATAGTTAATGGCACTTTAGGCCAAATCAGGCCCTCAGTGCCATGAACTATTTGCATAATACTAAATTACATTTTATACAAAAGTGGATTTGTTGTTGTAATTTCTTTAAAGGTAAGACATCAATCCTGTATAGATCTATCAATCCAAAATATTTCTATAAAAAAACATATTTCCTCTTTGTTTAATTTATTATTTAGACCATGAGACATGATTGATTAAGAAATAAATCATGGAAGCCAGAATGTGTTGGGAGTTTTAACATGGATTGGCAGCTTTTAGTATTTTATACTGAGCCAGAAGCGAGGGATAAAATTTACTAATATCCACCAAACCATGTTAAAACTCAAAACACATTCTGGTTTCCATGATTTATTTGGATTCTGATATGTCTAGAGTACAAATACGGTAGTATACTTTGATTGGAAGACGGCAATTTATATTTGTTGCACACAATTTATGTAACTCGAATAATACTGCGCCCTCTATCGGCATTATTCGGGTTACAATTTATGCTGCCAATGGAAAAGTCAGTCACATTCACCGGTGCATGTGCTAATGAGATTATACCAAATGGATAACTCACTCGTTTGTTAACAAAGCGAAAGAAAGAGGTCATGTTTGTTAGAATTGATTGTAACTTGTAACACATCTTCCAGTGTAAAAAAACCATGTATAGAATGGCTATTGATGACAGTCTACTCGTTACAGTACGTTGGAGGAGTATTGGAAATTGCATATTTTAGCTAAGTTTGATGAACGTGTATTTGTTGTTCTAATTTGAGGGGGGTTATTGGTAATTGTTGGTGATAGTGTGTTTGTTGTTCTAATTTGAGGGGGGTTATTGGTAATTGTTGGTGATAGTGTATTTGTTGTTCTAATTTGAGGGGAGTTATTGGTAATTGTTGGTGATAGTGTGTTTGTTGTTCTAATTTGAGGGGGGTTATTGGTAATTGTTGGTGATAGTGTGTTTGTTGTTCTAATTTGAGGGGGGTTATTGGTAATTGTTGGTGATAGTGTGTTTGTTGTTTCGATGGATAAAATTTTGAAAAGTGCATGTAACTGCTTTACTTTTCAACCACAATTTATATGTTAAATTTTCTCACCCAATATCTGATAGCCATACATACTAAGATTTTTAATTATCGGACATTTTTCCTTTGATCTCACTGTGTGATATTGTCAGTATCAACATACTGACTCTGATGCTTATATAATAATGTGGTCTTATTATTATTATACCGAGTGTCTAATTGTCCAGGTAATATGCCAAAATATCACTACAGAAACTTACACGAAGTATAATAATGGAAAATAGCGGTCAGTGTGATGTAACATTATCATAATATGACGTTTAATACAGATAAAAACAATAACGCCAGTTTTGAAGATCGCGACATACATTATCAGTAGCATCACAATTCGTCCTATAAGACTCGCTGAAATACTAGCAATAATGGATGTCTCCTCTTTCAAAACTGCCGTTATTCCATATTTCGACATTTATTTTAATGAATTGGAAAGATTTTAATGTATATACTTACATGGATGACAAACGGTCTCATTTCACCGAACATTTTATCTGTATCATCCCACACGATGTAGAATCGTAGAACTTTTCTGTCAAGCTCTAAGAATTGCTTCTGTTTATCAAATGCCGAGGCAGTGGTGTATGTTCTAAGTGCAGCCTTTTCCTTTCTTCTCTCAATGTAAGGATCTGTAGGTAATTCTTCACATGGATTTACATCTAAACCTTCACTTTCTAGAAAGTTCTGTGGAAATAATGTAAAACAAATGTTATCTCTATGCTTTTATAAAATGATTTCATAAGATTCATATTACATTATGAGGGGCTTTCAATATTCTTTCAGTGTACTAGTACTTCACTATTTACAGGCGGTACTTTTTATTAAAATTTGAACAATTGTCATGAATATCTTATGCAACACTCTGTGCTTAAAGAGCATAAAAGTACCTGGTACCACTCCTTATTGAAAGGCCTGATTACATACATTCTATTGTTATTATCATTCTTCATCTTTTTATTTAACTTTAATTTGGCATGAAATTTTATTAATTAAACGCATTAAAATTAATCAGGAAAAAAAGATACGGTATATATATAAAATTATAAATAGGTTAAATTAAAAGGTTAAATAAAAAGGACAAAATAATTTAGAAATTTATAAAGAGTAGGAATAAAATCAAGTGCAATTCTAACTCTATTTTACTATGTAAATTAATTTTTAAAACTACATCCCTTGTGACTTAACAAATCTGTTAAAACATTTCAAGATTTACCTGCCTGGAGGTAATAACTACAAGATTTACCTGCCTGGAGGCAATAACTACAAGATTTACCTGCCTGGAGGCAATAACTACAAGATTTACCTGCTTGGAGGTAATAACTACAAGATTTACCTGCCTGGAGGTAATAACTACAAGATTTACCTGCTTGGAGGTAATAACTACAAGATTTACATGCCTGGAGGTAATATCTACAAGATTTACCTGCCTGGAGGTAATAACTACAATATTTATCTGCCTGGAGGTAATAACTACTTACCTTTGTGAATTGGTCACAGTTTACTACACGGAAGATCTTTCCATAAAATGTTACATTAATACCATTATTGATATCTTTCCAGTGCCAGTTATCTCCTTGATCGTTCTTTGGCAGTCTCTGTCGTTTTATCAACTTTCCTAAAAAAATTAAATCGCAACATCATATTTTTAGATGAATTAGAAATATTTATTCACTGGTATGGATTGTTGATATATATTTGAACCTAAATGCCTTTATCAAACAATGGATACAAAAACAAAATACCAGTATTGTTTGGATATAGTAAATGTTGAGTATAATAGATGATCGTTTTGTTAAAAAATTAGCAGGTCAAATAAAAAAAATTCCAGACAAGTCCAGCATATACGGACATGTTAGAATCCATGATGTACAATACATAAATCTTTGTCATTTAAAAAAAAAAGAATTATGACAAGTGATTATAATATATTATATACTTCCATCGTTATTTATCGAGGATTTGGTGACATCATTATAAAGTCACATTAGAAAACAGCAATATTAGTTTGAAACACGATTGTTGTTTGATATTAAATATGTAAGACTCAGATCCACGTCCAATTCTCAAATATATGGCTGTTTTTCACTTTCTCAAATCGTCCAATTACGTCACTGACGTATACTTCAAATGACGTCACCCTAACCCTAATCTTAACCTTAACCCTAAATAATATTAATGAATGGGAAAATGCTTTAAAAACACACAAAACAAAAAACAACAACTTTAAGAAACAGATAAAAAAAAAAAAAAATACGCAAAACAAAACTGTCATTACAATTATTTTTGATGGCAAACTTTGATCATGTAAACGGGCCTATAGATATGCGAGTTTGGAAAGGACGCCGATTTGAGAATATCTTAAAATTGGACCATGATTTGAGATAATGACGTCAGTGGACGTCGTTCTGAGTCCATCAAATATAATCATCAGTCATGTGTAAAGATCAAATGTACAAATCATCGATAAAATAAACTACTGACAAAAACATTCCATCTCAAAACTCTACATGTCATTGTTTGTAGGTTTTTTGTTGTTACCCTTATTGATAATATATATGTAACTGTGAGCTCAAGACAAATCACTAGTTATCTTACTCCTATAGATACGAAATAATGTCATTAACTCAATGATCATGTGGTACCTTGAGGCATTCCTGAGTTTTCTACGTGTGGTTCAACCACTGATATACTGTCATCTTCTAGATAGTAGAAAATTTCAACTGGTCTAACACGGAAATACTCGTCTGGAGATTCATGGACTGTTTGTTTGAAGTATGCATTGAATTTCAGGACCTGAAAAATAATCATTCAAATTCCTTATCAAAATTTGTAACAATTAGTAAGTTGATTATGCAGAATATGTGTTCTAATTAAATGTAGGCTCTATTAATCATTAAATTTGGTCTGTGTTTTTTTTAAGTTATTAGTATAAAAAATCAGTTTAAAAAAATTAAAATAGAGAGAGAGACTTTATTTGTCACAGTGTGACTGCCTGTGATTGATTTAATATCCTAGTTTATTTATGCATAAATTTGGTAGAAGTTTGTGTCTTGTAAAGAAACTGTTGTCAAGTAAATTAACCTTTTTATCCCATGCTACGTGACCAGGAACAAAATCTTCAGGTGGTGCCTGTTTGGCCTGACCATAAGTTAGTGTTGGATTGTAGTTAGCCAACTCATCAAGTTCTTGTTCAGAGAGTTGATTGTAGTGGATGGGTTCTCCTCCAATGCCAACTTCTGGTCTGCCTGGGACTGAGTAGCCATTCTTGTAGTTGAGAGTGTGACTTCTGTGGTACTTCCATTTCTAAAAGTAAAAACAATCAGTCTTGAAAAATACGTATTTACAGAATACACTTCATACTTCTACTACATGTAGTTAAAAACAAGACACAGTAAACATGCAATATGTCGGGAATTTCTCACCCTGTATAATTACGGAATTATTATTGGGGTTCTATGCTAACATCATCATGGTAGTTAAATTGTGAAAATGGCCGCAACAATTGATTGAAATAGCACATAATTACACGGAACCACATAACCCACAGACTATTATCTGAAGGAAAAACTAGTTTATACCATATCAATTCATAGGGTTATAAAACTATCAGGTATTTTCTATTTGTGTCATAAATTGTGCTCCTCAACATTTAATTTGATTTCTTAAATACTTAGCTGACTCAGTATTAATATTATATGCGAGCGTTAGCGAGGTCTTTATGGTATAAAATGTGTACTTAGGATTTTTTGACAAACATGGCTGCACATACTGATGAATAAAAAAAATTTCTGTGCATTGTAAACACGTTCCGTGTAACACACTCAACTAATGAAGATCTTCTTAACGTAAAGTGCAAAGGTGATCCTAAATCTCGTGCGTCCGATACCACTGAAACCCGGAATCCATGTGTAATAAAAGTAATTTTGTTAGCTTGTTTTACTTATATTGATATTTTCAAATTGATTAAATCTCTTCTGACATACTGACAAGAATTTTTGTTTCCACGCGGAAGTTAACTTTTGAGATTTCGCAAGGAACGACAGCTCGATTGAATGAGATTAGATTCGGCCCTAAAAAAAGTCGTCCCCGATATATCTTGACACTTTTTGATGCACTGGATGAGCGTGAAATTGCCAGATAATTTTCAGATTCGCGAGCATTTATGGCCGTGCCGGTTTCATATAATGCGAGCGTTAGCGAGCTCTTTATGGTATAAAATGTGTACTTAGGAAAAAAATTTGACGCATTGTAAACACGTTCCGTGTAACACACTAAACTAATGAAGATGTTCTTAACATAAAGCGCAAAGGTGATCCTAAGTCTTGTATCCTCTCTCGTACGTCCGATACCACGGAAACCCGGAACCCGTGTGTAATAAGTCATTTTGTTAGCTTGTTTTACTTATATTGATAATTTTAATTTATTAAATCTCTTCTGACACACTGACAAGAATTGTTGTTTCTATACAGAAGTTAACTTTTCAGATTTTGTAAGGAACGAAAGTTCGATTAAATGAGACTAGATTCGGCCCTAAAAAAGTCGTCCCCGATATATCTCGGCCCAACAAATCTCGACACTTTTTGATGCACTGGATGAGCGTGAAATTGCCAGATAATTTTCAGATTTGCGAGCATTTATGGCCGTGCCTGTTTCATATTGAGGGTTAGATTAGTGAAAACTAATTGAGTATACCCTCTTTAAATAAAGGATATTATTATTATTATATTATTATTATATTAAATATCAAATAGGACAATAAAATTATTCAGTTGAGGTATATAATGGTACTATAACTTTATCAGGGGGATGCATATTTGTATTGCAATTACAATGGTGTTTTTGTATCATGGGATAGTACACTCTCTGGACTGACTCAAGTCCCAAACAAAATTCAATTCAACTTCAAGTTCCAATTTCACACACACTTGCCACTGGCACTGCAATAAAACTATTATCGGTCTTACCGTTGGATCCCTGAAGCTATTCCCTGGGAGGAAAGGTAATCCTTCCATCTTATTCAAGGTTGTTGTTAAATTTGCAAAGTGCAATGTCTAGTTCTTATTTGGTTTCTCACAACAACCGTACACACTCAGTCACTGTTGCTTGTGGTTGCTACGCAAACAATAAACACCGCGAGATTTAGCGAGAGCTACCTGTTTACGCGCCACCTGTCGGAGGTTTACATTTTTGGTTTCACTATTGAAGAGTCGAAGCTCGTCTGTCAAAATATTCACATTTAAATGAAATCTTAGTGTCTATATATATATATATATATATATATATGCTATGAAATGGAAGAGGTAGTTTCTCATGTTTTACTCTTTTGACAAACAGAAAATATACACTTACTTTGACAAAATAGTTCTGACTTAAAAGTTAAATAAATGTCAATCTGGTCAAATCATCAAATGGAATTGCTCCCGGCCACTAAATTTTGCCCCAGTGAATTTTCTTTACTATCAATAAAAATTACAAGAGAGGACACCATTACTAACCCTCCTCGCTTCAACTTGCTCAAGTTTTATATCTATTCAATTTCCTATCTTATCGGTAATCGCTTGCACAGATCGTTTAAATAATCCCTAGCCTTTTGCAATGATTAGTCACATAATTTATCCTTGGCCTTGGGCACCTTATTAATTAAATACACATCCAAATGGCCAACAAGGACCCACAGCCTCTTGGACACAAAAGCAAAAGTTGTACCTTCAACTTGCAGAAACTTCAGCACCTTCCATACAAGTATAATCAAATCAAATAAAATCAAATAAATTGTATTCCAATTATGGGCCCTCGAGGGGCAAACAGAAATTACACATATAAATTCACAAGAGGGAAAGAGTTGATGATTGATAGAACATGACATACAAACATGTTATAAATACATAAAATTAAGTATATAATATAAATATATAGTAGTAATTACGGCATGTTTTGGTAAAGAAATCTTCCAACCTTACCTTACCTCTGGATCTTTACAACCATTATTGGTCAACCACACATACGTGTGTAGAACAATTTTCCCATCACCATTGCATGCGTTCCCAGTCCACCAGTATTTACATCCTTAGCTGAACTATGTACATTACATTTTTGTTTTCACGATCTCGTGCACAATATCTATATTTACACTTGTCACGTTATTGTCGCTGTTCTTTATTTACTGCCAGTAAAAAGTTCATTACTGCCACTCAGTTTATAATCACAGTATATAATATACAGCCGGCACTTGATCTAGTTTTGTATCCATGTCTATCTCCATCATCATCCATTTTCCATTGTAGTTATTTGTTTTAAAAGCATCACTTGCATATTTAACATTGTTAAAATGTATAAGGGATTCACTTCAATTCAAAAATACTGATAACATTTTTTTTTTTATAAATATTTGTGTCCTATTTACTTTTAAAATGAGTAATTAAAAGGTAAGAATATGTGCTTATCTCTGTCAAAAGTAATCGACTAAAAGAAAATATATTAAGAACTCATTACTGAGTATTTTGATACTAAAAATAGAGATGTAAATAAAAATAATGTACTTTAACACTGGTTAAAAGATAAAATTAAGCGTAACACAGGTTAAAAGGTAAAATTTAGCTAGAAAGGACTAAAATCTAAAAACATGTGCACCTTTTGGATTACTCTACTGCCCCTTAACACTAGTATCCAAAGATATAAAAAAGTACTTAAATCTGGTTTTTTTTCTTTTCTTAAAATGAACAATTCAGAGGTACAGACAGGTACGTTGTGGATATTCAACAGAGTTTAAGATCTCCTGATTTTCACAATTCAACAACCGAAATAATTTATTTTTATCAGATAAATTGGTAAAATTTTTAACTTTAGCTGATATGGAATTGAAAAGATCATCTCTCTCCCCACTAAATTTTGGACATCTAGTGAGAAAGTGAGTTTCATCTTCAATTTCTTGATTTGTACAATTTTTACATATTCTTTCATTTCTGAAAGAAATATAAGATAGCTTAAAATATAAGTATAAGATAGCTTAAGCTTTGAAACAACTAAGAATGGCATTTCCCGCAAAATTTTCTAACTGCCATTCTAGTTATTTCAAAATCAAAGCAATATTATCCATGTATGAAAGGCGCCGAAAGTTTTCGCATTGGTTGTGCATTAAAGTGGCCAAGGATAACGTCTTATGTGACAAATCATTGCAAAAAGGATTATTTTTAATCTGCAAGCGATAAGGTAGGAAATTGAAGATATAAAGATAGAACAAGTTGATTTGTCACATAAGACGTTATCCGTGACCTTGGACACCTTAATACAAATCCAGTTATCGATCCAAACATAGACGAGTACTCAAAGAGGACAGCCTCTTGGACAGAAAATATACACATCCGGAGGAACCCTCCTATTTCTTACCCAGACCTTGAAGGTTTGTTATTATAGAAAAAGAATGTACCCAAAAACTATGGGAATTACAAAATTGTAGCTAACACCGCTAAAGGTGAAGAGAGAAGGTGGCAGATCTCGATCCTTAGCCTGTGAATTTTTTTTTGGCCTAACCTGGTATATATTTTTATAATTTTTTTTCACTATTACAGGTCAAGAGTGGTATGGTTTCTTTGCATGATGGGAAATCAAGACCGCAACCAGTCAAATTACACCTGACAAACGATGCTTTGATATTACTGAAAGAGGAACTTGTTCCTATAACAGAGGAACCAGTTAATGAGTTAAAAAGAACTGTAAGTAATTATTCTACTGTCCAGGATTCCTATATAACAGACATTACACATAATATAGGGGTTAGAGTTATGGTGTTTAACACCACTTTCAACAATATTTGAGTTATATTGTGGCGGTCAGTTTTATTGGTGGAAGAAACAGAAGTACCCGGAGAAAACCAACGACTTATCGTAAGTCATTGACAAACTTTATCACATAATGTTGTATCGAGTACACCTCGCCATGACCGGGATTCGAACTCACAACGTTACTGGTGATAGGCACTGATTGCATAGGTAGTTGTAAATCCAACTACCATATGATCACTATCACAACAGCCCTTAGAGTATATTGGTCTTATCATAACAAAAGAATTAAGAAATAAATATTACAATTGTGAATGTGAAATTAATTTATCAATCGATGATGTCTAGCTACAAGTAGAGAAGGTATTTTCTCGTTCACATTAATATAGACTATTGTATTGTATTCTTGCCTTAATGAAGAACACTTTCTGTCTGCTTTTCATTGTCAGATCAGAGAAATTACCATAGAAAGAGAAGACAACTCTGGTTTAGGATTGAGTATAAAAGGAGGAGCAGATCACCAGTTACCTCCCCTTATTTCTAAACTGGTACCAGATTCCCCAGCTGCCAAAACAGAACAACTGTGTGTTGGAGATGCTATCATTCAAGTATAACATTATTCATTATTAAAGCAATAATCGTTTGAAAAAAGGGGGCACCATAAAATCGTCCAATGCAATCAAAGAAGGTACAGTCAAACCTGCCGTAACGGTCACCTTTGTATAATGGTCACCCGCTCATAGCGATCACTTTCGTGCTCTCCCAGTTCGTTTTACTATATATTTTATTTCAATATAGCGGTCACCTGTTCACTGTAGTCAGCGGTCATCATTTATTAGTAATTTTCAGCATAAAACCTTTGTATAACGGTAAATTTATATTTTAAAATAACAGTGGAAGTGATTTCGGAAGATCAGTATTTTTCTCAAATGCACAAAAAATGCTGAGGTGTTACAAAATATATTGATTAATTTAATTAACTAAATAAACAAACCCTATGCATTTTGTGAAGAGTAAATTACTTAAAGGACAGCTTATACCCGGGGGTAATTTGATATTTTAATTCATTACGATGAGATTAAAAATTCACTCCCCAAAACTATCGAAAACATTGTATTATGTATCTAGTGCATCGTGTCAAACTCATCAAAATCCGTTATTATGAAAGTTTTTAAATTAGACGACAAAGTGAAAGCAATAAATATTGGTGATGGTGGGGAACGTTGTCAGGCTGTGGCCGAGGAGATGGGTAATGGTTGTACCCAATTAAAGAAAATTCTTGAAAAAAAAGATGATATTTTGAAGATTTTAAAAACAATGTTCCCAGTTCAAGAAAACGTCAACATCATGTAACTGGAAATGTAAACATTAACAAATTATGCTGGGATTGGTTTCAGGATTTTGTTTATTAAATATCATATCATATTCAGATAATTTCATCAACAATAAATGTAAACAATAGTAACATTACGACAGGAACAAAAATAACAAGCAGAACATGACATGTAATTAAAGTCTTTTATTTACAATTAATGTAGAATATTTCGTCGAATAATCAAACCCTTCATATAAAGGTCACCTGTATATAGTGATCATTTTGTCAATCTCCCCCAGATGACCACTATAGACAGGTTTGACTGTATTTTTGTGTGATAAATGTCAGATTACCATTAGATAATTTTTTACTTAACAATTGCAGGTAGAGGGATATAATTTGTGTTAATTAGTAATTAAATTCAGCTGTGGCTTGATTATTAACCGTTAATTACGATTAATACAGAACGATTATTGAACCCGAGATACATGTCGCTGATTGTACCAAGCTGAACCTATACCAATAAAATAGAAATGTACTAGTAGTGAAATTCCGATTAACCTGAGATTTTATGTCTACATAATACCATATGAAACAAATATAATTGCTTCGAATTCAAATAAAAAAAAAAAAGAAAATTTTCATTGGCTAAAATTCGAAAATTGACCATTAAAAATATATATCCGAATTATCAAGCATTATACCGATATCAATCCACTGTTAAAACCCGACCTCGTATTTCCTGTATATAAAGTAGATCGCGAGCAAAGTGAAAAGACGTTTCTAAGGAACGTTTGAAGATACCAAAGAGGTATTCAGTAGCTGTAGTCTTTGAGAACTTTCTAAAGGTCCATGGTACTGTGTATCAGTTATCAAAGTGTAATGAAACTGTCCCAGGTCAAAACCAGATTTTTTTTCTCTGAAATTAAGGAACTTCGGTGGTTTGAACTTCTTTTTGACAATCCCTTGTTGTACAGTGAAATCTGTCTAAATCTTCTAGGAACCAACGTGTACACAATAAACTGGAATTACTACATTGAAACTTCATTTAAAGTTTGATTTATACAGAATTCTGTTTGGATAGGTTTCATTGTAAATGTTTGTTTTAAAATATTTGATTGATTGATTGATTGGTGTTTAACATCCAGCGAGCAATTTTTCAGCTATATTCAGGACTAGAACATTTAAAAATTTAAAATATTTGAAGAATCTAGCAAAATATGGTAAATGTAGGATAATCTAAGGCAGATATTTTAGATCTAACAGAATCATAAATATCAAATTAAGTAGGTCCAAATTGTGATACATTGATGTTTAATGTCAAAATTGTAGAGAATAAAATCTACATACATATTGTATATATTGATTGATTGTTGCTTAACATCAACATTGTATAGAATAAAATCTGCATACATATTCATTATTGATTGTATATACTGGTAACTTATTAGCTCACCTGGCCATAGGCCATGTGAGCTTTTGTCATGGGTAAGCGTTCGTCTGTTAGCTTTTCACATTTAAATCTTCTTCTCTGATACCGCTGAACAGATTTCAACCAAACTTGCCAGAAATGTTCATTGGATGGTCCTCTACCAGATTTGTGTTTTTGGTGCTGATTTGAAATCCAACATGGCTGCCAGGGTCCATAATTTTTCTCATTGGCTGAAATTTTAAAAATCTTCTTGTCAGAAACCATCAAGCCAATTGAATTGTGACTTTGCAGGAATGATCATTGGGTGGTCCTGTACTAAACTTGTGAATCGTTTGCTGATTGGAAATTCAAGATGGTCGCCATGACTCGACTTAGTTTTAACATAGGACCCTATAGAAAAAATGTTTAAAAGTCTTCTCCTCTGAAACCAGGAAGTCAATTTAAAGCAAACATGGCATGAATGGTCCTTAGGTGGTCAACTTTCAAAATTATGTCCTTTGACTCCGACCTCCATCCAAGATGGCCACCATCAGCGGACATAGTTTTAACATAGGACCCTATGGGAAAAATGTTTAAAATTTTTTTCCTTTGAAACCAGTAAGCCAATTTAAAGCAAACATGGCATGAATGGTCCTTAAATGGTCAACTTTCAAAATTATATCCCGTGACCCAGACCTCCATCCAAGATGGACGCCATCAGCGGACATAGTTTTAACATAGGACCCTATGGGAAATATGTTTAAAAATCTTCTCCTCTGAAACCAGTAACCCAATTTAAAGCAAACATGGCATGGATGGTCCTTAAGTGGTCAATTTTCAAAATTGTGTCTGATGACCCTGACCTCCATCTAAGATGGCCACCTTCAGCAGACATAGTTTTAACATAGGACCCTATGGGGAATTTTTTTTTTTAAATCTTCTCCTCTGAAACCAATCGGCCAATATAGCAAACATGTCATCGATGGTCGTTAGGTGGTCAACTGCCAAAATTGTGTTCAGTGACCCCGATCTCGGTCCAAAATGGCCACCATCAGCGGACATAGTTTTAACATAGGACCTATGGGAAAATTGTTTAAAAGTCTTCTCCTCTGAAACCAGTCAGCCAATTTAAAGCAAACATGACATGGATGGTCCTTGGGTAGTATATTTTCAAAATTGTGTCCGGTGACCACGACCTCTATCCAAGATGGCTGCCATGAGCAGACATAGTTTTAACATACATTGTAAAACCCTATGGGATTTGAATAGTAAAGCTTAGATGTATTCGGCATGCAGACATTCTTAAGAGGGCTTATTTATGTCAGGTGAGGGATACAGGCTCACCTGAGCCTCTAGTTGTTATTGTAACATTTCAGATAAACGGACAATCATGTGAAGGATTGACACACAGTGAGGTGTTATCATGTCTGAAGAATGCTGTAGTATTGTTGTATTAACTGGTAACTTATTATTGTTGTAACATTACAGATTAATGGACAATCATGTGAAGGATTGACACACAGTGAGGTGTTGTCATGTCTGAAGAATGCTGGTAGTATTGTTGTATTAACAGTGAAATATTTCAAACCTGCTGCTCCGTTCTTAAGCAAACAAACAAGTCTAGGTAGGTTGTTATAAACAAACAAACAAGTCTAGGTAGGTTGTTATAAACTTGTATTTGTTTGTAGGACATATGTTGGAAAATATATAATTTATTTGTACGATGCAGTGTAAGAAAATTTTCTGATCCCCATAATGTAATACAGGGCTGACGTTGGAGGGCGATTAGGGCGAAGAAGTCGCCTTGTGGCTGCTCGCTTTGCTTTTTATCGTCCCAAAAGAGAAGTGGAATAAGGGTAATAACAAAATTACTGAACTCCGAACAATCTTACAAAGGGAAAGTCAAAACTCATAAGTATATAAACAGACAAAGTCAGTCAACAACCGGAAAACTGAAAACCGTAATGACCCTGACTTGGTACAGGAATTTCTAAAGAAATGGTGGGTTGAATCAGATTTTAAAGCGTCAAACCCCCCGCTTTCATTACGGCTCAAAGGTTCCGTCTGTCACTATAGCAGTATTTATAACAATACTGGAACAAAACAGGTAAAATAGTTGTCAAAGCAGTACCAAACCCAGTGAAGCAAATATCAAAAACAATTTTACGTCACACATCGATAAAAAAATATTTGTGACCTTTTTGTTGACTTCCTTATCTTATACATTTTCACTATATGAAAATGCATCGTTTATCATCGTCTCTGCAGAGACGGAATATATTTCGATAAGATCTTGGTATCGGAATATAAACTTTTTAAGAGATCGAATAAGGCGAATCTTTTTATAGCCCTGTAATTTTACCAAGTCGCTTTGCTAATTTTAACTGTTTTAACAGTAAAACATCGGTATATTTTTACTACAGAATTTCCGTTTTCTTGTTTTTCAATGTTTCAAGCCGCCATTCTAAATGGACGTAATCGAAACAGTTACGAATATATAAACTGTACCCCGGATCCGTACTCGGGAACGTAACATCGGTATTGTTAACTTAGTGGATATGATTAATTTCTTAATTAATATCAATCAGTGATTAAAGAGAAGCAATATAAATATTATTCACTCATTAAAATTTGATTAAATAATTAGTGATTTCACAGCTTGTGATATAGCTTGGTCGATTGTTTGATTGTATACGTAGATCAAAGAAGGTGAGTAAAATTATTTTTTATTGCATATATTTTATCGAATGTTTTGTCATTTTATCTACATTGTATGTGTGACTTGTTTGAAACAATGCTGATGTCGAAATAAAATTTATTATTCAATTTAATTTATTTATTATTTATTGGACAATAGTTGACTATCATATATACATGTGCCTTTATCATCTTCAAGACAAAGCAAAGAATCTGAAAAGAGTTTATTTAATACAAAAAAAACCCCAAATACAAGGAAATATGTAAATCAGAGAGATGATAACAAAAACAAGGATTTAAACAACTACTGAATATACCTTAATGTATAACAAGTACATTATAACATACGAATGCCACGATAATGCCCCGCGAATGTGAAAAGTGGTACAATTAGAGAAATATTTTGACTTCTCCCTGTACTCTCACCACTTCTCCCTGTTGTCTCTCACTTCTCTTTTGTCAGCACCTGAAAGAGAAGTCACTTCTCCCTCTGATTTCAAAGTAGTGGGAGCCCTGGTAATACAAAGGCAAATAATTCACATGATGAACATTTTTTGGAGTCAGTCAGATTCATTTCAAGACTATTTATTCATGTGTATAAGGAATTTTCTTGAAAGTGTCGCACAGATGTTTAGTGGAGAGTATGGTAGCTTACAGAGTTACCGATGCTGACAAGTGTTGGGGTTTTGTTATTTTATTGAACACTATTTAAAATACAATGTGCACATACAATTTTGTAAATGTTATTTATCTTTTTGTTTACAGACAGTCCAAACATTAACAAAGACTACAATCAGGTAAATAGATTAAAGTGAACTAGTGAGTTATCTCCCTTTGAACTTCAGTCATTACTATGTAAGTTTTTAAAACCTAGTGAGCAATTTGTCAGCTGCAGCATGGGAAGAACAAGTTATTATTATGTCTCCCATTCGAACGATTAGTCTGATTTTTTCTTCCGCTTTTTCTGCTTCTTCTCAGTGAAGCTTGTCCGAACCATAACTTTTTTGTCTTTCCAGATAGGTCAATTATATTTGGTATGTGGGTGCATGACCATAAGGCGATGTGTTGCATACTGTAATGACCTTTGTCAGACCTTGACCTTTAACCTCAAGGTCAAATAATTGTTTTTTAAATAGTATTTTCATTAAGGGGAGACATAAGTTTTAGGTAACTAAAACAGTTCTTCCTAGTTGATGAGATGAGGTTGATGTCAGCTGCAGCATGGGAAGAACAAGTTATTATTGATGAGATGATGTTGATGTCTGCTGCAGCATGGGAAGAACGAGTTATTATTGATGAGATGATGTTGATGCCAGCTGCAGCATGGGAAGAAGAAGTTATTATTGATGAGATGATGTTGATGTCAGCTGCAGCATGGGAAGAACAAGTTATTATTGATGAGATGATGTTGATGGCAGCTGCAGTATGGGAAGAACAAGTCATTATTGATGAGATGATGTTGATGTCTGCTGCAGCATGGGAAGAACAAGTTATTATTGATGAGATGATGTTGATGTTGGCTGCAGCATGGGAAGAACAAGTTATTATTGATGAGATGATGTTGATGTCGGCTGCAGCATGGGAAGAACAAGTTATTATTGATGAGATGATGTTGATGTCAGCTGCAGCATGGGAAGAACAAGTTATTATTGATGAGATGATGTTGATGTCAGTTGCAGCATGGGAAGAACAAGTTATTATTGATGAGATGATGTTGATGTCTGCTACAGCATGGGACGAACAAGTTATTATTGATGAGACGATGTTGATGTCAGCTGCAGCATGGGAAGAACAAGTTATTATTGATGAGATGATGTTGATGTCAGCTGCAGCATGGGAAGAACAAGTTATTATTGATGAGATGATGTTGATGTCAGCTGCAACATGGGAAGAACAAGTTATTATTGATGAGATGATGTTGATGTCAGCTGCAGCATGGGAAGAACAAGTTATTATTGATGAGATGATGTTGATGTCAGCTGCAGCATGGGAAGAACAAGTTATTATTGATGAGATGATGTTGATGTCAGCTGCAACATGGGAAGAACAAGTTATTATTGATGAGATGATGTTGATGTCAGCTGCAGCATGGGAAGAACAAGTTATTATTGATGAGATGATGTTGATGTCTGCTGCAGCATGGGAAGAACAAGTTATTATTGATGAGATGATGTTGATGTCTGCTACAGCATGGGAAGAACAAGTTATTATTGATGAGATGATGTTGATGTCTGCTACAGCATGGGAAGAGCAAGTTATTATTGATGAGATGATGTTGATGTCTGCTACAGCATGGGAAGAGCAAGTTATTATTGATGAGATGATGTTGATGTCAGCTGCAGCATGGGAAGAACAAGTTATTATTGATGAGATGATGTTGATGTCTCCTACAGCATGGGAAGAACAAGTTATTATTGATGAGATGATGTTGATGTCAGCTGCAACATGGGAAGAACAAGTTATTATTGATGAGATGATGTTGATGTCAGCTGCAGTATGGGAAGAACAAGTTATTATTGATGAGATGATGTTGATGTCAGCTGCAGTATGGGAAGAACAAGTTATTATTGATGAGATGATGTTTATGTCAGCTGCAGTATGGGAAGAACAAGTTATTATTGATGAGATGATGTAGATGTCTGCTACAGCATGGGAAGAACAAGTTATTATTGATGAGATGATGTTGAAGTCAGCTGCAACATGGGAAGAACAAGTTATTATTGATGAGATGATGTTGATGTCTGCTACAGCATGGGACGAACAAGTTATTATTGATGAGATGATGTTGATGTCAGCTGCAGCATGGGAAGAACAAGTTATTATTGATGAGATGATGTTGATGTCAGCTGCAGTATGGGAAGAACAAGTTATTATTGATGAGATGATGTTGATGTCAGTTGCAGCATGGGAAGAACAAGTTATTATTGATGAGATGATGTTGATGTCAGCAGCAGTATGGGAAGAACAAGTTATTATTGATGAGATGATGTTGATGTCAGCTGCAGTATGGGAAGAACAAGTTATTATTGATGAGATGATGTTGATGTCAGTTGCAGCATGGGAAGAACAAGTTATTATTGATGAGATGATGTTGATGTCAGCAGCAGTATGGGAAGAACAAGTTATTATTGATGAGATGATGTTGATGTCAGCAGCAGTATGGGAAGAACAAGTTATTATTGATGAGATGATGTTGATGTCAGCAGCAGTATGGGAAGAACAAGTTATTATTGATGAGATGATGTTGATGTCAGCTGCAGTATGGGAAGAAAAAGTTATTATTGATGAGATGATGTTGATGTCAGCAGCAGTATGGGAAGAACAAGTTATTATTGATGAGATGATGTTGATGTCAGCAGCAGTATGGGAAGAACAAGTTATTATTGATGAGATGATGTTGATGTCAGCAGCAGTATGGGAAGAACAAGTTATTATTGATGAGATGATGTTGATGTCTGCTACAGCATGGGAAGAACAAGTTATTATTGATGAGATGATGTTGATGTCTGCTACAGCATGGGAAGAACAAGTTATTATTGATGAGATGATGTAGATGATCTGTTTTGTACTAGAACAACATGTGTAGTTGAATTTATATATTACAAACAAATGTACTAGCTCAGTAGTCTGCAAGTTGACACGTCACTGCTCACGGACACATGCTGAGGTTGAACCGTGCAGTCTTTGTTCTTACTTAGTAGTGCCGCATGCTTAGTGGAGAAGCACCAAAAATCAATTTTTATTCTTTGTTTTGTCTTTTGAGGCAGCTATATTATGGAGATAAGTTTTAATTGATGGAGGAAACCGGAGTACCATGAGAAAACCACCGACCTGCCACAAGTCACTGACAAACTTTATCATATTATGTTGTATAGAGTACACCTCGACAGGAGGAGGATTCAAACTCACAACATTAGTGGTGATGGTCACTGATTGCATAGGTAGTTGTAAATCCAACTACCATAGGATTACGACCATAGCGATTATGGCCTTTGAAAAGAATTACAGAAAAACTACTTTTATCTTGAAATAAAACCAGTTATATGGATGAATGTTTATTTCTAATTCATGTGCAAATTAAGAATTAACTGACAGCACTTTTATTGCAATTCTTAAGATTTTTATAAAAATATACAACTTAATGTGCTGAGGTGTACTCAATACAACATAATGTGATAAAGTTGTCTGTGAGGTGCGACAGGTCGGTGGGTTTCTACGGGTACTCCAGTTTCCTCCACTAATAAAACTGACTGCCACCATATAGCCGAAATATTGTTGAAAGTGACGTTAAACACCATAAACCACAACCACCAAACCTAATGCTATATTTTTTTTATATTTTTCAGCCAGCAGAAATGTTTCCTGGTTTAGAGAGACAATGGAGAATCTATGTGTCTATACAACTGTTATTTGCCTACTTAACCAGATATAGTTCTGGAACTGACCAGTTGAGGTATGCGTCTGGAAACCTTTTTTTTATACCACAGTGAACTATTTACTTTATTATGAAAAGAAAGGTTAAATAGCAATGGTCAACCATTCCACCAGTATCAATAAAATGAACAACCACCTCTAAACATAAACACTGAACACAAAAAATAACAACCACCTCTAATCTTAAACACTGAACACAAAAAATAACAACCATCTCTAATCATAAACACTGAACACAAAAAATAACAACCTCTAATCTTAAACACTGAACATAAAAAATAACAACCATCTCTAATCTTAAACACTGAACACAAAAAATAACAACCATCTCTAATCTTAAACACTGAACACAAAAAATAACAACCATCTCTAATCTTAAACACTGAACACAAAAAATAACAACAACCACTAATATTAAACACTGAACACAAAAAATAACAACCATCTCTAATCTTAAACACTGAACACAAAAAATAACAACCATCTCTAATCTTAAACACTGAACACAAAAAATAACAACCATCTCTAATCTTAAACACTGAACACAAAAAATAACAACCACCTCTTATCTTAAACACTGAACACAAAAAATAACAACCATCTCTAATCTTAAACACTGAACACAAAAAATAACAACAACCACTAATATTAAACACTGAACACAAAAAATAACAACAACCTCTAATCTTAAACACTGAACACAAAAAATAACAACAACCACTAATATTAAACACTGAACACAAAAAATAACAACAACCTCTAATCTTAAACACTGAACACAAAAAATAACAACAACCACTAATATTAAACACTGAACACAAAAAATAACAACAACCTCTAATCTTAAACACTGAACACAAAAAATAACAACAACCTCTAATCTTAAACACTGAACACAAAAAATAACAACAACCTCAAATCTTAAACACTGAACACAAAAAATAGCAACAACCTCTAATCTTAAACACTGAACACAAAAAATAACAACCTCTAATCTTAAACACTGAACACAAAAAATAACAACCATCTCTAATCTTAAACACTGAACACAAAAAATAACAACCACCTCTAATCTTAAACACTGAACACAAAAAATAACAACCATCTCTAATCTTAAACACTGAACACAAAAAATAACAACAACCTCTAATCTTAAACACTGAACACAAAAAATAACAACCATCTCTAATCTTAAACACTGAACACAAAAAATAACAACCACCTCTAATCTTAAACACTGAACACAAAAAATAACAACCATCTCTAATCTTAAACACTGAACACAAAAAATAACAACAACCTCTAATCTTAAACACTGAACACAAAAAATAACAACAACCTCTAATCTTAAACACTGAACACAAAAAATAACAGCAACCTCTAATCTTAAACACTGAACACAAAAAATAACAACAACCTCAAATCTTAAACACTGAGCACAAAAAATAGCAACAACCTCTAATCTTAAACACTGAACACAAAAAATAACAACCTCTAATCTTAAACACTGAACACAAAAAATAACAACCATCTCTAATCTTAAACACTGAACACAAAAAATAACAACCACCTCTAATCTTAAACACTGAACACAAAAAATAACAACCATCTCTAATCTTAAACACTGAACACAAAAAATAACAACAACCTCTAATCTTAAACACTGAACACAAAAAATAACAACAACCTCTAATCTTAAACACTGAACACAAAAAATAACAACAACCTCAAATCTTAAACACTGAACACAAAAAATAACAACAACCTCAAATCTTAAACACTGAACACAAAAAATAGCAACAACCTCTAATCTTAAACACTGAACACAAAAAATAACAACCTCTAATCTTAAACACTGAACACAAAAAATAACAACCATCTCTAATCTTAAACACTGAACACAAAAAATAACAACCATCTCTAATCTTAAACACTGAACACAAAAAATAACAACAACCTCTAATCTTAAACACTGAACACAAAAAATAACAACAACCTCAAATCTTAAACACTGAGCACAAAAAATAGCAACAACCTCTAATCTTAAACACTGAACACAAAACATAACAACCTCTAATCTTAAACACTGAACACAAAAAATAACAACCATCTCTAATCTTAAACACTGAACACAAAAAATAACAACCACCTCTAATCTTAAACACTGAACACAAAAAATAACAACCATCTCTAATCTTAAACACTGAACACAAAAAATAACAACAACCTCTAATCTTAAACACTGAACACAAAAAATAACAACAACCTCTAATCTTAAACACTGAACACAAAAAATAACAACAACCTCAAATCTTAAACACTGAACACAAAAAATAACAACAACCTCAAATCTTAAACACTGAACACAAAAAATAGCAACAACCTCTAATCTTAAACACTGAACACAAAAAATAACAACCTCTAATCTTAAACACTGAACACAAAAAATAACAACCATCTCTAATCTTAAACACTGAACACAAAAAATAACAACCATCTCTAATCTTAAACACTGAACACAAAAAATAACAACCATCTCTAATCTTAAACACTGAAAACAAAAAATAACAACCATCTCTAATCTTAAACACTGAATACAAAAAATAACAATCACCTCTAATCTTAAACACTGAACACAAAAAATAACAACCTCTAATCTTAAACACTGAACACAAAAAATAACAACCTCTAATCTTAAACACTGAACACAAAAAATAACAACCTCTAATCTTAAACACTGAAAACAAAAAATAGCAAAACCTCTAATCTTAAACACTGAACATAAAAGATAACAACAACCTCTAATCTTAAACACTGAACATAAAAAATAACAACCATCTCTAATCTTAAACACTGAACACAAAAAATAACAACCATCTCTAATCTTAAACACTGAACACAAAAAATAACAACCTCTAATCTTAAACACTGAACACAAAAAATAACAACCATCTCTAATCTTAAACACTGAGCACAAAAAATAACAACCATCTCTAATCTTAAACACTGAACACAAAAAATAACAACCATCTCTAATCTTAAACACTG
The DNA here is from genome assembly GCA_963383655.1 of Bathymodiolus septemdierum. Classification (NCBI taxonomy): domain Eukaryota; kingdom Metazoa; phylum Mollusca; class Bivalvia; order Mytilida; family Modiolidae; genus Bathymodiolus; species Bathymodiolus septemdierum. The sequence goes on along the minus strand of OY726525.1, from coordinate 4,299,115 downwards.
AGCACAAAAAATAACAACCATCTCTAATCTTAAACACTGAACACAAAAAATAACAACAACCTCTAATCTTAAACACTGAACACAAAAAATAACAACCTCTAATCTTAAACACTGAACACAAAAAATAACAACAACCTCTAATCTTAAACACTGAACACAAAAAATAACAACCATCTCTAATCTTAAACACTGAACACAAAAAATAACAACAACCTCTAATCTTAAACACTGAACACAAAAAATAACAACAACCTCAAATCTTAAACACTGAGCACAAAAAATAGCAACAACCTCTAATCTTAAACACTGAACGCAAAAAATAACAACCTCTAATCTTAAACACTGAACACAAAAAATAACAACCATCTCTAATCTTAAACACTGAACACAAAAAATAACAACCACCTCTAATCTTAAACACTGAACACAAAAAATAACAACCATCTCTAATCTTAAACACTGAACACAAAAAATAACAACAACCTCTAATCTTAAACACTGAACACAAAAAATAACAACAACCTCTAATCTTAAACACTGAACACAAAAAATAACAACAACCTCAAATCTTAAACACTGAACACAAAAAATAACAACAACCTCAAATCTTAAACACTGAACACAAAAAATAGCAACAACCTCTAATCTTAAACACTGAACACAAAAAATAACAACCTCTAATCTTAAACACTGAACACAAAAAATAACAACCATCTCTAATCTTAAACACTGAACACAAAAAATAACAACCATCTCTAATCTTAAACACTGAACACAAAAAATAACAACCATCTCTAATCTTAAACACTGAAAACAAAAAATAACAACCATCTCTAATCTTAAACACTGAATACAAAAAATAACAATCACCTCTAATCTTAAACACTGAACACAAAAAATAACAACCTCTAATCTTAAACACTGAACACAAAAAATAACAACCTCTAATCTTAAACACTGAACACAAAAAATAACAACCTCTAATCTTAAACACTGAAAACAAAAAATAGCAACAACCTCTAATCTTAAACACTGAACATAAAAGATAACAACAACCTCTAATCTTAAACACTGAACATAAAAAATAACAACCATCTCTAATCTTAAACACTGAACACAAAAAATAACAACCATCTCTAATCTTAAACACTGAACACAAAAAATAACAACCTCTAATCTTAAACACTGAACACAAAAAATAACAACCATCTCTAATCTTAAACACTGAGCACAAAAAATAACAACCATCTCTAATCTTAAACACTGAACACAAAAAATAACAACCATCTCTAATCTTAAACACTGAGCACAAAAAATAACAACCATCTCTAATCTTAAACACTGAACACAAAAAATAACAACAACCTCTAATCTTAAACACTGAACACAAAAAATAACAACCTCTAATCTTAAACACTGAACACAAAAAATAACAACAACCTCTAATCTTAAATACTGAACACAAAAAATAACAACTATCTCTAATCTTAAACACTGAACACAAAAAATAACAACAACCTCTAATCTTAAACACTGAACACAAAAAATAACAACCACCTCTAATCTTAAACACTGAACACAAAAAATAACAACCACCTCTAATCTTAAACACTGAACACAAAAAATAACAACCACCTCTAATCTTAAACACTGAACACAAAAAATAACAACAACCTCTAATCTTAAACACTGAACACAAAAAATAACAACAACCTCTAATCTTAAACACTGAACACAAAAAATAACAACCATCTCTAATCTTAAATACTGCACACAAAAAATAACAACCATCTCTAATCTTAAACACTGAACACAAAAAATAACAACAACCTCTAATCTTAAACACTGAACACAAAAAATAACAACCATCTCTAATCTTAAACACTGAACACAAAAAATAACAACCATCTCTAATCTTAAACACTGAACACAAAAAATAACAACCTCTAATCTTAAACACTGAACACAAAAAATAACAACAACCTCTAATCTTAAATACTGAACACAAAAAATAACAACCATCTCTAATCTTAAACACTGAACACAAAAAATAACAACAACCTCTAATCTTAAACACTGAACACAAAAAATAACAACCACCTCTAATCTTAAACACTGAACACAAAAAATAACAACAACCTCTAATCTTAAACACTGAACACAAAAAATAACAACCACCTCTAATCTTAAACACTGAACACAAAAAATAACAACCATCTCTAATCTTAAACACTGAACACAAAAAATAACAACAACCTCTAATCTTAAACACTGAATGTAAAAAATAACAACCACCTCTAATCTTAAACACTGAACACAAAAGATAGCAACAACCTCTAATCTTAAACACTGAACACAAAAAATAACAACCTCTAATCTTAAACACTGAACACAAAAAATAACAACCACCTCTAATCTTAAACACTGAACACAAAAAATAACAACCATCTCTAATCTTAAACACTGAACACAAAAAATAACAACAACCTCTAATCTTAAACACTGAACACAAAAAATAACAACAACCTCTAATCTTAAACACTGAATGTAAAAAATAACAACCACCTCTAATCTTAAACACTGAACACAAAAAATAACAACAACCTCTAATCTTAAACACTGAATGGAAAAAATAACAACCACCTCTAATCTTAAACACTGAACACAAAAAATAACAACCATCTCTAATCTTAAACACTGAACACAAAAAATAGCAACAACCTCTAATCTTAAACACTGAACACAAAAAATAACAACCACCTCTAATCTTAAATACTGAACACAAAAAATAACATACATCTCTAATCTTAAACACTGAATACAAAAAATAACAACAACCTCTAATCTTAAACACTGAACACAAAAAATAACAACCATCTCTAATCTTAAACACTGAACACAAAAAATAACAACAACCTCTAATCTTAAACACTGAACACAAAAAATAACAACCATCTCTAATCTTAAACACTGAGCACAAAAAATAACAACAACCTCTAATCTTAAACACTGAGCGCAAAAAATAACAACCACCTCTAATCTTAAACACTGAATGCAAAATATAACAACAACCTCTAATCTTAAACACTGAACACAAAAAATAACAACCACCTCTAATCTTAAACACTGAACACAAAAAATAACAACAACCTCTAATCTTAAACACTGAACACAAAAAATAACAACCACCTCTAATCTTAAACACTGAACACAAAAAATAACAACAACCTCTAATCTTAAACACTGAACACAAAAAATAATAACAACCTCTAATCTTAAACACTGAACACAAAAAATAACAACCACCTCTAATCTTAAACACTGAATGTAAAAAATAACAACTACCTCTAATCTTAAACACTGAATACAAAAAATAACAACCACCTCTAATCTTAAATAATGAACACAAAAAATAACAACCATCTCTAATCTTAAACACTGAACACAAAAAATAACAACCTCTAATCTTAAACACTGAACACAAAAAATAACAACAACCTCTAATCTTAAACACTGAACGCAAAAAATAACAACCACCTCTAATCTTAAACACTGAAAACAAAAAATAACAACAACCTCTAATCTTAAACACTGAGCGCAAAAAATAACAACCATCTCTAATCTTAAACACTGAATGTAAAAAATAACAACCACCTCTAATCTTAAACACTGAGTGCAAAAAATAACAACAACCTCTAATCTTAAACACTGAACACAAAAAATAACAACCACCTCTAATCTTAAACACTGAACACAAAAAATAACAACCATCTCTAATCTTAAACACTGAATACAAAAAATAACAACCACCTCTAATCTTAAACACTGAACACAAAAAATAACAACCACCTCTAATCTTAAACACTGAACACAAAAAATAACAACCATCTCTAATCTTAAACACTGAATACAAAAAATAACAACAACCTCTAATCTTAAACACTGAACACAAAAAATAACAACAACCTCTAATCTTAAACACTGAACACAAAAAATAGCAACAACCTCTAATCTTAAACACTGAACACAAAAAATAACAACCATCTCTAATCTTAAACACTGAACACAAAAAATAACAACCATCTCTATTCTTAAACACTGAACACAAAAAATAACAACCATCTCTAATCTTAAACACTGAGCACAAAAAATAACAACCACCTCTAATCTTAAACACTGAACACAAAAAATAACAACCATCTCTAATCTTAAACACTGAGTGCAAAAAATAACAACCATCTCTAATCTTAAACACTGAGTGCAAAAAATAACAACAACCTCTAATCTTAAACACTGAACACAAAAAATAACAACCATCTCTAATCTTAAACACTGAACACAAAAAATAACAACCATCTCTAATCTTAAACACTGAGCACAAAAAATAACAACAACCTCTAATCTTAAACACTGAACACAAAAAACAACCACCTCTAATCTTAAACACTGAACACAAAAAATAATAACAACCTCTAATCTTAAACACTGAACACAAAAAATAACAACCACCTCTAATCTTAAACACTGAATGGAAAAAATCACAACCACCTCTAATCTTAAACACTGAACGCAAAAAATAACAACCATCTCTAATCTTAAACACTGAACATAAAAAATAACAACCACCTCTAATCTTAAACACTGAATGCAAAAAATAACAACCACCTCTAATCTTAAACACTGAACGCAAAAAAAACCAACCATCTCTAATCTTAAACACTGAACACAAAAAATAACAACCTCTAATCTTAAACACTGAACACAAAAAATAACAACAACCTCTAATCTTAAATACTGAACACAAAAAATAACAACCTCTAATCTTAAACACTGAACACAAAAAATAACAACCATCTCTAATCTTAAACACTGAGCGCAAAAAATAACAACAACCTCTAATCTTAAACACTGAACACAAAAAACAACCACCTCTAATCTTAAACACTGAACACAAAAAATAACAACAACCTCTAATCTTAAACATTGAACACAAAAAATAACAACCATCTCTAATCTTAAACACTGAATGGAAAAAATCACAACCACCTCTAATCTTAAACACTGAACACAAAGAATTCCACAACATATGGTATTGGGAATCCAGGTTCTGGCGTGGGACACACACATGTTGGAGGGATATTGTTTCGCTTCATGCATATGTTGTAATACCAGTTTACACAAAATATTGATGTGAATTTCCACTTCATTTTGGTTTTTTCAAAATGTCTGAAATTTTTAATTTGAATAATAATTTACAAAATACTGATAGAAACTATATACATATATTATTGACTGGAAGATACCATAGTATATAAAATGTTTTTGTGACACTGGAAAGTTTACATAGAGAAAAATATGAAACATTTAAGCTATACGAAGATAATATAATGAGAAGTAAGTAACAATTTATTGTGGAACTTGTGGAATCTGACATCCTGTACAATCTGACACATTTGCCTGGTCCCTAGGTGTGTGGGATTAGACAGGTTCTGACATCCTGTACAATCTGACACATTTCCCTGCTCCCTAGGTGTGTGAGATTAGACAGGTTCTGACATCCTGTACAATCTGACACATTTCCCTGGTCCCTTTGTGTGTGGAATTAGACAGGTTCTGACATCCTGTACAATCTGACACATTTCCCTGGTCCCTAGGTGTGTGGGATTAGACAGGTTCTGACATCCTGTACAATCTGACAAATTTCCCTGGTCCCTAGGTGTGTGGGATTAGACAGGTTCTGACATCCTGTACAATCTGACACATTTCCCTGCTCCCTAGGTGTGTGAGATTAGACAGGTTCTGACATCCTGTACAATCTGACACATTTCCCTGGTCCCTTTGTGTGTGGAATTAGACAGGTTCTGACATCCTGTACAATCTGACACATTTCCCTGGTCCCTAGGTGTGTGGGATTAGACAGGTTCTGACATCCTGTACAATCTGACAAATTTCCCTGGTCCCTAGGTGTGTGGGATTAGACAGGTTCTGACATCCTGTACAATCTGACACATTTCCCTGCTCCCTAGGTGTGTGGGATTAGACAGATTCTGACATCCTGTACAATCTGACACATTTCCCTGGTCCCTAGGTGTGTGGGATTAGACAGGTTCTGACATCCTGTACAATCTAACACATTTCCCTGCTCCCTAGGTGTGTGGGATTAGACAGGTTCTGACATCCTGTACAATCTGACACATTTTCCTGGTCCCTAGGTGTGTGGGATTAGACAGGTTCTGACATCCTGTACAATCTGACACATTTCCCTGGTCCCTTTGTGTGTGAAATTAGACAGGTTCTGACATCCTGTACAATCTGACACATTTCCCTGGTCCCTTTGTGTGTGGGATTAGACAGGTTCTGACATCCTGTACAATCTAACACATTTCCCTGGTCCCTAGGTGTGTGGGATTAGACAGGTTCTGACATCCTGTACAATCTGACACATTTCCCTGGTCCCTAGGTGTGTGGGATTAGACAGGTTCTGACATCCTGTACAATCTAACACATTTCCCTGGTCCCTAGGTGTGTGGGATTAGACAGGTTCTGACATCCTGTACAATCTGACACATTTCCCTGGTCCCTTTGTGTGTGGAATTAGACAGGTTCTGACATCCTGTACAATCTGACACATTTCCCTGGTCCCTAGGTGTGTGGGATTAGACAGGTTCTGACATCCTGTACAATCTGACACATTTCCCTGGTCCCTAGGTGTGTGGGATTAGACAGGTTCTGACATCCTGTACAATCTGACACATTTCCCTGCTCCCTAGGTGTGTGGGATTAGACAGGTTCTGACATCCTGTACAATCTGACAAATTTCCCTGATCCCTAGGTGTGTGAGATTAGACAGGTTCTGACATCCTGTACAATCTGACACATTTCCCTGGTCCCTTTGTGTGTGGGATTAGACAGATTCTGACGTCCTGTACAATCTAATACATTTGCCTGGTCCCTAGATGTGTGGGATTAGACAGGTTCTGACATCCTGTACAATCTGACACATTTCCCTGGTCCCTAGATGTGTGGGATTAGACAGGCTCTGACATCCTGTACAATCTGACACATTTCCCTGATCCCTAGGTGTGTGGGATTAGACAGGTTCTGACATCCTGTACAATCTAATACATTTGCCTGGTCCCTAGGTGTGTGGGATTAGACAGGTTCTGACATCCTGTACAATCTGACACATTTCCCTGGTCCCTAGATGTGTGGGATTAGACAGGTTCTGACATCCTGTACAATCTGACACATTTCCCTGGTCCCTAGGTGTGTGGGATTAGACAGGTTCTGACATCCTGTACAATCTAACATATTTCCCTGGTCCCTAGGTGTGTGGGATTAGACAGGTTCTGACATCCTGTATAATCTGACACATTTCCCTGGTTCCTAGCTAGGTGTGTGGGATTAGACAGGTTCTGACATTCTGTACAATCTGACACATTTCCCTGATCCCTAGGTGTGTGGGATTAGACAGATTCTGACATCCTGTACAATCTGACACATTTCCCTGGTCCATAGGTGTGTGGGATTAGACAGGTTCTGACATCCTGTACAATCTGACACATTTCCCTGGTCCATAGGTGTGTGGGATTAGACAGGTTCTGACATCCTGTACAATCTAACATATTTCCCTGGTCCCTAGGTGTGTGGGATTAGACAGGTTCTGACATCCTGTATAATCTGACACATTTCCCTGGTTCCTAGCTAGGTGTGTGGGATTAGACAGATTCTGACATCCTGTACAATCTAACACATTTCCCTTGTCCCTTGGTGTGTCGGATTAGACAGGTTCTGACATCCTGTACAATCTAACACATTTCCCTGGTCCCTAGGTGTGTGGGATTAGACAGGTTCTGACATCCTGTACAATCTAACACAGTTCCCTGGTCCCTAGGTGTGTGGGATTAGACAGGTTCTGACATCCTGTACAATCTAACATATTTCCCTGATCCCTAGGTGTGTGGGATTAGACAGGTTCTGACATCCTGTACGATCTGACACATTTCCCTGGTCCCTAGGTGTGTGGGATTAGACAGGTTCTGACATCCTGTACAATCTAACATATTTCCCTGATCCCTAGGTGTGTGGGATTAGACAGGTTCTGACATCCTGTACGATCTGACACATTTCCCTGGTCCATAGGTGTGTGGGATTAGACAGGTTCTGACATCCTGTACGATCTGACATATTTCCCTGATCCCTAGGTGTGTGGGATTAGACAGGTTCTGACATCCTGTACAATCTAACACATTTCCCTGGTCCCTAGGTGTGTGGGATTAGACAGGTTCTGACATCCTGTACAATCTAACACATTTCCCTGGTCCCTTGGTGTGTCGGATTAGACAGATTCCACTGTACTTAACATGAGTAATTTTTATAATGCTAGATTTTTTTAATTTCAGAACAAATGCTTTTGAAGTGATTGGAGTTGATGGTTCATCTACAGGTATTATACATTGTGATGATAGTCATTCATTGGCTGATTGGATCAGAGCAGTGACCAGTAATATTACATTTCTTATTTCTAAAATGGTAGGTTGTAATTAATGACTATAATTTTGGCATGAATTTATACAAGTTACAAGAGCATCTTTGCAAATAAAACATGTATTCAGTAGTCCCTCTGTTATAGGGCCACTCCTGCCAAAGGTCATCCCTCACAGGCCACTCCTGCCAAAGGTCATCCCTCACAGGCCACTCCTGCCAAAGGTCATCCCTCACAGGCCACTCCTGCCAAAGGTCATCCCTCACAGGCCACTCCTGCCAAAGGTCATCCCTCACAGGCCACTCCTGCCAAAGGTCATTCCTCACAGGCCACTCCTGCCAAAGGTCATCCCTCACAGGCCACTCCTGCCAAAGGTCATCCCTCACAGGCCACTCCTGCCAAAGGTCATCCCTCACAGGCCACTCCTGCCAAAGGTCATCCCTCACAGGCCACTCCTGCCAAAGGTCATCCCTCACAGGCCACTCCTGCCAAAGGTCATCCCTCACAGGCCACTCCTGCCAAAGGTCATTCCTCACAGGCCACTCCTGCCAAAGGTCATCCCTCACAGGCCACTCCTGCCAAAGGTCATCCCTCACAGGCCACTCCTGCCAAAGGTCATCCCTCACAGGCCACTCCTGCCAAAGGTCATCCCTCACAGGCCACTCCTGCCAAAGGTCATCCCTCACAGGCCACTACCACTATGTTACTTTTTACATTGTTAAAAAATAACCTTTAATTCACATTAAAATTGACTCATTTTCAAAAATATAACCTTTAATTCATATTAAAAGGTTACATTTGTCAAAAAAATACCTTTAATTCAAATTATGGTTCCTTTAGACTTTGACACGAAGTTCAAGTATATATTGCTGACCGTTAATGTCGTCATCTATTAATTCTTTGTCCTGTGCTGCTGGACGTTAAGCAAGAAACAATCAATCCAATAATGTTCTTGTTGCCATGGTTTCCAAATTCAAGCCAATGCATTAAATATAGCTATGAAAATTTAATTTAATTTCAATTTTCATGAAGTTCTTCACATTCTATTTTTAGATAAGGATGAGTAATAGATTACTGATACCAGAAGAACAGGTAAAAATTATTACATTTGTTTATTAAAATGTTTAATTAATATATCTACAAATTTTAAATTAATTATGCATTAACTCAAAGGTCTATAAGATGTAACAAACTAATTCGTTCACCGATATAATACATAATCTTTAAATCAAATTTACTGAAAATCTTTTGAAATACATTTTTTTTTGTAATTTCTGAAATCAACCAACAAACATGTCATTTCCCTTTTAATACACTAAGCATGGATATGTACATTCCTTTTCACACTTTTGATGAGTTTTTTGTCATTTTAGTAGATCAAAACTGATTAATGAAAGCTTGATCTGTCTAGTTATCATAGAAATTGATTCATAAAATATATATATATCTTACTTCTTACAAACTTCTAGGATATCATTGGTTTAAAGTGATCACATGGAAACAGTGTATATTTAATACACGGTCAGTAGATTTTTAATACACGGTTAGTAGTAGAGATATCTTCCCTTTTTTCTTTCAAAGCAAAGACGACATTGAACAACGAGACGCCGGCGCGTTTCGCCCTGACAACAGACGTTGAAATTATAAACAAACTTATTAATATTTTTTTTAAATATTACAATAAAAAAATAATTCACCCAAGTAAATTTGTCACCAAATGTTGGTTCAATGACTTGACCAATGTAACATTCCACAAGTCACCAAATATTGTTATAGCGACACATATGAATCACTTACACACAACACAAAAATTACATATTTATTAGTTTTGATGCAGTTACATCTAAATCCCTCATTCAAAGGTAATCGGTAAGTACGCTCTCGCCCCATATGGAATTTACTGACCCTGTATATCGCTACCCTGCAAATAACCTCGTACGTACATAGTGGAAATTCTTCTTAAATTGTTTGCCGGAAGATAAGTTAAGTTAAGCCGCACAAAAATATAGTCCACGAAAATCCAATATGGAAGACATACTGTGTAACTAATAATATATATTTAAGAATTGATCGCAATTTTTGTTCGGTTCATGAAGAAATAACCTCAATCAGGTTGTACACACTGTGTAACCTGCATAGTGGGTTACGCAAGGGTGTGTACAACCTGATTGAGGTTATTTCGAATGAGCCGAACAAATAATTGCGATCAATCCTTATAAATTAATTCAAACTTTTTTTATTATGATATTGAAAAATATATTTATTTTTTCAAAATAAGGCAAATAATCGGAAATAAATTAAAATAACCCCAAAGGTGCCTCATTTAATATCCGTTATACGGATTCTAATTGCTCCTTTGGTATCTTCAAACTCTTCTTAAAGAAAATCGTCTGATGACAACGGCATACGACGCCTTGAAAACGACGTCTATTTTCAGATTCAGTACATATGAAAATAACCTCAACTTTTTAAACCAATCAAAACATGTACAAAATGACATGTGACTCTAAAATTAATTTATATATATATATATACATATAAATGTCAAAAATAACTATAAGTCTACAAAAAGATATTTCGCTTGACTTATAGTAGACTTATATTTATTTTTGTTATATTTTAACATCTTTTTTTGGTGTTGTTGTGCTACATTTTAGACGTTTATTTATCATTTTGTTTGTTTGCACAGAATCGTTAACACTTGATTCCGATCCGACATCCTGTAGGTTCATACGTTCGCTACTTTTTCAGACGTTTATGTATATATATATATATATATATATATATATATATATATGTCTGAAAATTAAACCAAACAGTGTTAGAATTAGATTTTAGAGCTGTCAAATTTTTGTTCTTCCCTCGACGGAATTTAAACCCACACCATTGATACACTGCAGCATCATTCGCTTAGCCTTACATGCAACGTCCTCGACCACATCCACTCCCTAAAAAAGGAGCTTCAATAATCGTAGTGTTACCTTTTCTCGTAAGGCAAATCTAGGGATAGACGTAAGACATGTGTATAAGCGTGTGTAGATGGTACATATATACTTAATATTATAATTTGACAGCAATCTAACTCAGCAATTTTTAATATATTGTATATGATAATGAAGAATTCATTATACAGTCACAGGAAATAAAGTATATTATACAAACGTCTAGAAGCAAGTGGCAACCATACAATATATCTGTCCCACTGGATCTCAAAGTTACTAAGGATACTAGGTTAATACTAGATATTATATACGTCTGAAAATTAAACCAAACAAGTGTTAGAATTAGATTTTTGAGCTGTCAAATTTTTGTTCTTCCCTCGACGGGATTTGAACCCACACCATTGTTACACTGCAGCACCATTCGCTTAGCCTTACGTCCAGCACCCTAGACCACTCGACCGCATCCACTCCCTAAAAAAGGAGCTTCAATAATCATAGTGTTACCTTTTCTTGTAAGGCAAATCTATATATATACATGTATATATATATATATATAATGTATATTTATAAATCGTCTAGAAACTAGTCAACAATCAACCATACATGATATTGGATTGCCAAAGATTATGACGATACATATAAAAAATAATTTATGCGTCTAAAATAAAAAGTTTGTATAACAACACATAATGCATTAGTAAAATAGTAACCAATAGTTACTGCTTTATAATGACGTAATTTTTTGTATCACAGAGAAACATTTTAATATCAATCTTCAATCTGTAGCATTGATCTAAAAGTGAAATTCAATCTCTGTTTTTTCGTGTGAAAAAACTAATAGTACTGATGGTGTTGATAATTACTTTTTGTTACATAATGATTTTATTTAAACAATTGTATTGGCTATCATGCTGTCACCTGACATTCCGTAAAATTTGATATTGTTTGATAATAAAACTCGTATTGACTCGCTTTCACTTTCACTTTCCATTGCATTATGTATGACGTCATAATGAAGTGATTAATTTCATATTGACTTGGTTTCACTTTCACTTTTCATTTTAATGTAATAAAACAATTACAGTCTTTTGTATCGGTCAATACGAGATTTTATGAACCTTCAAAACGATATTCACCTCAGAGGCTTTGGTGAATATCGTTTTGAAGGTCCATAAAAACTCGTATTGACCTCAACAAAAGACTATAATTGTATAGTAATATTTATTAAAGTTTTAAAGCTACATTTATATCTTGTATCTTCATTAGGAAAGAATTCTTTTAACATTAGATTACAAAAGACTTCACTATTATAGGTGATTGGTAATAATTGTTGTTTAAAACCAAGAGACCAATTGTTCAGCTATATCATGAGGGGAACAAGTTACATTATGATGTTATGAGAATGTTATCCACCTTTTTGAAGAAAAACCTTTTGAATTTGAATGAAATGTTTATATATAATTATATATTCCTTGAATTATAATAGAAGTATAATCGACTGCACAAAAATATAGCTTAAGCAAAAAGCCAGGATTTCGAGAAGGGACATATCTATGCAAAATCATTAAGAAATAATAATAATTTCCCAAACTTAATTAAAATCAAATTCCGTTTTGATCAATCGTATCGTCACTCGAAATTTTTTTTTTCCACACTGGGAACTAATTTTGCGAAATGGAAATGGTGTATTACGGGTAAAGTTACATGTCTATGTGACGTTGCTTTGTGTTAGTTTGTGAGCGAATTATATGTAGGTAAACACTTAGCGCTCTGTCAACTTTAGACAGACCTTTTCCAAATTTTTACAACATCTCGACAAAATGCACAGGTACAACATAGTAATGCTCAACGTGAAATTGTGTAAAAAAAAATAAATGAATAATTATTTCAATTGAGAAAAATGTAATTTGTTTCAAGAAAATAAAGGATTTTTTTACATGAGCATTTCCATATTTTATCTACTTGATGCAAACTTCATTTCTGCTGAAAAAGCTAGATGGTCTTTGTTGTCTGTACGTAGTGCCGGTAAAATATAGTCAATTTACAGAAAAAACGTGTTGGAAAAAACGACGTGCAAAAAAGTGACCGATTGATAAATAGTAATTATCTGCAATCTGTTAAACTAAATTAAAATATAATAAATTAAAGCAATATATACACAACGCATGCTAATCTATGTAGCCTTATATATTTGTATGTAAGCTTATACTTGTGTCTTGTATATCAGGTTTAAACAAAACACTGAAACTTATTGCTTTATAAACAGCAATTCGTGAAATTAACATTATGGCAGATGTAACGTCCTGAACGTCATGATCCTACAGAATTGCTACCTTTTACTAGATCAACACGCTGGATTTTTATAGTGGTAGCTTATTGATACAACAGATCACGGATGTCACTTCACGAGTCTACCAGCATTTGCTCTTACTCCTTAATACGTCATGCTTCGTAGAGAAGCAGCTAGTAGCAATATTATAGTCTTTGATTGACACGATGAGGGCTCGCACCCACGATCTACTACACTCACGATCTACTACACCCACGATCTACTACACTCACGACAAGCACACAAACCTTTACACCACCAGTGTAGTTTATGTATTCAAATGTTTATTGTTTTTAGCTCACCTTGCCAAAGGCAATGTGAGCTTTTGCCATCACTTGGCATCCGTCGTCCGTTAATTTTTCACATTTTAATCTTCTCCTCTGAAACCCCTCAGCCAAATGAACTGAAACTTGGTAGGAAACATCTATAGAAGGTCCTCTCTAAAGATTGCACATTTTGTCCCAATCCATTAACAAACATGGCCACCACAGTCAATTCTTGTTTCTGATTGGCCGATTTAAAAAAATCTTCTCCTCTGAAACCGCTTGGCCAAATGAATCGAAACTTGGTAGGAAGCATCTATGGTAGGTTCTCTATAAAGATTACTAATTTTGTCCCGATTGGTTAACAAACATGGCCACCACAGGCAATTGTTGTTTCTGATTGGTTTATTTCTAAAAAATCTTCTCCTCGGTTAAAAGAAAGATAACTCTTGCCTAAACTTTTATAAGAAAGATAACTCTTGCCATTATCTTCCTTCGAAATTAACTAATGCTGATATAGTGTAACATGTTTATTCTATACATTACAAGTAGGTATTCACATGTTAATATTCTTTTTAGCAAACCTTGCCAAAGACAATATGAGCTTTTGCCATCACTTGGTGTCCGTCGTCTGTCATCCGTTTACTTTTCACATTTTAATTTTCTCTGAAAACCCTCAGCCAAATGAACTAAAACTTGGTAGGAAGCATCTATGGAATTTCCTCTCTAAAGAGTGCACATTTTCTTATGATCCATTACCAAATATGGCTGCCACAGGCAATTCTTGTCTCTGAATGGCCGATTTTTTTAAATCTTCTCCTCTGAAACCGCTTGACCAAATGAACCGAAACTTGGTAGGAAGCATCTATGGAATGTCCTCTATGAAGATTACTCATTTCGTCCCGATCGGTTAATAAAAATGGTTACCACCGAAACTTGGTATGAATCTTCTATGGAATGTCCTCTATGAAGATTGTTCATTTCGTCCCAATCGGTTAGCAAACGTGGCTACCACCGAAACTTGGTAGGAAGCATCTATGGAATGTCCTCTATGAAGATTGCTCATTTCGTCCCGATCGGTTAGCAAACATGGACACCACATGCAATTCTTGTTTCTGATTTCTAAAAAATCTTCTCCTTTGAAACCGCTTAGCCATATGAACCGAAACTTGGTTGGAAGCATCCACATGTATGGAAGGTTCTGTATTAAATTTTCTCAAAGCAGAATGAAAGATGAGCGACACAGGCTCAGCCCACTGAGCCTCTAGTTTTTATTTTATTTAGATATTAATGATGAATTGGATGCATGAGAGAGTTTCACCTTCTTTACATAGACCAGCATGGAAGCCAACCTTTGTAGCACTCAAAGGACCAGATGTTTATCTATTTGATTATCCACCAGTAAGTCTGTAACATTGTAGCACTCAAAGGACCAGACGTTTATCTATTTGATTATCCACCAGTAAGTCTGTAACTTTGTAGCACTCAAAGGACCAGACGTTTATCTATTTGATTATCCACCAGTAAGTCTGTAACTTTGTAGCACTCAAAGGACCAGACGTTTATCTATTTGATTATCCACCAGTAAGTCTGTAACTTTGTAGCACTCAAAGGACCAGACGTTTATCTATTTGATTATCCACCAGTAAGTCTGTAACTTTGTAGCACTCAAAGGACCAGACGTTTATCTATTTGATTATCCACCAGTAAGTCTGTAACTTTGTAGCACTCAAAGGACCAGATGTTTATCTATTTGATTATCCACCAGTAAGTCTGTAACTTTGTAGCACTCAAAGGACCAGACGTTTATCTATTTGATTATCCACCAGTAAGTCTGTAACTTTGTAGCACTCAAAGGACCAGATGTTTATCTATTTGATTATCCACCAGTAAGTCTGTAACTTTGTAGCACTCAAAGGACCAGATGTTTATCTATTTGATTATCCACCAGTAAGTCTGTAACATTGTAGCACTCAAAGGACCAGACGTTTATCTATTTGATTATCCACCAGTAAGTCTGTAACTTTGTAGCACTCAAAGGACCAGATGTTTATCTATTTGATTATCCACCAGTAAGTCTGTAACATTGTAGCACTCAAAGGACCAGACGTTTATCTATTTGATTATCCACCAGTAAGTCTGTAACTTTGTAGCACTCAAAGGACCAGATGTTTATCTATTTGATTATCCACCAGTAAGTCTGTAACTTTGTAGCACTCAAAGGACCAGATGTTTATCTATTTGATTATCCACCAGTAAGTCTGTAACTTTGTAGCACTCAAAGGACCAGATGTTTATCTATTTGATTATCCACCAGTAAGTCTGTAACATTGTAGCACTCAAAGGACCAGATGTTTATCTATTTGATTATCCACCAGTAAGTCTGTAACATTGTAGCACTCAAAGGACCAGATGTTTATCTATTTGATTATCCACCAGTAAGTCTGTAACATTGTAGCACTCAAAGGACCAGATGTTTATCTATTTGATTATCCACCAGTAAGTCTGTAACTTTGTAGCACTCAAAGGACCAGATGTTTATCTATTTGATTATCCACCAGTAAGTCTGTAACATTGTAGCACTCAAAGGACCAGATGTTTATCTATTTGATTATCCACCAGTAAGTCTGTAACATTGTAGCACTCAAAGGACCAGATGTTTATCTATTTGATTATCCACCAGTAAGTCTGTAACATTGTAGCACTCAAAGGACCAGATGTTTATCTATTTGATTATCCACCAGTAAGTCTGTAACTTTGTAGCACTCAAAGGACCAGATGTTTATCTATTTGATTATCCACCAGTAAGTCTGTAACATTGTAGCACTCAAAGGACCAGATGTTTATCTATTTGATTATCCACCAGTAAGTCTGTAACTTTGATTAAAGGGAAATAACTCTGCACTCAAAGGACCAGACGTTTATCTATTTGATTATCCACCAGTAAGTCTGTAACTTTGTAGCACTCAAAGGACCAGATGTTTATCTATTTGATTATCCACCAGTAAGTCTGTAACTTTGTAGCACTCAAAGGACCAGATGTTTATCTATTTGATTATCCACCAGTAAGTCTGTAACATTGTAGCACTCAAAGGACCAGATGTTTATCTATTTGATTATCCACCAGTAAGTCTGTAACTTTGTAGCACTCAAAGGACCAGATGTTTATCTATTTGATTATCCACCAGTAAGTCTGTAACTTTGTAGCACTCAAAGGACCAGATGTTTATCTATTTGATTATCCACCAGTAAGTCTGTAACTTTGTAGCACTCAAAGGACCAGATGTTTATCTATTTGATTATCCACCAGTAAGTCTGTAACTTTGTAGCACTCAAAGGACCAGATGTTTATCTATTTGATTATCCACCAGTAAGTCTGTAACATTGTAGCACTCAAAGGACCAGACGTTTATCTATTTGATTATCCACCAGTAAGTCTGTAACATTGTAGCACTCAAAGGACCAGATGTTTATCTATTTGATTATCCACCAGTAAGTCTGTAACATTGTAGCACTCAAAGGACCAGATGTTTATCTATTTGATTATCCACCAGTAAGTCTGTAACATTGTAGCACTCAAAGGACCAGATGTTTATCTATTTGATTATCCACCAGTAAGTCTGTAACTTTGTAGCACTCAAAGGACCAGATGTTTATCTATTTGATTATCTACCAGTAAGTCTGTAACATTGTAGCACTCAAAGGACCAGACGTTTATCTATTTGATTATCTACCAGTAAGTCTGTAACATTGTAGCACTCAAAGGACCAGACGTTTATCTATTTGATTATCCACCAGTAAGTCTGTAACATTGTAGCACTCAAAGGACCAGATGTTTATCTATTTGATTATCCACCAGTAAGTCTGTAACATTGTAGCACTCAAAGGACCAGATGTTTATCTATTTGATTATCCACCAGTAAGTCTGTAACATTGTAGCACTCAAAGGACCAGATGTTTATCTATTTGATTATCCACCAGTAAGTCTGTAACTTTGTAGCACTCAAAGGACCAGATGTTTATCTATTTGATTATCCACCAGTAAGTCTGTAACTTTGTAGCACTCAAAGGACCAGATGTTTATCTATTTGATTATCCACCAGTAAGTCTGTAACATTGTAGCACTCAAAGGACCAGATGTTTATCTATTTGATTATCCACCAGTAAGTCTGTAACTTTGTAGCACTCAAAGGACCAGATGTTTATCTATTTGATTATCCACCAGTAAGTCTGTAACATTGTAGCACTCAAAGGACCAGATGTTTATCTATTTGATTATCCACCAGTAAGTCTGTAACTTTGTAGCACTCAAAGGACCAGATGTTTATCTATTTGATTATCCACCAGTAAGTCTGTAACTTTGTAGCACTCAAAGGACCAGATGTTTATCTATTTGATTATCCACCAGTAAGTCTGTAACATTTGTAGCACTCAAAGGACCAGATGTTTATCTATTTGATTATCCACCAGTAAGTCTGTAACATTGTAGCACTCAAAGGACCAGATGTTTATCTATTTGATTATCCACCAGTAAGTCTGTAACATTGTAGCACTCAAAGGACCAGATGTTTATCTATTTGATTATCCACCAGTAAGTCTGTAACATTGTAGCATTCAAAGGACCAGATGTTTATCTATTTGATTATCCACCAGTAAGTCTGTAACATTGTAGCACTCAAAGGACCAGATGTTTATCTATTTGATTATCCACCAGTAAGTCTGTAACTTTGTAGCACTCAAAGGACCAGATGTTTATCTATTTGATTATCCACCAGTAAGTCTGTAACTTTGTAGCACTCAAAGGACCAGATGTTTATCTATTTGATTATCCACCAGTAAGTCTGTAACATTGTAGCACTCAAAGGACCAGATGTTTATCTATTTGATTATCCACCAGTAAGTCTGTAACTTTGTAGCACTCAAAGGACCAGATGTTTATCTATTTGATTATCCACCAGTAAGTCTGTAACTTTGTAGCACTCAAAGGACCAGATGTTTATCTATTTGATTATCCACCAGTAAGTCTGTAACTTTGTAGCACTCAAAGGACCAGATGTTTATCTATTTGATTATCCACCAGTAAGTCTGTAACATTGTAGCACTCAAAGGACCAGATGTTTATCTATTTGATTATCCACCAGTAAGTCTGTAACTTTGTAGCACTCAAAGGACCAGATGTTTATCTATTTGATTATCCACCAGTAAGTCTGTAACTTTGTAGCACTCAAAGGACCAGATGTTTATCTATTTGATTATCCACCAGTAAGTCTGTAACTTTGTAGCACTCAAAGGACCAGATGTTTATCTATTTGATTATCCACCAGTAAGTCTGTAACATTGTAGCACTCAAAGGACCAGATGTTTATCTATTTGATTATCCACCAGTAAGTCTGTAACTTTGTAGCACTCAAAGGACCAGACGTTTATCTATTTGATTATCTACCAGTAAGTCTGTAACATTGTAGCACTCAAAGGACCAGACGTTTATCTATTTGATTATCCACCAGTAAGTCTGTAACATTGTAGCACTCAAAGGACCAGACGTTTATCTATTTGATTATCCACCAGTAAGTCTGTAACATTGTAGCACTCAAAGGACCAGACGTTTATCTATTTGATTATCCACCAGTAAGTCTGTAACATTGTAGCACTCAAAGGACCAGACGTTTATCTATTTGATTATCCACCAGTAAGTCTGTAACATTGTAGCACTCAAAGGACCAGACGTTTATCTATTTGATTATCCACCAGTAAGTCTGTAACATTGTAGCACTCAAAGGACCAGATGTTTATCTATTTGATTATCCACCAGTAAGTCTGTAACATTGTAGCACTCAAAGGACCAGACGTTTATCTATTTGATTATCCACCAGTAAGTCTGTAACTTTGTAGCACTCAAAGGACCAGATGTTTATCTATTTGATTATCCACCAGTAAGTCTGTAACATTGTAGCACTCAAAGGACCAGATGTTTATCTATTTGATTATCCACCAGTAAGTCTGTAACTTTGTAGCACTCAAAGGACCAGATGTTTATCTATTTGATTATCCACCAGTAAGTCTGTAACTTTGTAGCACTCAAAGGACCAGATGTTTATCTATTTGATTATCCACCAGTAAGTCTGTAACTTTGTAGCACTCAAAGGACCAGATGTTTATCTATTTGATTATCCACCAGTAAGTCTGTAACTTTGTAGCACTCAAAGGACCAGATGTTTATCTATTTGATTATCCACCAGTAAGTCTGTAACTTTGTAGCACTCAAAGGACCAGATGTTTATCTATTTGATTATCCACCAGTAAGTCTGTAACATTGTAGCACTCAAAGGACCAGATGTTTATCTATTTGATTATCCACCAGTAAGTCTGTAACATTGGAGCACTCAAAGGACCAGACGTTTATCTATTTGATTATCCACCAGTAAGTCTGTAACTTTGATTAAAGGGAAATAACTCTGCACTCAAAGGACCAGATGTTTATCTATTTGATTATCCACCAGTAAGTCTGTAACATTGGTTAAAGGGAAATAACTCTGCACTCAAAGGACCAGATGTTTATCTATTTGATTATCCACCAGTAAGTCTGTAACTTTGTAGCACTCAAAGGACCAGATGTTTATCTATTTGATTATCCACCAGTAAGTCTGTAACTTTGTAGCACTCAAAGGACCAGATGTTTATCTATTTGATTATCCACCAGTAAGTCTGTAACTTTGTAGCACTCAAAGGACCAGATGTTTATCTATTTGATTATCCACCAGTAAGTCTGTAACTTTGTAGCACTCAAAGGACCAGATGTTTATCTATTTGATTATCCACCAGTAAGTCTGTAACTTTGGTTAAAGGGAAATAACTCTAGTTTGTCTTTCTGCAGGAAATTTATGTCATTTTATATTATATTAGAAATATTAAGGTTAGAAAAGCTAATTTTGAATTTTTTCACTTAACTTTCGGTTGGATTTTCTAATGTATACTTAAAAACAAATTATTTTTCTTAAAAAAAACCAATATAATAAATTTATTTACTGATATTTATATAGTAGAAAGTTTGTTTTGTCAGTGTTGAAGGCACCCATGATTTTACATAGAAATAGGAGAGTATTCCAATTATCCTTGATAAAACCACAGGTATCCATGTAAACGACTTATCTGAGTTCAAGATAGAGTTGTTGGACTAGACATAATTTATATATAGGATGTGAAACAGGAACTGCTAACCCTTCCGGAACACTTGATTTCACCACTGGTTTTTAGTGAGGATAGTGTGGCTCAATCTATTTGTGTGTGTTTTGTCTTTTTTATTTGGTTATGTGTTGTCTGTTATTTGATTACCCTGTGGTATCTTAATTTTTTTTCATTTGAATTTCAAAATATAAACCTGTTTTTGATGAATTATTTTGTTCAAATTACCTCTGTAGATGCAGACAAGAGATTGGGTGAGATGTGATACAGTATTTAAAGTGTATGAATGTATGCTTCAGATTTGTAAGGTAAGCAACACTACTAAAAAAGTCCTTGCGGTTCAAAAGTTTAAAGTTTTTTTAGTCCAGAAAGACTCTTTAACCTCCCTATGAATTTTATCCCTTGATATTTTGTTCATTCTCAAATTTAACATCATTATTGTTTATTTAACATATTGTTACTATGTGTGCAATACATGTTTTTTTTTATAAATTGATATTTGTTGTTTCTCTGCTAAGCACACAAAATTAAGGAGAAAGAGCAAAAACTGGTTGCCTCGGAATCAGGATAATGTGTCCGAGTGGAGCGACATGTCTATATGCGGACTGTTGTTTCAGTGAGCTAGCACTATAAAAATCCAACTAAACATGTTTGTCTAGCCCAAAACGGACCTCATCATCATCTCATTGAAAATTAACTTGTTCTCGCCATGATATAGCTGAAAAATTGCTGAGTTGGCGTTAAACAAGAATCACTCTCTCACTCCTGAAATACATTGAGGAAAGCTGACGTCTGGAATATGGAATAGAGTTATTTTGTAAAATCCATCAAGAGACTTTATATAAATATATATTATCCCACATGACCAGTAGGATCATTTTTAGCACAATTTGCTTCAATATCATTTTTTTTAAAGTTGAAAATAAAATATTTGATAAAAAAAATACATAAATAATTATACATGAAATATGAGAGACATAGAAAAAACAAATGTCAAAACATTAGGTAATGTGCATTATAAGTTTAGAATTCCACAGTGAAATTGAATTTGAACAATGAATAAGGGTAATAACAAAATTATCGAACTCCGAACAATCTTACAAAGGATATAAACAGACAAAATCAGTCAACAACCAGAAAACTGTGAAAACCGTAATGACCCTGACTTGGTACAGGCATTTCTAAAGAAATGGTGGATTGAATCAGATTTTAAAGCGCCAAACCTCCCGCTTTCATTACGGCTCAAAGTTTCCGGCTGTCACTATAACAGTATTTATAACAATACTTGAACAAAACAGGTAAAACAGCACCAAGCTCAGTGAAGTAAATATCAAAGACACTTTTACATCAGCTAAGATTAAATTTTCACTCAAAATTGCAATGTGAGGTTTTTTTATCTAACAAATTGCTATTAGAACAGAAGGTATTATTTTCTTGTGTGTGTACAAATATTCATTTTGAAGCCATCTCCAAGATTAAAAAATGTGTCTTGTACAACTCCAAGACCTTAACATCATTATTACATATTCTTGACAAAATATGATCAGGTTTTTTTTAATTTTAGGATAAAGAACTTCTAGATGATAGACAACATAGCTGTAATATTTTAGCTGGTACTGGTGAGAAAATTTATCTTGGTGCAGAGAGTCGGGCCGATTTATTACATCTAGAAAAGGCATGGCATAGAACTAACCACAGTAGTATAACAAAATTAAAGGTATGTTCTAAGACAACTGATTATCTATCACTAATGAAGTAAAGGGTCATGTCAAACCAAAGACTATGAAATTGGTATTAGTTGTTTCTCCACTAAGCACACAGCATTAAGGAGAAAGAGCAATGGCTGGTTGGCTTGGAATCAGGATAATGTGTCCGAGTGAGACGACATATGTCTATCCTCGGACTGTTGTTTCAGTGAGCTAGCACTATTAAAATCCAACTCGGTGTGTTGGTCTAGTACAAAGTGGACCTCCTCATCATCTCATTGAAAATTAACTTATTCTTGCCATGATATAGCTGAAAAATTGATGAGTTGGCGCTAAACAACAATCACTCACTCAGTCAAACCAATCTGATTAAAATCTGCTGTTATAATACACTATGACCCTGCAAACATCAACGGGACTCAATTAGAGGCAATATCTAGATGAAATTTCTTATTTCAATAATTATTAAATTGGCCAATCAGAGAACTTTATTTGAAAAAGATCATGAAAGGTGCTGTTATGATTTTGCCAGGAACGTATTACATTAGCTGATCATGATTGCATCTGCATATGATCTCTTATATTTCCAAAAAAATCTAGTTAATTTTAGACAACATTTTTTTTGCTAATACTGTGAAAGACAGAAAATATTTGAAAATAACCGATAAAGCCTAGTTGACCTCAAGAATAACAACAATTTGATTTAAATCAGCTGTTATTATACACTACATCTCTGACAGAACCTGATAAGAGATCATATCCATGACAAAATACAAAATTGTGTTTTAATATTTTAAATATTTTGATGTATTTAACTCTTGCGACTTCTTTCACCAGTAAAACATATTTCCACGTTCTTGCTGAAAAAAAATGTGCTTTAAAGCAATCCATGATTTAAGAATCAAACTACATCTGGTTGTTAGTATTTTTGTTTTCTGTATCAAATCATTTGTCAGTGACTTACGGCAGATCTGTGGTTTTCAACGGGTACTCCGGTTTCCTCCAGCAATGAAACTGACCGCTACGATATAACTGAAATATTGTTGATAGTGGTGTTAATCACCATAAACTAAAACTCTATATCAATTCATAACTGAGCAAAGTAAAAAGAACCATTCTGATTTGCTGAAATTTCAAAACTTTTCTCGTAAACAGTATGGAAGATTGCAATGTTATTTTACATGAATAATCCTTAGAAGTTGCACAGAAATGTATTATATGTTGAACAGACAGATGAATCCACAGAATTGTATTATATGTTGAACAGACAGATGAATCCACAGAATTGTATTATATGTTGAACAGACAGATGAATCCACAGAATTGTATTATATGTTGAACTGACAGATGAATCCACATAATTGTATTATATGTTGAACAGACAGATGAATCCACAGAATTGTGTTATGTGTTGAACAGACAGATGAATCCACAGAATTATATTATATGTTGAACAGACAGATGAATCCACAGAATTGTATTATATGTTGAACAGACAGATGAATCCACAGAATTATATTATATGTTGAACAGACAGATGAATCCACAGAATTGTATTATATGTTGAACAGACAGATGAATCCACAGAATTATATTATATGTTGAACAGACAGATGAATCCACAGAATTGTGTTATATCTTGAACAGACAGATGAATCCACAGAATTATATTATATGTTGAACAGACAGATGAATCCACAGAATTGTTATATGTTGAACAGACAGATGAATCCACAGAATTGTGTTATATGTTGAACAGACAGATGAATCCACAGAATTGTGTTTTATGTTGAACAGACAGATGAATCCACAGAATTGTGTTATATGTTGAACAGACAGATGAATCCACAGAATTGTGTTATATGTTGAACAGACAGATGAATCCACAGAATTGTATTATATGTTGAACAGGCAGATGAATCCACAGAATTGTATTATATGTTGAACAGACAGATGAATCCACAGAATTGTATTATATGTTGAACAGACAGATGAATCCACAGAATTGTGTTATATGTTGAACAGACAGATGAATCCACAGAATTGTGTTATATGTTGAACAGACAGATGAATCCACAGAATTATGTTATATCTTGAACAGACAGATGAATCCACAGAATTGTGTTATATGTTGAACAGACAGATGAATCCACAGAATTGTGTTATATGTTGAACAGACAGATGAATCCACAGAATTGTATTATATGTTGAACAGACAGATGAATCCACAGAATTGTGTTATATCTTGAACAGACAGATGAATCCACAGAATTGTGTTATGTTGAACAGACAGATGAATTCACAGAATTGTATTATATGTTGAACAGACAGATGAATCCACAGAATTGTATTATATGTTGAACAGACAGATGAATCCACAGAATTGTATTATATGTTGAACAGACAGATGAATCCACAGAATTGTGTTATATCTTGAACAGACAGATGAATCCACAGAATTGTGTTATGTTGAACAGACAGATGAATTCACAGAATTGTATTATATGTTGAACAGACAGATGAATCCACAAAATTGTATTATATGTTGAACAGACAGATGAATCCACAGAATTGTATTATATGTTGAACAGACAGATGAATCCACAGAATTGTGTTATATCTTGAACAGACAGATGAATCCACAGAATTGTATTATATGTTGAACAGACAGATGAATCCACAGAATTGTGTTATATGTTGAACAGACAGATGAATCCACAGAATTGTATTATATGTTGAACAGACAGATGAATCCACAGAATTGTATTATATGTTGAACAGACAGATGAATCCACAGAAATGTATTATATGTTGAACAGACAGATGAATCCACAGAATTGTATTATATGTTGAACAGACAGATGAATCCACAGAATTGTGTTATGTTGAACAGACAGATGAATCCACAGAATTGTATTATATGTTGAACAGACAGATGAATCCACAGAATTGTGTTATGTTGAACAGACAGATGAATCCACAGAATTGTGTTATATGTTGAACAGACAGATGAATCCACAGAATTGTGTTATGTTGAACAGACAGATGAATCCACAGAATTGTATTATATGTTGAACAGACAGATTAACCCACAGAATTGTATTATATGTTGAACAGACAGATGAATCCACAGAATTGTGTTATGTTGAACAGACAGATGAATCCACAGAATTGTATTATATGTTGAACAGACAGATGAATCCACAGAATTGTGTTATGTTGAACAGACAGATGAATCCACAGAATTGTATTATATGTTGAACAGACAGATGAATCCACTGTAGTTAGTAAAATGTCTTAGATGATTAAAGACGTGTACACCCATATGAGTAAAATGTCTTAGATGATTAAAGACGTGTACGCCCATATGAGTAAAATGTCTTAGATGATTAAAGATGTGTACGTCTATATGAGTAAAATGTCTTAGATGATTAAAGACGTGTACGCCCATATGAGTAAAATGTCTTAGATGATTAAAGACGTGTACACCCATATGAGTAAAATGTCTTAGATGATTAAAGACGTGTACGCCCATATGAGTAAAATGTCTTAGATGATTAAAGACGTGTACGCCCATATGAGTAAAATGTCTTAGATGATTAAAGACGTGTACGCCCATATGAGTAAAATGTCTTAGATGATTAAAGACGTGTACGCCCATATGAGTAAAATGTCTTAGATGATTAAAGATGTGTACGCCCATATGAGTAAAATGTCTTAGATGATTAAAGAGGTGTACGTCCATATGAATAAAATGTCTTAGATGATTAAAGACGTGTACGCCCATATGAGTAAAATGTCTTAGATGATTAAAGATGTGTACGCCCATATGAGTAAAATGTCTTAGATGATTAAAGACGTGTACGCCCATATGAGTAAAATGTCTTAGATTATTAAAGACGTGTACGTCCATATGAGTAAAATGTCTTAGATGATTAAAGACGTGTACGCCCATATGAGTAAAATGTCTTAGATGATTAAAGATGTGTACGTCTATATGAGTAAAATGTCTTAGATGATTAAAGACGTGTACACCCATATGAGTAAAATGTCTTAGATGATTAAAGATGTGTACGTCTATATGAGTAAAATGTCTTAGATGATTAAAGACGTGTACGCCCATATGAGTAAAATGTCTTAGATGATTAAAGACGTGTACGTCTATATGAGTAAAATGTCTTAGATGATTAAAGACGTGTACGCCCATATGAGTAAAATGTCTTAGATGATTAAAGACGTGTACGTCCATATGAGTCAAATGTCTTAGATGATTAAAGATGTGTACGTCCATATGAGTAAAATGTCTTAGATGATTAAAGACGTGTACGCCCATATGAGTAAAATGTCTTAGATGATTAAAGACGTGTACGTCCATATGAGTAAAATGTCTTAGATGATTAAAGACGTGTACGCCCATATGAGTAAAATGTCTTAGATGATTAAAGACGTGTATGCCCATATGAGTAAAATGTCTTAGATGATTAAAGATGTGTACGTCCATATGAGTAAAATGTCTTAGATGATTAAAGACGTGTACGCCCATATGAGTAAAATGTCTTAGATGATTAAAGATGTGTACGCCCATATGAGTAAAATGTCTTAGATGATTAAAGACGTGTACGTCTATATGAGTAAAATGTCTTAGATGATTAAAGACGTGTACGCCCATATGAGTAAAATGTCTTAGATGATTAAAGATGTGTACGCCCATATGAGTAAAATGTCTTAGATGATTAAAGACGTGTACGCCCATATGAGTAAAATGTCTTAGATGATTAAAGACGTGTACGTCTATATGAGTAAAATGTCTTAGATGATTAAAGACGTGTACGCCCATATGAGTAAAATGTCTTAGATGATTAAAGATGTGTACGCCCATATGAGTAAAATGTCTTAGATGATTAAAGACGTGTACGTCTATATGAGTAAAATGTCTTAGATGATTAAAGACGTGTACGCCCATATGAGTAAAATGTCTTAGATGATTAAAGACGTGTACGTCTATATGAGTAAAATGTCTTAGATGATTAAAGACGTGTACGCCCATATGAGTAAAATGTCTTAGATGATTAAAGATGTGTACGCCCATATGAGTAAAATGTCTTAGATGATTAAAGATGTGTACGTCTATATGAGTAAAATGTCTTTGATGATTAAAGACGTGTACGCCCATATGAGTAAAATGTCTTAGATGATTAAAGATGTGTACGTCTATATGAGTAAAATGTCTTTGATGATTAAAGACGTGTACGCCCATATGAGTAAAATGTCTTAGATGATTAAAGATGTGTACGTCTATATGAGTAAAATGTCTTAGATGATTAAAGACGTGTACGTCTATATGAGTAAAATGTCTTAGATGATTAAAGATGTGTACGTCCATATGAGTAAAATGTCTTAGATTATTAAAGACGAGTACGCCCATATGATACACAACCTCCACACACAAAATATAACAAATCTAAATCGATATTGACTTTCTATTTATAGCATAAAACATTTGGTTGTACATGGAGAGGGAATATATCAGGACTAACTTTAGATTTAGAGTCAGGATTTTCTCTGTATGATAATAATACAAGGGTAAGTCAGGGCTTTCAATATTTTTCAAGTCTACCAGTACTTCACTATTTACAGTAGGTACTTTTATTAAAATTTGAACAATTTTCATGAACATCTTATACAACACTCTTTAAACCAGGAGGTACCAAAGACCATTTTAGGTGGGTAAAAGTACCTGGTGCCACCCTTTATTGAAGGGTCTGATCAGTAGGATTTTAAAGGTAGATATTAGAGGGTTTAAATTATTGTTATCTATGGGCTAGTGAAGCCTATACTTTTATCCTACGGTAAGTTTGTATTGTGTTCATCTGTGATCTTCTTTCTAGCTTCAGCATATTTACAATCAAGCGTATACATGAAAATATATTTATTAACAACAGCTGGATATGTAATTGATATGATAGTCTTCTTCTTGTGAGAAACCTCGTCTTGTCCCGAGTAGAGTGTGATGGAATAAGGGTAAAAGACATAGAATTTGTCACACCAGTGGAAGATATCCTAATCATCAATTTCGGCTGATTGTACGAATGTATTTCTTTTGTAAAAAAAAAGAGGTGGTAAAACTCAACAGACCGAAGGATTGAAGGCAAAACTGGCCATTTTGTTTTGATAAATTGATGTCAAATCATACATGAGGTTTATTATAGTTACGAACTCAGTACATTTTACTGTGCATTTACCCATAGGAGACAGCTTTCATATGACCCTATGGAAAAGATATTTCTTGCCTCTGGGATAAAGTAGTCCGTTAATTTATGTGAAATTTTTTTTCTAAATACCTATAAAAATTTATTTGACCCACATTTAGCATTTTCCGGAACTACTTTTCTTGGAATTTGGACAAAGCAAGGTAATACAAAAAAAGGTAAACAAACCTTGACACGGTAGAAAGGGATGAGGAAAATCTGATACACCTTCGGGTAAGATTTAAATCGGGTGTCTCAGATTTGACGATATTGCACCTCTCCCGGTGTTAGACCCTATAAATCGACGAAAGAAAGGATATTTCTTTGCTATAAGTTTATATAATATAATGTAATTTTTCTCTTTCAGAATTATATGTGGTCATACAAATTTTCTCAGCTACGAGGTTCATCTGATGATGGAAAATCTAAGTTAAAGCTCCATTTTAACAGTGACCCACCTGGTTCATTTGAGATACGGGTAAGAGAGCATTAATGTATTATTCAATCCATGGATTTTTAATTTGAATTTGAATTTTGGTGTTTAATGCCACTTTCAGCAATATTTCAGCTATATCATGGCGACCAGTTTTAGTGGTGGAGGAAGCCGGAGAAAACCACCGACCCTGGGCAAGTAACTGGTAAACTTTTTCACTTGTGGCTGCGAGTCGAGTGCACCTTTTTTTGTAATTTACAAAGCTGGGTGCGAACCCACGCTGTATTGGTGATAGGCTTGTAGGAGTTGTTAGATCCAACGACCTAACTCATTGAGTCACCCGGGGCCCTATGAATTTTGTATTGTATTGTTCAAGCCCCAGTTGAGTCAAACCAAAGACTACGAAGTTAGTATTTGCTGCTTCTTCGATAAACATGCAACATTCAGGGGTAAGAGCAGAGAATGGTTGGCTCAGGGGTAAGAGCAGAGAATGGTTGGCTCAGGGGTAAGAGCAGAGACTGGTTGGCTCAGGGGAAAGAGCAGAGACTGGTTGGCTCAGGGGTAATAGCAGAGAATGGTTGGCTCAGGAGTAAGAGCAGAGAATGGTTGGCTCAGGGGTAAGAGCAGAGAATGGTTGTCTCAGGGGTAAGAGCAGAGACTGGTTGACTCAGGGGTAAGAGCAGAGACTGGTTGGCTCAGGAGTAAGAGCAGAGAATGGTTGGCTCAGGAGTAAGAGCAGAGAATGGTTGGCTCAGGGGTAAGAGCAGAGACTGGTTGGCTCAGGAGTAAGAGCAGAGACTGGTTGGCTCAGGAGTAAGAGCAGAGAATGGTTGGCTCAGGGGTAAGAGCAGAGACTGGTTGGCTCAGGAGTAATAGCAGAGAATGGTTGACTCAGGGGTAAGAGCAGAGAATGGTTGGCTCAGGGGTAAGAGCAGAGACTGGTTGGCTCAGGGGTAAGAGCAGAGAATGGTTGGCTCAGGGGTAAGAGCAGAGACAGGTTGGCTCAGGGGTAAGAGCAGAGAATGATTGGCTCAGGGGTAAGAGCAGAGAATGGTTGGCTCAGGGGTAAGAGCAGAGAATGGTTGGCTCAGGGGTAAGAGCAGAGAATGGTTGGCTCAGGGGTAATAGCAGAGACTGGTTGGCTCAGGGGTAAGAGCAGAGAATGGTTGGCTCAGCGGTAAGAGCAGAGAATGGTTGGCTCAGGGGTAAGAGCAGAGACTGGTTGGCTCAGGGGTAAGAGCAGAGACTGGTTGGCTCAGGGGTAAGAGCAGAGAATGGTTGGCTCAGGGGTAAGAGCAGACAATGGTTGGCTCAGGGGTAAAAGCAGAGAATGGTTGACTCAGGGGTAAGAGTAGAGACAGGTTGACTCAGGGGTAAGAGCAGAGACTGGTTGGCTCAGGGGTAAGAGCAGAGAATGGTTGGCTCAGGGGTAAGAGCAGAGAATGGTTGACTCAGGGGTAAGAGCAGAGACTGGTTGGCTCAGGGGTAAGAGCAGAGAATGGTTGACTCAGGGTTAAGAGCAGAGACTGGTTGACTCAGGGGTAAGAGCAGAGAATGGTTGGCTCAGGGGTAAGAGCAGAGAATGGTTGGCTCAGGGGTAAGAGCAGAGAATGGTTGGCTCAGGGGTAAGAGCAGAGACTGGTTGGCTCAGGGGTAAGAGCAGAGACTGGTTGGCTCAGGGGTAAGAGCAGAGAATGGTTGGCTCAGGGGTAAGAGCAGAGAATGGTTGGCTCAGGGGTAAAAGCAGAGAATGGTTGACTCAGGGGTAAGAGTAGAGACAGGTTGACTCAGGGGTAAGAGCAGAGACTGGTTGGCTCAGGGGTAAGAGCAGAGAATGGTTGGCTCAGGGGTAAGAGCAGAGAATGGTTGACTCAGGGGTAAGAGCAGAGACTGGTTGGCTCAGGAGTAAGAGCAGAGAATGGTTGGCTCAGGGGTAATAGCAGAGAATGGTTGGCTCAGGGGTAAGAGCAGAGACTGGTTGGCTCAGGAGTAAGAGCAGAGAATGGTTGGCTCAGGGGTAAGAGCAGAGAATGGTTGACTCAGGGGTAAGAGTAGAGACAGGTTGACTCAGGGGTAAGAGCAGAGAATGGTTGGCTCAGGAGTAATAGCAGAGAATGGTTGGCTCAGGAGTAAGAGCAGAGACTGGTTGGCTCAGGAGTAAGAGCAGAGAATGGTTGGCTCAGGGGTAAGAGCAGAGAATGGTTGACTCAGGGGTAAGAGTAGAGACATGTTGACTCAGGGGTAAGAGCAGAGACTGGTTGGCTCAGGGGTAAGAGCAGAGAATGGTTGACTCAGGGGTAAGAGTAGAGACTGGTTGACTCAGGGGTAAGAGCAGAGACTGGTTGGCTCAGGGGTAAGAGCAGAGAATGGTTGGCTCAGGGGTAAGAGCAGAGAATGGTTGGCTCAGGGGTAAGAGCAGAGACTGGTTGGCTCAGGGGTAAGAGCAGAGACTGGTTGGCTCAGGGGTAAGAGCAGAGAATGGTTGACTCAGGGGTAAGAGTAGAGAATGGTTGACTCAGGGGTAAGAGCAGAGAATGGTTGGCTCAGGGGTAAGAGCAGAGAATGGTTGGCTCAGGAGTAAGAGCAGAGAATGGTTGGCTCAGGGGTAAGAGCAGAGAATGGTTGGCTCAGGGGTAAGAGTAGAGAATGATTGGCTCAGGAGTAATAGCAGAGAATGGTTGGCTCAGGAGTAAGAGCAGAGAATGGTTGGCTCAGGGGTAAGAGTAGAGACAGGTTGACTCAGGGGTAAGAGCAGAGACTGGTTGGCTCAGGGGTAAGAGCAGAGAATGGTTGGCTCAGGGGTAAGAGCAGAGAATGGTTGACTCAGGGGTAAGAGCAGAGACTGGTTGGCTCAGGGGTAAGAGCAGAGAATGGTTGACTCAGGGGTAAGAGCAGAGACTGGTTGACTCAGGGGTAAGAGCAGAGAATGGTTGGCTCAGGGGTAAGAGCAGAGAATGGTTGGCTCAGGGGTAAGAGCAGAGAATGGTTGGCTCAGGGGTAAGAGCAGAGACTGGTTGGCTCAGGGGTAAGAGCAGAGACTGGTTGGCTCAGGGGTAAGAGCAGAGAATGGTTGGCTCAGGGGTAAGAGCAGAGAATGGTTGGCTCAGGGGTAAAAGCAGAGAATGGTTGACTCAGGGGTAAGAGTAGAGACAGGTTGACTCAGGGGTAAGAGCAGAGACTGGTTGGCTCAGGGGTAAGAGCAGAGAATGGTTGGCTCAGGGGTAAGAGCAGAGAATGGTTGACTCAGGGGTAAGAGCAGAGACTGGTTGGCTCAGGAGTAAGAGCAGAGAATGGTTGGCTCAGGGGTAATAGCAGAGAATGGTTGGCTCAGGGGTAAGAGCAGAGACTGGTTGGCTCAGGAGTAAGAGCAGAGAATGGTTGGCTCAGGGGTAAGAGCAGAGAATGGTTGACTCAGGGGTAAGAGTAGAGACAGGTTGACTCAGGGGTAAGAGCAGAGAATGGTTGGCTCAGGAGTAATAGCAGAGAATGGTTGGCTCAGGAGTAAGAGCAGAGACTGGTTGGCTCAGGAGTAAGAGCAGAGAATGGTTGGCTCAGGGGTAAGAGCAGAGAATGGTTGACTCAGGGGTAAGAGTAGAGACATGTTGACTCAGGGGTAAGAGCAGAGACTGGTTGGCTCAGGGGTAAGAGCAGAGAATGGTTGACTCAGGGGTAAGAGTAGAGACTGGTTGACTCAGGGGTAAGAGCAGAGACTGGTTGGCTCAGGGGTAAGAGCAGAGAATGGTTGGCTCAGGGGTAAGAGCAGAGAATGGTTGGCTCAGGGGTAAGAGCAGAGACTGGTTGGCTCAGGGGTAAGAGCAGAGACTGGTTGGCTCAGGGGTAAGAGCAGAGAATGGTTGACTCAGGGGTAAGAGTAGAGAATGGTTGACTCAGGGGTAAGAGCAGAGAATGGTTGGCTCAGGAGTAAGAGCAGAGAATGGTTGGCTCAGGGGTAAGAGCAGAGAATGGTTGGCTCAGGGGTAAGAGTAGAGAATGATTGGCTCAGGAGTAATAGCAGAGAATGGTTGGCTCAGGAGTAAGAGCAGAGAATGGTTGGCTCAGGAGTAAGAGCAGAGAATGGTTGGCTCAGGAGTAAGAGCAGAGAATGGTTGGCTCAGGGGTAATAGCAAAGAATGGTTGGCTCAGGGGTAAGAGCAGAGAATGATTGGCTCAGGGGTAAGAGTAGAGAATGGTTGGCTCAGGGGTAAGAGCAGAGAATAGTTGGCTCAGGGGTAAGAGGAGAGAATGGTTGGCTCAGGGGTAAGAACAGAGAATGGTTGGCTCAGGGGTAAGAGCAGAGACTGGTTGGCTCAGGGGTAAGAGCAGAGAATGGTTGGCTCAGGGGTAAGAACAGAGAATGGTTGGCTCAGGGGTAAGAGCAGAGAATGGTTGGCTCAGGGGTAAGAGCAGAGAATGGTTGACTCAGGGGTAAGAGCAGAGACTGGTTGGCTCAGGGGTAAGAGCAGAGACTGGTTGGCTCAGGGGTAAGAGCAGAGAATGGTTGGCTCAGGGGTAAGAGCAGAGAATGGTTGGCTCAGGGGTAAGAGCAGAGAATGGTTGGATCAGGGGTAAGAGCAGAGAATGGTTGGCTCAGGGGTAAGAGCAGAGAATGGTTGACTCAGGGGTAAGAGTAGAGAATGGTTGACTCAGGGGTAAGAGTAGAGAATGGTTGGCTCAGGGGTAAGAGCAGAGAATGGTTGGCTCAGGGGTAAGAGCAGAGAATGGTTGACTCAGGGGTAAGAGTAGAGAATGGTTGGCTCAGGGGTAAGAGCAGAGAATGGTTGACTCAGGGGT
This sequence comes from Bathymodiolus septemdierum, assembly GCA_963383655.1. Lineage (NCBI taxonomy): Eukaryota > Metazoa > Mollusca > Bivalvia > Mytilida > Modiolidae > Bathymodiolus > Bathymodiolus septemdierum. The sequence goes on along the minus strand of OY726525.1, from coordinate 4,264,736 downwards.
AAGAGCAGAGACTGGTTGGCTCAGGGGTAAGAGCAGAGAATGGTTGACTCAGGGGTAAGAGTATAGAATGGTTGACTCAGAGGTAAGAGCAGAGAATGGTTGACTCAGGGGTAAGAGCAGAGAATGGTTGACTCAGGGGTAAGAGCAGAGACTGGTTGGCTCAGGGGTAAGAGCAGAGAATGGTTGGCTCAGGGGTAAGAGCAGAGACTGGTTGGCTCAGGGGTAAGAGCAGAGACTGGTTGGCTCAGGGGTAAGAGTAGAGAATGGTTGGCTCAGGGGTAAGAGCAGAGAATGGTTGGCTCAGGGGTAAGAGCAGAGACTGGTTGGCTCAGGGGTAAGAGTAGAGAATGGTTGACTCAGGGGTAAGAGTAGAGAATGGTTGGCTCAGGGGTAAGAGTAGAGACTGGTTGACTCAAGGGTAAGAGCAGAGAATGGTTGACTCAGGGGTAAGAGCAGAGACTGGTTGACTCAGAGGTAAGAGCAGAGAATGGTTGACTCAGGGGTAAGAGCAGAGAATGGTTGACTCAGGGGTAAGAGTAGAGAATGGTTGACTCAGGGGTAAGAGCAGAGAATGGTTGACTCAGGGGTAAGAGCAGAGAATGGTTGACTCAGGGGTAAGAGCAGAGAATGGTTGACTCAGGGGTAAGAGCAGAGAATGGTTGACTCAGGGGTAAGAGCAGAGAATGGTTGACTCAGGGGTAAGAGTAGAGAATGGTTGACTCAGGGGTAAGAGCAGAGAATGGTTGACTCAGGGGTAAGAGTAGAGACTGGTTGACTCAGGGGTAAGAGTAGAGAATGGTTGGCTCAGGGGTAAGAGTAGAGAATGGTTGACTCAGGGGTAAGAGTAGAGAATGGTTGACTCAGGGGTAAGAGTAGAGAATGGTTGACTCAGGGGTAAGAGCAGAGAATGGTTGACTCAGGGGTAAGAGTAGAGAATGGTTGACTCAGGGGTAAGAGTAGAGACTGGTTGACTCAGGGGTAAGAGTAGAGAATGGTTGGCTCAGGGGTAAGAGTAGAGAATGGTTGACTCAGGGGTAAGAGTAGAGAATGGTTGACTCAGGGGTAAGAGTAGAGAATGGTTGACTCAGGGGTAAGAGCAGAGAATGGTTGACTCAGGGGTAAGAGCAGAGAATGGTTGACTCAGGGGTAAGAGTAGAGACTGGTTGACTCAGGGGTAAGAGTAGAGAATGGTTGACTCAGGGATAAGAGTAGAGAATGGTTGACTCAGGGGTAAGAGCAGAGACTGGTTGACTCAGGGGTAAGAGCAGAGAATGGTTGGCTCAGGGGTAAGAGCAGAGAATGGTTGACTCAGGGGTAAGAGTAGAGAATGGTTGACTCAGGGGTAAGAGCAGAGAATGGTTGACTCAGGGGTAAGAGTAGAGAATGGTTGACTCAGGGGTAAGAGTAGAGAATGGTTGACTCAGGGGTAAGAGTAGAGAATGGTTGGCTCAGGGGTAAGAGTAGAGACTGGTTGACTCAGGGGTAAGAGCAGAGACTGGTTGACTCAGGGGTAAGAGTAGAGAATGGTTGACTCAGGGGTAAGAGTAGAGACTGGTTGACTCAGGGGTAAGAGCAGAGACTGGTTGGCTCAGGGGTAAGAGCAGAGAATGGTTGGCTCAGGGGTAAGAGCAGAGAATGGTTGGCTCAGGGGTAAGAGCAGAGACTGGTTGGCTCAGGGGTAAGAGCAGAGACTGGTTGGCTCAGGGGTAAGAGCAGAGAATGGTTGACTCAGGGGTAAGAGTAGAGAATGGTTGACTCAGGGGTAAGAGCAGAGAATGGTTGGCTCAGGAGTAAGAGCAGAGAATGGTTGGCTCAGGGGTAAGAGCAGAGAATGGTTGGCTCAGGGGTAAGAGTAGAGAATGATTGGCTCAGGAGTAATAGCAGAGAATGGTTGGCTCAGGAGTAAGAGCAGAGAATGGTTGGCTCAGGAGTAAGAGCAGAGAATGGTTGGCTCAGGAGTAAGAGCAGAGAATGGTTGGCTCAGGGGTAATAGCAAAGAATGGTTGGCTCAGGGGTAAGAGCAGAGAATGATTGGCTCAGGGGTAAGAGTAGAGAATGGTTGGCTCAGGGGTAAGAGCAGAGAATAGTTGGCTCAGGGGTAAGAGGAGAGAATGGTTGGCTCAGGGGTAAGAACAGAGAATGGTTGGCTCAGGGGTAAGAGCAGAGACTGGTTGGCTCAGGGGTAAGAGCAGAGAATGGTTGGCTCAGGGGTAAGAACAGAGAATGGTTGGCTCAGGGGTAAGAGCAGAGAATGGTTGGCTCAGGGGTAAGAGCAGAGAATGGTTGACTCAGGGGTAAGAGCAGAGACTGGTTGGCTCAGGGGTAAGAGCAGAGACTGGTTGGCTCAGGGGTAAGAGCAGAGAATGGTTGGCTCAGGGGTAAGAGCAGAGAATGGTTGGCTCAGGGGTAAGAGCAGAGAATGGTTGGATCAGGGGTAAGAGCAGAGAATGGTTGGCTCAGGGGTAAGAGCAGAGAATGGTTGACTCAGGGGTAAGAGTAGAGAATGGTTGACTCAGGGGTAAGAGTAGAGAATGGTTGGCTCAGGGGTAAGAGCAGAGAATGGTTGGCTCAGGGGTAAGAGCAGAGAATGGTTGACTCAGGGGTAAGAGTAGAGAATGGTTGGCTCAGGGGTAAGAGCAGAGAATGGTTGACTCAGGGGTAAGAGCAGAGACTGGTTGGCTCAGGGGTAAGAGCAGAGAATGGTTGACTCAGGGGTAAGAGTATAGAATGGTTGACTCAGAGGTAAGAGCAGAGAATGGTTGACTCAGGGGTAAGAGCAGAGAATGGTTGACTCAGGGGTAAGAGCAGAGACTGGTTGGCTCAGGGGTAAGAGCAGAGAATGGTTGGCTCAGGGGTAAGAGCAGAGACTGGTTGGCTCAGGGGTAAGAGCAGAGACTGGTTGGCTCAGGGGTAAGAGTAGAGAATGGTTGGCTCAGGGGTAAGAGCAGAGAATGGTTGGCTCAGGGGTAAGAGCAGAGACTGGTTGGCTCAGGGGTAAGAGTAGAGAATGGTTGACTCAGGGGTAAGAGTAGAGAATGGTTGGCTCAGGGGTAAGAGTAGAGACTGGTTGACTCAAGGGTAAGAGCAGAGAATGGTTGACTCAGGGGTAAGAGCAGAGACTGGTTGACTCAGAGGTAAGAGCAGAGAATGGTTGACTCAGGGGTAAGAGCAGAGAATGGTTGACTCAGGGGTAAGAGTAGAGAATGGTTGACTCAGGGGTAAGAGCAGAGAATGGTTGACTCAGGGGTAAGAGCAGAGAATGGTTGACTCAGGGGTAAGAGCAGAGAATGGTTGACTCAGGGGTAAGAGCAGAGAATGGTTGACTCAGGGGTAAGAGCAGAGAATGGTTGACTCAGGGGTAAGAGTAGAGAATGGTTGACTCAGGGGTAAGAGCAGAGAATGGTTGACTCAGGGGTAAGAGTAGAGACTGGTTGACTCAGGGGTAAGAGTAGAGAATGGTTGGCTCAGGGGTAAGAGTAGAGAATGGTTGACTCAGGGGTAAGAGTAGAGAATGGTTGACTCAGGGGTAAGAGTAGAGAATGGTTGACTCAGGGGTAAGAGCAGAGAATGGTTGACTCAGGGGTAAGAGTAGAGAATGGTTGACTCAGGGGTAAGAGTAGAGACTGGTTGACTCAGGGGTAAGAGTAGAGAATGGTTGGCTCAGGGGTAAGAGTAGAGAATGGTTGACTCAGGGGTAAGAGTAGAGAATGGTTGACTCAGGGGTAAGAGTAGAGAATGGTTGACTCAGGGGTAAGAGCAGAGAATGGTTGACTCAGGGGTAAGAGCAGAGAATGGTTGACTCAGGGGTAAGAGTAGAGACTGGTTGACTCAGGGGTAAGAGTAGAGAATGGTTGACTCAGGGATAAGAGTAGAGAATGGTTGACTCAGGGGTAAGAGCAGAGACTGGTTGACTCAGGGGTAAGAGCAGAGAATGGTTGGCTCAGGGGTAAGAGCAGAGAATGGTTGACTCAGGGGTAAGAGTAGAGAATGGTTGACTCAGGGGTAAGAGCAGAGAATGGTTGACTCAGGGGTAAGAGTAGAGAATGGTTGACTCAGGGGTAAGAGTAGAGAATGGTTGACTCAGGGGTAAGAGTAGAGAATGGTTGGCTCAGGGGTAAGAGTAGAGACTGGTTGACTCAGGGGTAAGAGCAGAGACTGGTTGACTCAGGGGTAAGAGTAGAGAATGGTTGACTCAGGGGTAAGAGTAGAGAATGGTTGACTCAGGGGTAAGAGTAGAGAATGGTTGGCTCAGGGGTAAGAGTAGAGAATGGTTGACTCAGGGGTAAGAGCAGAGACTGGTTGACTCAGGGGTAAGAGTAGAGAATGGTTGGCTCAGGGGTAAGAGTAGAGAATGGTTGACTCAGGGGTAAGAGTAGAGAATGGTTGGCTCAGGGGTAAGAGTAGAGAATGGTTGACTCAGGGGTAAGAGCAGAGACTGGTTGACTCAGGGGTAAGAGTAGAGAATGGTTGGCTCAGGGGTAAGAGTAGAGAATGGTTGACTCAAGGGTAAGAGCAGAGAATGGTTGACTCAGGGGTAAGAGCAGAGACTGGTTGACTCAGAGGTAAGAGCAGAGAATGGTTGACTCAGGGGTAAGAGCAGAGAATGGTTGACTCAGGGGTAAGAGCAGAGACTGGTTGGCTCAGGGGTAAGAGCAGAGAATGGTTGACTCAGGGGTAAGAGTAGAGACTGGTTGGCTCAGGGGTAAGAGCAGAGACTGGTTGGCTCAGGGGTAAGAGTAGAGAATGGTTGTCTCAGGGGTAAGAGCAGAGAATGGTTGACTCAGGGGTAAGAGCAGAGACTGGTTGGCTCAGGGGTAAGAGCAGAGAATGGTTGACTCAGGGGTAAGAGTAGAGACTGGTTGGCTCAGGGGTAAGAGCAGAGACTGGTTGGCTCAGGGGTAAGAGTAGAGAATGGTTGGCTCAGGGGTAAGAGCAGAGAATGGTTGACTCAGGGGTAAGAGCAGAGAATGGTTGGCTCAGGGGTAAGAGCAGAGAATGGTTGACTCAGGGGTAAGAGTAGAGAATGGTTGTCTCAGGTGTAAGAGCAGAGACTGGTTGACTCAGGGGTAAGAGTAGAGACAGGTTGACTCAGGGGTAAGAGTAGAGACTGGTTGGCTCAGGGGTAAGAGCAGAGAATGGTTGACTCAGGGGTAAGAGTAGAGAATGGTTGACTCAGGGGTAAGAGCAGAGAATGGTTGGCTCAGGGGTAAGAGTAGAGAATGGTTGGCTCAGGGGTAAGAGCAGAGAATGGTTGGCTCAGAGGTAAGAGTAGAGAATGGTTGACTCAGGGGTAAGAGTAGAGAATGGTTGGCTCAGGGGTAAGAGTAGAGAATGGTTGGCTCAGGGGTAAGAGTAGAGACAGGTTGACTCAGGGGTAAGAGTAGAGAATGGTTGGCTCAGGGGTAAGAGTAGAGAATGGTTGACTCAGGGGTAAGAGTAGAGAATGGTTGACTCAGGGGTAAGAGTAGAGAATGGTTGACTCAGGGGTAAGAGTAGAGAATGGTTGACTCAGGGGTAAGAGTAGAGAATGGTTGACTCAGGGGTAAGAGTAGAGAATGGTTGACTCAGGGGTAAGAGCAGAGAATGGTTGACTCAGGGGTAAGAGTAGAGAATGGTTGACTCAGGGGTAAGAGTAGAGAATGGTTGACTCAGGGGTAAGAGTAGAGAATGGTTGACTCAGGGGTAAGAGCAGAGAATGGTTGACTCAGGGGTAAGAGCAGAGAATGGTTGGCTCAGGGGTAAGAGTAGAGAATGGTTGACTCAGGGGTAAGAGCAGAGAATGGTTGGCTCAGGGGTAAGAGTAGAGAATGGTTGACTCAGGGGTAAGAGTAGAGAATGGTTGGCTCAGGGGTAAGAGCAGAGAATGGTTGACTCAGGGGTAAGAGCAGAGAATGGTTGACTCAGGGGTAAGAGTAGAGAATGGTTGACTCAGGGGTAAGAGTAGAGAATGGTTGACTCAGGGGTAAGAGTAGAGAATGGTTGGCTCAGGGGTAAGAGCAGAGACTGGTTGACTCAGGGGTAAGAGCAGAGACTGGTTGACTCAGGGGTAAGAGCAGAGAATGGTTGACTCAGGGGTAAGAGTAGAGACAGGTTGACTCAGGGGTAAGAGCAGAGAATGGTTGACTCAGGGGTAAGAGTAGAGAATGGTTGACTCAGGGGTAAGAGCAGAGACTGGTTGGCTCAGGGGTAAGAGTAGAGAATGGTTGACTCAGGGGTAAGAGTAGAGAATGGTTGACTCAGGGGTAAGAGCAGAGAATGGTTGACTCAGGGGTAAGAGTAGAGAATGGTTGACTCAGGGGTAAGAGTAGAGAATGGTTGACTCAGGGGTAAGAGTAGAGAATGGTTGACTCAGGGGTAAGAGTAGAGAATGGTTGGCTCAGGGGTAAGAGTAGAGACTGGTTGACTCAGGGGTAAGAGTAGAGAATGGTTGACTCAGGGGTAAGAGTAGAGAATGGTTGACTCAGGGGTAAGAGTAGAGAATGGTTGACTCAGGGGTAAGAGTAGAGAATGGTTGACTCAGGGGTAAGAGTAGAGAATGGTTGGCTCAGGGGTAAGAGTAGAGACTGGTTGACTCAGGGGTAAGAGTAGAGAATGGTTGACTCAGGGGTAAGAGTAGAGAATGGTTGACTCAGGGGTAAGAGTAGAGACTGGTTGACTCAGGGGTAAGAGTAGAGAATGGTTGACTCAGGGGTAAGAGTAGAGACTGGTTGACTCAGGGGTAAGAGTAGAGAATGGTTGACTCAGGGGTAAGAGCAGAGAATGGTTGACTCAGGGGTAAGAGTAGAGAATGGTTGACTCAGGGGTAAGAGTAGAGAATGGTTGGCTCAGGGGTAAGAGTAGAGACTGGTTGACTCAGGGGTAAGAGTAGAGAATGGTTGACTCAGGGGTAAGAGTAGAGAATGGTTGACTCAGGGGTAAGAGTAGAGAATGGTTGACTCAGGGGTAAGAGCAGAGAATGGTTGACTCAGGGGTAAGAGTAGAGAATGGTTGACTCAGGGGTAAGAGTAGAGAATGGTTGACTCAGGGGTAAGAGTAGAGAATGGTTGACTCAGGGGTAAGAGCAGAGACTGGTTGGCTCAGGGGTAAGAGTAGAGAATGGTTGACTCAGGGATAAGAGCAGAGAATGGTTGACTCAGGGGTAAGAGCAGAGAATGGTTGACTCAGGGGTAAGAGTAGAGAATGGTTGACTCAGGGGTAAGAGTAGAGAATGGTTGACTCAGGGGTAAGAGTAGAGAATGGTTGACTCAGGGGTAAGAGCAGAGACTGGTTGGCTCAGGGGTAAGAGTAGAGAATGGTTGACTCAGGGGTAAGAGTAGAGAATGGTTGACTCAGGGGTAAGAGTAGAGAATGGTTGACTCAGGGGTAAGAGTAGAGAATGGTTGGCTCAGGGGTAAGAGTAGAGAATGGTTGACTCAGGGGTAAGAGTAGAGAATGGTTGACTCAGGGGTAAGAGCAGAGAATGGTTGACTCAGGGGTAAGAGCAGAGAATGGTTGACTCAGGGGTAAGAGTAGAGAATGGTTGACTCAGGGGTAAGAGCAGAGAATGGTTGACTCAGGGGTAAGAGTAGAGAATGGTTGACTCAGGGGTAAGAGCAGAGAATGGTTGACTCAGGGGTAAGAGCAGAGAATGGTTGACTCAGGGGTAAGAGTAGAGAATGGTTGACTCAGGGGTAAGAGTAGAGAATGGTTGGCTCAGGGGTAAGAGCAGAGACTGGTTGACTCAGGGGTAAGAGCAGAGAATGGTTGACTCAGGGGTAAGAGTAGAGACTGGTTGGCTCAGGAGTAAGAGCAGAGAATGGTTGGCTCAGGAGTAAGAGCAGAGAATGGTTGGCTCAGGGGTAATAGCAAAGAATGGTTGGCTCAGGGGTAAGAGCAGAGAATGATTGGCTCAGGGGTAATAGCAGAGAATGGTTGGCTCAGGGGTAAGAGCAGAGAATGGTTGGCTCAGGGGTAAGAGTAGAGAATGGTTGGCTCAGGGGTAAGAGCAGAGAATGGTTGGCTCAGGGGTAAGAACAGAGAATGGTTGGCTCAGGGGTAAGAGCAGAGAATGGTTGGCTCAGGGGTAAGAGCAGAGAATGGTTGGCTCAGGGGTAAGAACAGAGAATGGTTGGCTCAGGGGTAAGAGCAGAGAATGGTTGACTCAGGGGTAAGAACAGAGAATGGTTGGCTCAGGAGTAAGAGCAGAGAATGGTTGGCTCAGGGGTAAGAGCAGAGAATGGTTGGCTCAGGGGTAAGAGCAGAGAATGGTTGGCTCAGGGGTAATAGCAGAGAATGGTTGGCTCAGGGGTAAGAGCAGAGAATGGTTGGCTCAGGGGTAATAGCAGAGAATGGTTGGCTCAGGGGTAAGAGCAGAGACTGGTTGGCTCAGGGGTAAGAGCAGAGAATGGTTGGCTCATGGATAAGAGCAGAGAATGGTTGGCTCAGGGGTAAGAGCAGAGAATGGTTGGCTCAGGGGTAAGAGTAGAGAATGGTTGGCTCAGGGGTAAGAGCAGAGAATGGTTGGCTCAGGGGTAAGAGTAGAAACTGGTTGACTCAGGGGTAAGAGCAGAGAATGGTTGGCTCAGGGGTAAGAGCAGAGAATGGTTGGCTCAGGGGTAAGAGTAGAGACTGGTTGACTCAGGGGTAAGAGTAAAGACTGGTTGACTCAGGGGTAAGAGTAGAGACTGGTTGACTCAGGGGTAAGAGCAGAGACTGGTTGGCTCAGGGGTAAGAGTAGAGACTGGTTGACTCAGGGGTAAGAGTAGAGACTGGTTGACTCAGGGGTAAGAGTAGAGACTGGTTGACTCAGGGGTAAGAATAGAGACTGGTTGGCTCAGGGGTAAGAGTAGAGACTGGTTGACTCAGGGGTAAGAGTAGAGACTGGTTGACTCAGGGGTAAGAGTAGAGACTGGTTGACTCAGGGGTAAGAGCAGAGAATGGTTGGCTCAGGGGTAAGAGCAGAGAATGGTTGGCTCAGGGGTAATAGCAGAGAATGGTTGGCTCAGGGGTAAGAGCAGAGACTGGTTGACTCAGGGGTAAGAGCAGAGAATGGTTGGCTCAGGGGTAAGAGCAGAGAATGGTTGACTCAGGGGTAAGAGCAGAGACTGGTTGGCTCAGGGGTAAGAGCAGAGAATGGTTGGCTCAGGGGTAATAGCAGAGAATGGTTGGCTCAGGGGTAAGAGCAGAGAATGGTTGGCTCAGGGGTAAGAGCAGAGAATGGTTGGCTCAGGGGTAAGAGTAGAGAATGGTTGTCTCAGGGGTAAGAGCAGAGAATGGTTGGCTCAGGGGTAAGAGCAGAGAATGGTTGGCTCAGGGGTAATAGCAGAGAATGGTTGGCTCAGGGGTAATAGCAGAGAATGGTTGGCTCAGGGGTAATAGCAGAGAATGGTTGGCTCAGGGGTAAGAGCAGAGAATGGTTGGCTTTGAATCAGGATAATATGGTTTTCGTTGGAATTGTTCAAACCATGAAATTAGAGCACATTTAAGTAGTTATTAACGATTATTAAAAACAGGAATTCAAATTACAACGAACATTTAATTTTCCACTGATCCAGTAAAATTAATACCAACGAAAATAAATGAAACCACAGTAATCAATTTATATATTGATAATTGCAATAGTAATTAGTTTCTCCTTCGCTACGGTCATCCAAGCATAAAATATTTTAACATTAAATTAAAAACCAACGCATAAAATGATGACGAGTTGCACATCAACCAGTTTTATTATGGATTGCCAGTTAGTACACACATATATACAAGGACAAATATTGACTGAATTCTTAATTACTCGGTTTGACACTACCCACGAAATTTAGTATGCCATGAATAATAATAAATGCACAATATTCTAAATGACTTATTTTCTTTTTTTTACAGGAAATAGATTTATATGGGTACAAATATTCATTGAAATCTTAATTACTCGGTTTAACACTACCCACGAAATTTAGTATGCCACAAATAATAATAAATGCACAGTATTTTAAATGACATATTTTCTTTTCTTACAATATATGACCTAATATGGGGACAAATATTTGTTTTGTTGTTTTACACTATCCACGAATAATTATTAATAAATAATAAAAATAATTAAAAAAATAAATGCACGGTATTCTAAATGACATATTTTCTTTTTTTCTTACAGGAAATAGAATGTACCGGTCTCTATTCTCTGTTATACTGTATGAATGCATTCTTGTCGGCCAAACTTGCCTCCGTTGATCCAACATTTTTATCCAGTTGTTAGCTCCCTTGGTTGTGTAATGATGGACGTTATGATGTTTTGATAATCATGCTGATATTTAGTGGAATGTTTATTATTATTTTATAATCAAAGTACACAATATGTGCAATAACCATTTTAGATATGACTAGAATAAGCCACTGAATTATAATATCATTTTAATTAGAACATAATCACCTCTCCTCGACCAATGAGAAGCTTGGATTTTTTACTCTTATTTTCATAAAACATGGCTTTCTATGTTTTATAAAATGTTACGATTGACTGGATTTGCATTGTTCTCTTATTAGGTATAGAATGACTCAATAAAGTTCACACTAAGTCTGATTAGAGAACAATGAAAATCTGCCTGGATTACAATAAATTATCAAACATAGAAAACCATTTTCTGTAAAAAAAAAAATAATGATGAAAAAAAAAAAAAAAAAAAAAAAATAGAGCAAAGCAAAAGCTAAAAATATAACTGAAATTTTACATTTTCAATATATTGATATCGTTTATGGAAAAAATGCATCTTTTCTTGGTAGCTCATTTAATGTCAACGGAAACACATGTATAGTCTTCCATTGCTGTTGTTGTGTTACAATTCCTCTGCTCTGCCCATTGCACCCATACATTAATTGCCCAGTTTGTTGCATTTTTTATTTTTTTTGGAATTCAGTCACTAATCCGTTTTTCAAATTCTGTGGTAGACACAGCATCTGTAAATCTATTATTACTACTATTTGTGGGTTTGTTACTGAAAATCAGTTGTCGAGTCTGAATTAAATCTAAATCTTCTAAATGCCAATCTTTGTTTTCTTCAGAAAAAAAGATTAAAGCAAGGAACATTTACATCCATCTTTCTAACTATAACCTATAGATAATTACTAGTATGAGGGTGAGCATTTTTAACACATGGTTCACTTATTTAAGAAACAGTTTTAATCATGATGACATTAAAAAGAAAAGTCTTAAGGGTACATTTTCATTTTATTTGTTTGGACTTTTTAAGTGAATACATTTTTCTCTGTACAGAAACTGCAAGTTCATTATTTGACTAATTATTGCTAATTATTGTTTCTTTTAGTTTTCTCGGATAGGTGATTATGTTCTAAATTGGTCTAACTATTGTTTAACCTATACGTAGATTGGACCAAAGGTCCATGTGAGTTGTTGCCATTCCTTTGTGTCTATAATCCATCCATAAACATTATTACTTTTGATACCTCTTCTAAAACTGTCGTGGTCGTGATCGTATGGTAGTTGGATTTACAATTACATAAGTAGTTAGTGCCTATCACCACTAGAGTTCTGAGTTCGAATTCCACTCATGGCGAGGTGTACTCAATATAACATTATGTGATCAAGTTTGTCAATGACGTGCAGTAGTTCAATAGTTTTCTCCGGATACCTCCACCAATAAAACTGACCACCACGATATAGCTGAAATATTGTAACAAGTGGCATTAAATACCATAAACCAAAACCTGTAAAACCTCTGCAAGCTTGACTAGACGGGTGGTTAGTTGGTCCTGTTTAAATATAGTGTCAGACAAGTCTAGCCATCTGCAAATATGGCCATTGTTCCTAAAAATAGACGTCTACTTTTGACATCTCCTGAAATCATTGGGATCATTTTGCTCAAATTTGACTTGAAGGATCCTTAGCTGGAGTGACATGTCTACCCGTGGACTGTTGTTTCAGTGAGCTAGTGACATGTCTACCAGTGGACTGTTGTTTCAGTGAGCTAGTGCCATGTCTACCAGTGGACTGTTGTTTCAGTGAGCTAGTGACATGTCTACCCGTGGACTGTTGTTTCAGTGAGCTAGTGACATATCTACCCGTGGACTGTTGTTTCAGTGAGCTAGTGACATGTCTACCCGTGGACTGTTGTTTCAGTGAGCTAGTGACATGTCTACCAGTGGACTGTTGTTTCAGTGAGCTAGTGACATGTCTACCCATGGACTGTTGTTTCAGTGAGCTAGTGACATGTCTACCCGTGGACTGTTGTTTCAGTGAGCTAGTGACATGTCTACCCGTGGACTGTTGTTTCAGTGAGCTAGTGACATGTCTACCTGTGGACTGTTGTTTCAGTGAGCTAGTGACATGTCTACCCGTGGACTGTTGTTTCAGTGAGCTAGTGACATGTCTACCCGTGGACTGTTGTTTCAGTGAGCTAGTGACATGTCTACCCATGGACTTGTTTCAGTGAGCTAGTGACATGTCTACCCATGGACTGTTGTTTCAGTGAGCTAGTGACATGTCTACCCGTGGACTGTTGTTTCAGTGAGCTAGTGACATGTCTACCCGTGGACTGTTGTTTCAGTGAGCTAGTGACATGTCTACCCGTGGACTGTTGTTTCAGTGAGCTAGTGACATGTCTACCCGTGGACTGTTGTTTCAGTGAGCTAGTGACATGTCTACCCGTGGACTGTTGTTTCAGTGAGCTAGTGACATGTCTACCCGTGGACTGTTGTTTCAGTGAGCTAGTGACATGTCTACCCGTGGACTGTTGTTTCAGTGAGCTAGTGACATGTCTACCCGTGGACTGTTGTTTCAGTGAGCTAGTGACATGTCTACCCGTGGACTGTTGTTTCAGTGAGCTAGTGACATGTCTACCCGTGGACTGTTGTTTCAGTGAGCTAGTGACATGTCTACCCGTGGACTGTTGTTTCAGTGAGCTAGTGACATGTCTACCCGTGGACTGTTGTTTCAGTGAGCTAGTGACATGTCTACCCGTGGACTGTTGTTTCAGTGAGCTAGTGACATGTCTACCCGTGGACTGTTGTTTCAGTGAGCTAGTGGCATGTCTACCAGTGGACTGTTGTTTCAGTGAGCTAGTGACATGTCTACCCGTGGACTGTTGTTTCAGTGAGCTAGTGACATGTCTACCAGTGGACTGTTGTTTCAGTGAGCTAGTGACATGTCTACCCGTGGACTGTTGTTTCAGTGAGCTAGTGACATGTCTACCAGTGGACTGTTGTTTCAGTGAGCTAGTGACATGTCTACCAGTGGACTGTTGTTTCAGTGAGCTAGTGGCATGTCTACCAGTGGACTGTTGTTTCAGTGAGCTAGTGACATGTCTACCCATGGACTGTTGTTTCAGTGAGCTAGTGACATGTCTACCAGTGGACTGTTGTTTCAGTGAGCTAGCACTATTAAAATCCATACAAAGCAGACATCACATGATGTAGCGGAAAAATTTGTCATTTGGCGTTGAACAACAATCACTCACTCATTAAATCTTCTTTAGAAGGTGAGCAATATAGCATCATGTTAGCCTCTAGTTTAATTATTTTATTTATTATTTTAATAGGGGATGATTATTTTCAGTATTTAACTGATTTCAGCTATCTTTCTCTGAAAAATAAATTCCTAATGTTGCAGGACAGTTCAAAAATAGACAATTTGAAAGGGGGTGTAGATGGTTTCAGCTGTTTTTAACTGATTCCAGCTGTTTTCCTCTGAAAAATCAATCTGAATGTTACAGGACATGGTCAAAAATGGAGATTTGGAAAGGGGGTGTAGATGGTTTCAGCTGTTTTTCATTGATTTTCAGTTATTTTATCATCCCTGAATTTTTTAGTCAAATTTATCTGAAAATCAGTGTAAGTGCATGTGAATCTCTATAGAAATATTTATTATACAACAAATATTAATAGAAACACAAAAGTAAATATTAGGAAAAAAATGAAATGTTTGAGTTTTTTACTTACCGTACTATAGAAGTAGATTTCAAGGATGAGCAATATAGCATCATGACTCTAGTTTAATTATTTTATTTACTATTTTTAGAGTCAAATTTATTTTACGCAAGTCTCTGAACATCAACTCGTGTATGTGGATCTCTATATAAAATATTTATTATACAAAAAATATTGATAGAAACAGTCATTATTATTGTAGAAAAAAACAAAAATGAAATAAAAAAGTTGTTTTTTGACTTACTATAGATGTACAGTCAAACCTGCCTATATGGACACCTGTATTAAGCAGTCACCTGTATTAAAAGGTCACCTATTTCTTGTCCTGTCATAAAATATTTCATATGAATTGAACTTTTCTAAGAGGTCACCTGTCTTATAAGGCCAGTTCTTCTTTGTTTCAAAGGTGACCTCTTAATACAGGTTTGACTAGATTTAGGTTTCAAATTTCCACCGTTTTACTAGTCGAGTTGTGACGAAGTCGAACTCGGCTTATAATATGATGAATGGCGTCCGGGCGTCCTGGCGGTGCAATCGTTTCCGCACGATATCTTAAGAACAAAATGTAGGATCTAAATGAAACTTGGTACACATATGCCTGATGGTGAGAGGAGGAAGCCTATGGATATTGAGGTTTGTAGGACAAAGGTCAAGGTCACAACTTCTAAAAATAGAACAAATATTTGATACTTTTTTCGTTTTCGCACGATATTTTAAGAACAAAATGTAGGATCTAAATGAAACTTGGTACACATATGCCTGATGGTGAAAGGAGGAAGCCTATGGATATTGAGGTTTGTAGGTCAAAGGTCAAGGTCACATTGTTCATCCACATGTTCGCAACTCGGCTTTCGCACCTTTGGTGCATTACTGATTTTTATTTTATATTTAATGCTTGAATCTTATTATTATTTGTTATTTTGTTTGTTTTTGATACAATGTATATGTATGTTATAAATAAGTTTTATAAGTACTATTTATCTTTTTTTTTTAATATCATCCAGGAAATCTCAATGATATGTTGCAAACCTCCAGTATGGTCAAACCTCCAGTAAGGTCAAACCTCCAGTATGGTCAAACCTCCAGTAAGGTCAAACCTCCAGTATGGTCAAACCTCCAGTAAGGTCAAACCTCCAGTATGGTCAAACCTCCAGTAAGGTTAAACCTCCTGTAAGGTCAAATCTCCAGTAAGGTCAAACTTCCAGTATGGTCAAACCTCCAGTATGGTCAAACCTCCAGTATGGTCAAACCTCCAGTAAGGTCAAACCTCCAGTATGGTCAAACCTCCAGTAAGGTCAAACCTCCAGTAAGGTCAAACCTCCAGTAAGGTCAAACCTCCAGTATGGTCAAACCTCCAGTAAGGTCAAACCTCCAGTATGGTTAAACCTCCAGTAAGGTCAAACCTCCAGTATGGTCAAACCTCCAGTAAGGTCAAACCTCCAGTATGGTCTAACCTCCAGTATGGTCTAACCTCCAGTAAGGTCAAACCTCCAGTAAGGTCAAACCTCCAGTATGGTCAAACCTCCAGTATGGTCAAACCTCCAGTAAGGTCAAACCTTCAGTAAGGTCAAACCTCCAGTAAGGTCAAAGCTCCAGTATGGTCAAACCTCCAGTAAGGTCAAACTTCCAGTATGGTCAAAGCTCCAGTATGGTCAAACCTCCAGTAAGGACAAACCTCCAGTAAGGTCAAACCTCCAGTATGGTCAAACCTCCAGTAAGGTCAAACCTCCAGTAAGGTCAAACCAAAGAGAATAAAATTTGTATTTGCTGCTTCTCCGCTTCATTAATGAGTAAGAGCAAAGACTATTTGGCTCAGAATCAGGATAATGTATCAGAGTGGAGTGACATGACTACCAAAATCCAACTCAGCTTATTGGTCTAGTACAAAGCAGACATCGTTGTCATCTCATCGAATGTAACTTGTTTTCACCAAGATATAGCCGAAAAATGACTCACTTCCACAATATCTCATCAAATAGAGTGAGTAATATGAAAAACACAAAAAACTGTCAGAACAGTTCTAAAATCTTAAAGACAAAATCAATACCCCTAACATATCTATACATGATCACTAATTTTCCTGGACTGGTACAGACACGTCGACACACAAGTGGCAGGATTAAACTTGATGGGTCCGTACCTCTTAGTGAAATGATGAAAAGTAAATAAACATTGATGGGTCCGTACCTCTTAGTGAAATGATGAAAAGTAAATAAACATTGATGGGTCCGTACCTCTTATTGAAATGATGAAAAGTAAATAAACATTGATGGGTCCGTACCTCTTAGTGAAATGATGAAAAGTAAATAAACATTGATGGGTCCGTACCTCTTAGTGAAATGATGAAAAGTAAATAAACATTGATGGGTCCGTACCTCTTAGTGAAATGATGAAAAGTAAATAAACATTGATGGGTCCGTACCTCTTATTGAAATGATGAAAAGTAAATAAACATTGATGGGTCTGTACCTCTTAGTGAAATGATGAAAAGTAAATAAACATTGATGGGTCCGTACCTCTTAGTGAAATGATGAAAAGTAAATAAACATTGATGGGTCCGTACCTCTTATTGAAATGATGAAAAGTAAATAAACATTGATGGGTCTGTACCTCTTATTGAAATGATGAAAAGTAAATAAACATTAATGGGTCCGTACCTCTTATTGAAATGATGAAAAGTAAATAAACATTGATGGGTTCGTACCTCTTATTGAAATGATGAAAAGTAAATAAACATTGATGGGTCCGTACCTCTTATTGAAATGATGAAAAGTAAATAAACATTGATGGGTCCGTACCTCTTATTGAAATGATGAAAAGTAAATAAACATTGATGGGTCCGTACCTCTTATTGAAATGATGAAAAGTAAATAAACATTGATGGGTCCGTACCTCTTAGTGAAATGATGAAAAGTAAATAAACATTGATGGGTCCGTACCTCTTAGTGAAATGATGAAAAGTAAATAAACATTGATGGGTCCGTACCTCTTAGTGAAATGATGAAAAGTAAATAAACATTGATGGGTCCGTACCTCTTAGTGAAATGATGAAAAGTAAATAAACATTGGGTTTTTTTTCCATTAAACATCAGAAAATTATTGAGATTAAAGAAAACTCCAGGCACATTAATGTAATATTTTATTATAAATATGAGAACTATATTACTATAGTAAATTAACATTAAGTAACGAAAAATAGTTATAAAACAAACTGTCATGGACGGTATATTACAACAACAAAAAACATTTTAGCCTAGCCTAACAATGATAAAATATTTTTAGTACAAGTTTTGTACTTGCCTCTCAGTGATGAATTCTTTTGAGTACAACTTCCTCCAATCAGAACATAGTATATACTAGATACAGTGTTTTGATTGGTTGTTGTTTTTCAATATTGGCACTAAAGATGTACTCAAAAGAACAGGCAATCAAATCAATGCATCAAACAAATTTTGGTTTTTAATGGAAAAATTTAGCATGTGAGTATGAAAATTTTACTCAAAAGTTTTATAACCATAATGTCAGAATTTCTTCAAAAATCATTGTAATAAACAGTAAGACTATTCTAGTTTTCCAAATATAAAAAATAAATCGTTCATAATGGGACAACGATGATAATTAATTGCCGTGCAAACGTCCATTCGTGAATTACTGCTTTGTTTAGTTATACTAAAATTATTGAACAAAATAAAAGTATGTCGAAATTGACGATATTTGAAGATTAATTCGGGCCATCCTATTTCTACCTACCAAAGTTTGAATGTGGGCCTTATGCACCACCGGCCGTGAAGAGGATAGACACGTTTGGCTATGAAAATAAAGTAGAACAGAAGAAAATAAAACTGAATAACAAAATTCTATTTAATATTTTTGCTCTTTATCCAAAGTTTTGACCGTCGTGTGTTTATTTAGGTATACAAGAAGAGTTTGAAGTTACGAAAGGGGCAATCAGAATCTGTAAATCTAAGAAGAACAGACAACACAATGACCAAAAAAAAAAGTACAAAAGGATAAACAATTGTCTACAAAACATTACACAGTAAACTAAGTAAATCTAAGAAGGACAGTGAACACAATGACCAAAAGAAAAAGTACAAAAGGATAAACAATTGTCTACAAAACATTACACAGTAAACTAAGTAAATCTAAGAAGGACAGTGAACACAATGACCAAAAGAAAAAGTACAAAAGGATAAACAATTGTCTACAAAACATTACACAGTAAACTAAGTAAATCCAAGAAGGACAGTGAACACAATGACCAAAAAAAAAAGTACAAAAGGATAAACAATTGTCTACAAAACATTACACAGTAAACTAAGTAAATCTAAGAAGGACAGTGAACACAATGACCAAAAGAAAAAGTACAAAAGGATAAACAATTGTCTACAAAACATTACACAGTAAACTAAGTAAATCTAAGAAGGACAGTGAACACAATGACCAAAAGAAAAAGTACAAAAGGATAAACAATTGTCTACAAAACATTACACAGTAAACTAAGTAAATCTAAGAAGGACAGTGAACACAATGACCAAAAGAAAAAGTACAAAAGGATAAACAATTGTCTACAAAACATTACACAGTAAACTAAGTAAATCCAAGAAGGACAGTGAACACAATGACCAAAAGAAAAAGTACAAAAGGATAAACAATTGTCTACAAAACATTACACAGTAAACTAAGTAAATCTAAGAAGGACAGTGAACACAATGACCAAAAGAAAAAGTACAAAAGGATAAACAATTGTCTACAAAACATTACACAGTAAACTAAGTAAATCTAAGAAGTGAACACAATGACCAGACGTAGGACAAACAACGATAAAAGTCTATATGTAGAAATCACATTCTGATGTCTATAAAACATCCATGATTGGACACCAGAATGTGATTTTCTTATAGACTTATTCTTGTTAAATGCTTGATGGACGAATTGTTGGATAAAGAGCAAAAATATCGAACATTTATTACATTATTTTCCCTATTTGGAAAAAGTGCTGAACTAGCATGTATCAAAAGTCAATACAAAATATTAATATACATAACAGAAAAAAAAGATAATATGCTAAAAAATAACAAGTGTTGACAGTTTTTATATACAAAATATGGAATACAAATGTAAATTGCTCCAAAATACAACCAGTGATAAAATAACAAAAATAATAAAAATAAAATATATTCTTTATATAAATGATCTGTATGAAAAATATTAGTTGATTATCTCCCCTTTGTATTAGTATGCCTAAATTACAACATGGAACAACAAATTTGGTATTTGGCCAAATCTACAACATGGTATCAAGCAATGTCATGACCAAATAACAACATCGTAGCAACACATTTTGGTTTGGTCTGGCCACATTAAAACATCGTAGCAATACATTTTGGGTTTGGTACAACCAAATTTACAACTTCGTTGTAGCAACACATTTTTTTATTTTTATTTGTTTGGCCAAATAAGAACATCATAGCAACAGATTTGGGCCAAATTACAACATCGTAGAAACAACATATTTCATATTGGTACATTACCAAATTACAACATCGTAACTACAAATTTTTGTTTTATATGGCCAAATTATCACATGGTAGTAACAGATCTTGGTTTGATATGGCCAAATTATCACATGGTAGTAACAGATCTTGGTTTGATATGGCTAATTTACATTGTAGCGACACATGTTTTATTTGTTTGGCCAAACTACAACAACAAAGCTACAAATTGTGCTTGGTATGGCCAAATCTACAACATGGTAGCAACAAGTTTTGGTTTTGTTTGTCCAAATTACAACATCACTGCAACACATTTTAGGTTTGTGTGGCCAAATAACAACATTGTAGTGACAAAGTTCAACTTAGTATGACCAAATTATAACAGAGAAAAGAAATACTAATCCACACACAAGAGACAGAAGAAGGATTCATTTCTCATACATTTTAACAAAAAGAAATATTAGATATTGGAATAAATAACAATGATGAGATTGGTCATTATCAGTAGCCCAGGAACATTCATACTCTCCAATCATCATCTGTGAGTCAATTCATTTAAAGACTGTTGCATCTATTTTTTTTCTAATTGATTTGTGTTTAGTAGTTTCCATAACAACACTACAATTTTCGTATTAGATTAGAGTGGAAAGTGTCCGCTAATGATCAGCCGTGGATTACTGAAATTTGTCAAACTGTGGAATTTGCGTAAATAAGTACTAACAATATACAATGGTTTTTTGGGGGTTTTTTTCTTGAACAAAAATTGAAACTAGTTTATTTCCTAAAATAAAGTATAGAACAAACAAATGGTTTTATTGCTAAAGAAATGATTTCCTTGTAGAAAAGCAATATTATTTGATTCTAAAAAAAAAACAAATGAACAGATTAAATATAAAATATTATATAAAAATCGAGAAAGCATCAGAGATGCAACAGCCGAGTTGCAAGTCAAAATCATTTGTTCTTGTTTTATAAATAAGTAAGAAACTAAAGAATAAATGTATGTATGATGGATTGGAAATATTTTCCTATGTAATATTCTCAAAAAAAATTCCGGTAGGAGATGGGGATGACCCCAGGCCTCAACTCTTGGGGCATTTAATTTGTCTATTCACCCCGATCATAAATATATATGGTTTAGGGGTGGGGATCTCAACCATTATAAAGTTCACTTCAGGTAGGGGGTGAGGTATGACCCCCAGGCCTGAGCTTTAAGGCATTTAATTTGCCTAGTCACCCTGATCATAAATATATATGGTTTAAGGGTGGGGATCTCAACCATTAAAAAGTTCACTTCAGGTAGGGGGTTGGGTATGACCCCCCAGGGCCTGAGCTATCAGGCATTTAATTTGCCTAGTCACCCTGATCATAAATATATATGGTTTAAGGGTGGGGATATCCACCATTAAAAAGTTCACTTCAGGTAGGGGTGGGGTATGACCCTCCGAGGCCTGAGCTATAAGGCATTTAATTTGCCTAGTCACCCTGATCATAAATATATATGGTTTAGGGGTGGGGATCTCAACCATTAAAAAGTTCACTTCAGGTAGGGGGTGGGGTATGACCCTGGGGCCTGAGCTATAATGCATTTAATTTGCCTAGTCGCCCTGATCATAAATATATATGGTTTAGGGTGGGGATCTCGGTCACATTTTTTAAAACATATTCCCCAGGGATATAAAATGTTGAATGCACAACTTCACATTGGCATCTCCACCCATACCAAATATTAAGTTTCTATCTTTTGTAGTTTCAGAGAAATGTGTAATTCTCAAAATATGTACTTTTTCTATAAAAAAAACCATGATTTTACAAGAAAAAAACAATAGATTAATCTGAATTTCGAACTCGCTCTAAAAATAGTGTAATAATGCTTCCTACCAAAAATTATGTTGATTGGCCAAAAACTAAGAGTGCTATCGCGTTAACGAAGATAATTCTCAAAATATGTACTTTTCTATAAAAAACCATGATTTTACAAGAAAAAAACAATAGATTAATCTGAATTTCGAACTCGCTCTAAATAATAGTGTAATAATGCTTCCTACCAAAATTTACGTTGATCGGCCAAAAACTAAGAGTGCTATCGCATTAATGAAGATAATTCTCAAAATGTGTACTTTTTCTATAAAAAAAAACATGATTTTACAAGAAAAAAACAAGATTAATCTGAATTTCGAACTCGCTCTAAATAATAATGTAATAATGCTTCCTACCAAAAATTATGTTGATCGGCCAAAAACTAAGAGCGCTATCGCGTTAACGAAGATAGGTTAACATACGCCCGATACCCGCCCACCTTTCGCCTAATCATAAGCCGACTGCAACTTCCTTGCAACTCGGCTAAAAATTGAAAGACAATTTCTTATTTAACTTATTTAGTAAATGTTTACTAAACAAAACTATATTATATATTATTTATATTTGCAAGTCTAAAATAATTTTTTTTAAATTTGGGATCACTTCAACACAAACAATACTTATATGATGCTCATATATAATCAATATACAGTCAAACCTGTATATAAAGGCAGGGCCTGGGTGCCTCAATGAGTTAGGTAGTTGGATTACCTAACAACTCATACAAGCCTATCACCAATATGGCGTGGGTTTGTGCCCGACTTTGTAATTTACAAAAAAGGGTGCACTCGACTTGCAGCCGCAAGTGATGAAGTTTACATGTGTACCAGTTGCTTGCCCATGGTCAGTGGTTCTCTCCGGGTACTCCGGCTTCTTCCACCACTAAAACTGGTCACCATGATATAGCTGAAATGTTGCTGAAAGTGGCATTAAACATCTAAATATCAAATCAAATGTATGTAAAGGCCACACAAGGGAACCTGAAAATATGGCATTTATTAGCAGTTACCCTTGATATACAGATTAAAATTACATGCACTATTCATTTATGGGAAAAATGAGACGGCCCTTAAAAGATAGTGATTTGCTATATAGAGGTGCCCTTTAAAGCAGGTTTGCCTGTATAAGCATTGTGATCGCCAAGTTCAAGTGATCCATATTTTGTACCAACAGTCTTCTGGTTTTCCTTTACAGAATAATTGGAATGGGTTAGAACTCAAAAATTCAATTGTTTCATATAAAATGCAGGAATATAAAGGAAAAAAAACTATGTTTATTTGTTTGTGTATAGTACACACACCTTTTGATAATAGTAGCATGTAAGCCTTTGTATCATTGCGTATAATACACAACAAGGCTGAGCATAAAACTGTGCATTATATACGGCTAATTATGGTAGATTATATCCAAGTGCATTGTAAACAGATAATTACAGTAGCCTATATCTCATGTAAAAAGTATAACATTTGGTTAGAAAATACTTCTCATAAATAATTGTTCCACCTTTTCTCTCCTGGAGGTCAAATACAAAAATAATCATGACAATCAGAAGGATGTAGTGACCCCCATCTTCAAATGTCACTGTTAAGGAGATGTAAACAAAAAAGTGCAGACAAAAAAGTAACTGGCAATGAAAAATGAATGATTGTAAACCCTACAGAATATTTCATAAATTATCTCCCTTGACCAACTATACAAGGGACATCACTTAGTAACCCAATAGAATACATCATGAATTATCTCCCTTGACCAACTATACAAAGGATATCACTTAGTAACCCAATAGAATACATCATGAATTACCCCCCTTTACCAATAGTACAAGGGTGTCACTTAGTAACTATACAGAATACATCATGAATCACCCCCCTTTACCAATAGTACAAGGGTGTCACTTAGTAACTATACAGAATACATCATGAATTACCTCCCTTTACCAATAGTACAAGGGTGTCATTTAGTAACTATACAGAATACATCATGAATTACCTCCCTTTACCCATAGTACAAGGGTGTCACTTGGTAACTATACAGAATACATCATGAATCACCTCCTTTTACCAATAGTACAAGGGTGTCACTTAGTAACTATACAGAATACATCATGAATTACCTCCCTTTACCCATAGTACAAGGATGTCACTTAGTAACTATACAGAATACATCATGAATTACCTCCCTTTACCAATAGTACAAGGGTGTCACTTAGTAACTATACAGAATACATCATGAATCACCTCCCTTTACCAATAGTACAAGGGTGTCACTTAGTAACTATACAGAATACATCATGAATCACCTCCCTTTACCAATAGTACAAGTGTGTCACTTAGTAACTATACAGAATACATCATGAATTACCCCCCTTTACCAATAGTACAAGGGTGTCACTTAGTAACTATACAGAATACATCATGAATTACCTCCCTTTACCAATAGTACAAGGGTGTCACTTAGTAACTATACAGAATACATCATGAATTACCTCCCTTTACCAATAGTACAAGGGTGTCACTTAGTAACTATACAGAATACATCATGAATTACCTCCCTTTACCAATAGTACAAGGGTGTCACTTAGTAACTCTACAGAATACATCATGAATTACCCCCCTTTACCAATAGTACAAGGGTGTCACTTAGTAACTATACAGAATACATCATGAATTACCTCCCTTTACCCATAGTACAAGGGTGTCACTTAGTAACTATACAGAATACATCATGAATTACTCCCCTTTACCCATAGTACAAGGGTGTCACTTAGTAACTATACAGAATACATCATGAATTACCCCCCTTTACCAATAGTACAAGGGTGTCACTTGGTAACTCTACAGAATACATCATGAATTACCTCCCTTTACCAATAGTACAAGGGTGTCACTTAGTAACTATACAGAATACATCATGAATCACCTCCCTTTACCAATAGTACAAGGGTGTCACTTAGTAACTATACAGAATACATCATGAATCACCTCCCTTTACCAATAGTACAAGGGTGTCACTTAGTAACTATACAGAATACATCATGAATTACCTCCCTTTACCCATAGTACAAGGGTGTCACTTAGTAACTATACAGAATACATCATGAATTACCTCCCTTTACCAATAGTACAAGGGTGTCACTTAGTAACTATACAGAATACATCATGAATTACCTCCCTTTACCAATAGTACAAGGGTGTCACTTAGTAACTATACAGAATACATCATGAATCACCTCCCTTTACCAATAGTACAAGGGTGTCGCTTAGTAACTATACAGAATACATCATGAATTGCCTCCCTTTACCAATAGTACAAGGGTGTCACTTAGTAACTATACAGAATACATCATGAATCACCTCCCTTTACCAATAGTACAAGGGTGTCACTTAGTAACTATACAGAATACATCATGAATTACCCCCCTTTACCCATAGTACAAGGGTGTCACTTAGTAACTATACAGAATACATCATGAATTACCCCCCTTTACCAATAGTACAAGGGTGTCACTTAGTAACTCTACAGAATACATCATGAATTACCCCCCTTTACCAATAGTACAAGGGTGTCACTTAGTAACTCTACAGAATACATCATGAATTACCCCCCTTTACCAATAGTACAAGGGTGTCACTTAGTAACTATACAGAATACATCATGAATTACCTCCCTTTACCAATAGTACAAGGGTGTCACTTGGTAACTGCAGAATACATCATGAATTACCTCCCTTTACCAATAGTACAAGGGTGTCACTTAGTAACTGTACAGAATACATCATGAATTACCCCCCTTTACCAATAGTACAAGGGTGTCACTTAGTAACTATACAGAATACATCATGAATTACCCCCCTTTACCAATAGTACAAGGGTGTCACTTAGCAACTATACAGAATACATCATGAATTACCCCCCTTTACCAATAGTACAAGGGTGTCACTTGGTAACTATGCAGAATACATCATGAATTACCTCCCTTTACCAATAGTACAAGGGTGTCACTTAGTAATTCTACAGAATACATCATGAATTACCCCCCTTTACCAATAGTACGAGGGTGTCACTTAGTAACTATACAGAATACATCATGAATTACCCCCCTTTACCAATAGTACAAGGGTGTCACTTAGTAACTATACAGAATACATCATGAATTACCCCCCTTTACCAACAGTACAAGGGTGTCACTTAGTAACTATACAGAATACATCATGAATTACCTCCCTTTACCAATAGTACAAGGGTGTCACTTAGCAACTATACAGAATACATCATGAATTACCCCCCTTTACCAATAGTACAAGGGTGTCACTTGGTAACTATGCAGAATACATCATGAATTACCTCCCTTTACCAATAGTACAAGGGTGTCACTTAGTAATTCTACAGAATACATCATGAATTACCCCCCTTTACCAATAGTACGAGGGTGTCACTTAGTAACTATACAGAATACATCATGAATTACCCCCCTTTACCAATAGTACAAGGGTGTCACTTAGTAACTATACAGAATACATCATGAATTACCCCGCTTTACCAATAGTACAAGGGTGTCACTTAGTAACTATACAGAATACATCATGAATCACCTCCCTTTACCAATAGTACAAGGGTGTCACTTAGTAACTATACAGAATACATCATGAATTACCCCCCTTTACCAATAGTACAAGGGTGTCACTTAGTAACTATACAGAATACATCATGAATCACCTCCCTTTACCAATAGTACAAGGGTGTCACTTAGTAACTATACAGAATACATCATGAATTACTCCCCTTTACCCATAGTACAAGGGTGTCACTTAGTAACTATACAGAATACATCATGAATTACCCCCCTTTACCAATAGTACAAGGGTGTCACTTGGTAACTCTACAGAATACATCATGAATTACCTCCCTTTACCAATAGTACAAGGGTGTCACTTAGTAACTATACAGAATACATCATGAATCACCTCCCTTTACCAATAGTACAAGGGTGTCACTTAGTAACTATACAGAATACATCATGAATCACCTCCCTTTACCAATAGTACAAGGGTGTCACTTAGTAACTATACAGAATACATCATGAATTACCTCCCTTTACCCATAGTACAAGGGTGTCACTTAGTAACTATACAGAATACATCATGAATTACCTCCCTTTACCAATAGTACAAGGGTGTCACTTAGTAACTATACAGAATACATCATGAATTACCTCCCTTTACCAATAGTACAAGGGTGTCACTTAGTAACTATACAGAATACATCATGAATCACCTCCCTTTACCAATAGTACAAGGGTGTCGCTTAGTAACTATACAGAATACATCATGAATTGCCTCCCTTTACCAATAGTACAAGGGTGTCACTTAGTAACTATACAGAATACATCATGAATCACCTCCCTTTACCAATAGTACAAGGGTGTCACTTAGTAACTATACAGAATACATCATGAATTACCCCCCTTTACCCATAGTACAAGGGTGTCACTTAGTAACTATACAGAATACATCATGAATTACCCCCCTTTACCAATAGTACAAGGGTGTCACTTAGTAACTCTACAGAATACATCATGAATTACCCCCCTTTACCAATAGTACAAGGGTGTCACTTAGTAACTCTACAGAATACATCATGAATTACCCCCCTTTACCAATAGTACAAGGGTGTCACTTAGTAACTATACAGAATACATCATGAATTACCTCCCTTTACCAATAGTACAAGGGTGTCACTTGGTAACTGCAGAATACATCATGAATTACCTCCCTTTACCAATAGTACAAGGGTGTCACTTAGTAACTGTACAGAATACATCATGAATTACCCCCCTTTACCAATAGTACAAGGGTGTCACTTAGTAACTATACAGAATACATCATGAATTACCCCCCTTTACCAATAGTACAAGGGTGTCACTTAGCAACTATACAGAATACATCATGAATTACCCCCCTTTACCAATAGTACAAGGGTGTCACTTGGTAACTATGCAGAATACATCATGAATTACCTCCCTTTACCAATAGTACAAGGGTGTCACTTAGTAATTCTACAGAATACATCATGAATTACCCCCCTTTACCAATAGTACGAGGGTGTCACTTAGTAACTATACAGAATACATCATGAATTACCCCCCTTTACCAATAGTACAAGGGTGTCACTTAGTAACTATACAGAATACATCATGAATTACCCCCCTTTACCAACAGTACAAGGGTGTCACTTAGTAACTATACAGAATACATCATGAATTACCTCCCTTTACCAATAGTACAAGGGTGTCACTTAGCAACTATACAGAATACATCATGAATTACCCCCCTTTACCAATAGTACAAGGGTGTCACTTGGTAACTATGCAGAATACATCATGAATTACCTCCCTTTACCAATAGTACAAGGGTGTCACTTAGTAATTCTACAGAATACATCATGAATTACCCCCCTTTACCAATAGTACGAGGGTGTCACTTAGTAACTATACAGAATACATCATGAATTACCCCCCTTTACCAATAGTACAAGGGTGTCACTTAGTAACTATACAGAATACATCATGAATTACCCCCCTTTACCAATAGTACAAGGGTGTCACTTAGTAACTATACAGAATACATCATGAATCACCTCCCTTTACCAATAGTACAAGGGTGTCACTTAGTAACTATACAGAATACATCATGAATTACCCCCCTTTACCCATAGTACAAGGGTGTCACTTAGTAACTATACAGAATACATCATGAATTACCCCCCTTTACCAATAGTACAAGGGTGTCACTTAGTAACTATACAGAATACATCATGAATTACCCCCCTTTACCAATAGTACAAGGGTGTCACTTAGTAACTATACAGAATACATCATGAATTACCCCCCTTTACCAATAGTACAAGGGTGTCACTTAGTAACTATACAGAATACATCATGAATTACCTCCCTTTACCAATAGTACAAGGGTGTCACTTAGTAACTATACAGAATACATCATGAATTACCTCCCTTTACCAATAGTACAAGGGTGTCACTTAGTAACTATACAGAATACATCATGAATTACCTCCCTTTACCAATAGTACAAGGGTGTCACTTAGTAACTATACAGAATACATCATGAATTACCTCCCTTTACCAATAGTACAAGGGTGTCACTTAGTAACTATACAGAATACATCATGAATTACCTCCCTTTACCCATAGTACAAGGGTGTCACTTAGTAACTATACAGAATACATCATGAATTACTCCCCTTTACCCATAGTACAAGGGTGTCACTTAGTAACTATACAGAATACATCATGAATTACCCCCCTTTACCAATAGTACAAGGGTGTCACTTGGTAACTCTACAGAATACATCATGAATTACCTCCCTTTACCAATAGTACAAGGGTGTCACTTAGTAACTATACAGAATACATCATGAATTACCTCATCAAATAATTTAAAGGAGGTAATTTAGTAATGTTTCTCATTATCACTTTGTAAGTCTGAAGCTAGTGCAGACAAAAAAGTGACATTGAATGAAAGATTGTAAACCATATAGAATATTTCATAAATTATCTCCCCTGATCAAATTATACAAAGGGAGATAACTTAGTAGTATTTCTCATTCATTATTAACCACATTTTAGTTTAAAACTTGTGGCTCCATGACAATTTATGATATGTCAGGTGATTACTTTTTACACCAATCTCCAGGCAAAAGATTCTGGGTATCTTACATCAACCACTATATGGTGGAAAAGCCACTGCTAATTTATTCATTGCTTACAAACATCACGAGCAGACGACAAAGCAGTCTAGTCAAATGATATACATTTGTAAGTGGGAGGAGCCTATTTTTATGTTTTCTGTTGCGGAGTGTGGTTTGAACCCTGGTGTAAAGGAAAATAAATTTCTCCATATATATATATATATAGTTATTTATAGTAACTATAAAATTATACATAGTTTGCTTCCATCTTCACATTGATTGTCTGATGGTATCGTAACCCTGGTTACTGTTGTTATTTGATTGGCAGGTGCTCTGATGATTGTAGGTGGAGCCTCTATATGTGGACGTGCCGGTGGATCTTTTAATAAACTGAAGTCTTTTCCATGTTTGCTAGTACTTGATGCGTCATCACTGTCATAAAAAAGAAAAACATTATAATATTAGTGACATAAGTGAGTGATTGTTGTTTAACACCCACTCAGCAATTTTTCAGCTATATCATGGTGAGAACATATTAATTTTCAATGAAATGATGATGAGGTCTGCTTTGTACTAGACCAACACGCTGAGTTAGATTTTTGTAGTGCTAGCACATTGAAACAACAGTCTGCGGGTAGACATATCACTCCACTCAGACACATTATCCTGATTCAAAGCCAACCAGTTGTTGCTCTTACTACTTAATGCTACAGAAATGCAGCATATACCAAATTTATAGTCTTTGCTTTGACCCGACTGAGGCTTGAACCCATGATCTCCCGCACTCGAGGTAAGCATGCTAATCATTACACAATTGATGCTGTCACATAACAGCCATCAAATATATTATTACAGTTGTACTTTTAGAATGATATAGAACAAGTGTGTCTAAAATAATGCCGTATTTTCTCATATTGCACAATAAAACACCATACTCTAAACATGCGATCTATTTTTAGGAATAGAATAAATCCCATGTTATTTATGTTCGATTCTGAATTTATTAGCCAATCATATTATACTTATTACTCTGTGATGGTTTTTTTTATTTTTCTGTTTAAGATTGTTATCAATGACATTATGTTAAATTAATAAATTTAACAAAAATATTCTGAAATTTTTACTGGGAAATTTATGCAATGATATTTTATTATAATATATCTTGCAAGGGTAATTGTGGTAGATATCAATGATATGTGAAATGTTGGCCTTGGTCAATATTGCTATTAAATGTTCCATAAAACATCATATCACACTCGATGAAGTGCTATAATTGCATAATATCTTTTTAGGTTCAATAATTATTCACAAATAACAGTTGGTATAGCTCCCTGAAAATAAAAAGGAACAAAACATATCAGGCAGAACACATGTAGAATTAAAAAAAAAGGTGAGATCAGTGGTAAAGGGTCAACTCTCTTTTTGCACATGCAGGTCAACAAGACCATTGAAATTTTGTGGGTTTTTTTTGCAATTGTTTATTTTAAAAATAGAAAAAGTGTTACATACAAATGAACTTCAATACATACAATGCACAAAGTAATATATATATAAATGATATTTAGTTTTCATACAAGCAATGTAAAATACAAGAACAAAGACAATAATATATGTATCTAAAGATAATCAGCCATCCATTGCTGCATCAACATTAAGCCATTTTTTTTTTATTAATTTGCTCTGTCTGTTTTGGGGACATGTAAAAAGTGGAATTTTTCTCTATTTTAATATAATATTTTAGGTATTGAAGACCTCTGTGTAAGTGTGGAATTTCCCCCTTACATCTTCACCTATATATGTAACATTTTAAAATTAACAAGATATTATTTACTGTATTTTGATTCTCAATGTAACTCTCAGATATTCCAAGAGTTATCTCCCTTGCAGATAATGGCAGCGCAATACCACAAATCATTAAAAAAAATTAACAACAAACCAATTTTTTTTTAACTAAATTACAATTCCAAAATATATGTAACAAGTTTTCCTTAGTTTCCATACAAAAAGTACATAATTCTGTTTCTTTAAGCCCTCATTTATATAGGAATGAATTGACAGGTAAAAGTCTATGCAGTAGTTTAAACTGAACATTTTATCGTTTTGCATCTTTAGTTATACAAAATGACAGTGAATAAATATCATGCCAATCTTCTATAGACATTTCTAAATCATTTTCCCATTTTTTGTTACAATTTATAGGTTCTTGCTCTACTCTCTGAATAAATAATTTATATAAATATTTACAAGGTTTGTTTTCTGCTGAAATTTGGAGTTATTCGAAATTTGACTAAAGGAGAGCAAGAGGTAAAGTAAGACAGATAATTACTTGTAAAGTAAGACAGGTAACTACTTGTAAAGTAAGACAGATAACTACTTGTAAAGTAAGACAGGTAACTACTTGTAAAGTAAGACAGGTAACTACTTGTAAAGTAAGACAGATAACTACTTGTAAAGTAAGACAGATAACTACTTGTAAAGTAAGACAGGTAACTACTTGTAAAGTAAGACAGGTAACTACTTGTAAAGTAAGACAGGTAACTACTTGTAAAGTAAGACAGATAACTACTTGTAAAGTAAGACAGATAATTACTTGTAAAGTAAGACAGGTAACTACTTGTAAAGTAAGACAGATAACTACTTGTAAAGTAAGACAGGTAACTACTTGTAAAGTAAGACAGGTAACTACTTGTAAAGTAAGACAGATAACTACTTGTAAAGTAAGACAGATAACTACTTGTAAAGTAAGACAGGTAACTACTTGTAAAGTAAGACAGGTAACTACTTGTAAAGTAAGACAGGTAACTACTTGTAAAGTAAGACAGATAACTACTTGTAAAGTAAGACAGATAACTACTTGTAAAGTAAGACAGGTAACTACTTGTAAAGTAAGACAGGTAACTACTTGTAAAGTAAGACAGATAACTACTTGTAAAGTAAGACAGATAACTACTTGTAAAGTAAGACAGGTAAATACTTGTAAAGTAAGACAGGTAACTACTTGTAAAGTAAGACAGATAACTACTTGTAAAGTAAGACAGATAACTACTTGTAAAGTAAGACAGGTAACTACTTGTAAAGTAAGACAGCTAAATACTTGTAAAGTAAGACAGATAACTACTTGTAAAGTAAGACAGATAACTACTTGTAAAGTAAGACAGGTAACTACTTGTAAAGTAAGACAGATAACTACTTGTAAAGTAAGACAGATAACTACTTGTAAAGTAAGACAGATAACTACTTGTAAAGTAAGACAGATAACTACTTGTAGGTAAAGTAAGACAGATAACTACTTGTAAAGTAAGACAGGTAACTACTTGTAAAGTAAGACAGATAACTACTTGTAAAGTAAGACAGATAACTACTTGTAAAGTAAGACAGGTAATTACTTGTAAAGTAAGACAGGTAACTACTTGTAAAGTAAGACAGATAACTACTTGTAAAGTAAGACAGGTAACTACTTGTAAAGTAAGACAGGTAACTACTTGTAAAGTAAGACAGATAACTACCTGTAAAGTAAGACAGGTAACTACTTGTAAAGTAAGACAGATAACTACTGTAAAGTAAGACAGGTAACTACTTGTAAAGTAAGACAGGTAACTACTTGTAAAGTAAGACAGATAACTACTTGTAAAGTAAGACAGGTAACTACTTGTAAAGTAAGACAGGTAACTACTTGTAAAGTAAGACAGGTAACTACTTGTAAAGTAAGACAGGTAACTACTTGTAAAGTAAGACAGATAACTACTTGTAAAGTAAGACAGGTAACTACTTGTAAAGTAAGACAGATAACTACTTGTAAAGTAAGACAGGTAACTACTTGTAAAGTAAGACAGATAACTACTTGTAAAGTAAGACAGATAACTACTTGTAAAGTAAGACAGATAACTACTTGTAAAGTAAGACAGGTAACTACTTGTAAAGTAAGACAGATAACTACTTGTAAAGTAAGACAGATAACTACTTGTAAAGTAAGACAGATAACTACTTGTAAAGTAAGACAGGTAACTACTTGTAAAGTAAGACAGGTAACTACTTGTAAAGTAAGACAGATAACTACTTGTAAAGTAAGACAGATAACTACTTGTAAAGTAAGACAGATAACTACTTGTAAAGTAAGACAGATAACTACTTGTAAAGTAAGACAGATAACTACTTGTAAAGTAAGACAGATAACTACTTGTAAAGTAAGACAGATAACTACTTGTAACCACTCACGTTAGTAGACAGATTACACTACTGTAAAAGTTAAGACAGATAACTACTTGTCTACTTGTAAAGTAAGACAGGTAACTACTTGTAAAGTAAGACAGATAACTACTTGTAAAGTAAGACAGATAACTACTTGTAAAGTAAGACAGATAACTACTTGTAAAGTAAGACAGATAACTACTTGTAAAGTAAGACAGATAACTACTTGTAAAGTAAGACAGATAACTACTTGTAAAGTAAGACAGATAACTACTTGTAAAGTAAGACAGGTAACTACTTGTAAAGTAAGACAGATAACTACTTGTAAAGTAAGACAGGTAACTACTTGTA
This sequence comes from Bathymodiolus septemdierum, assembly GCA_963383655.1. NCBI lineage: Eukaryota > Metazoa > Mollusca > Bivalvia > Mytilida > Modiolidae > Bathymodiolus > Bathymodiolus septemdierum. The sequence goes on along the minus strand of OY726525.1, from coordinate 4,231,222 downwards.
AAGTAAGACAGATAACTACTTGTAAAGTAAGACAGATAACTACTTGTAAAGTAAGACAGATAACTACTTGTAAAGTAAGACAGGTAACTACTTGTAAAGTAAGACAGATAACTACTTGTAAAGTAAGACAGATAACTACTTGTAAAGTAAGACAGATAACTACTTGTAAAGTAAGACAGATAACTACTTGTAAAGTAAGACAGATAACTACTTGTAAAGTAAGACAGATAACTACTTGTAAAGTAAGACAGGTAACTACTTGTAAAGTAAGAAAGATAACTACTTGTAAAGTAAGACAGATAACAACTTGTAAAGTAAGACAGATAACTACTTGTAAAGTAAGACAGGTAACTACTTGTAAAGTAAGACAGGTAACTACTTGTAAAGTAAGACAGGTAACTACTTGTAAAGTAAGACAGGTAACTACTTGTAAAGTAAGACAGATAACTACTTGTAAAGTAAGACAGATAACTACTTGTAAAGTAAGACAGATAACTACTTGTAAAGTAAGACAGATAACTACTTGTAAAGTAAGACAGATAACTACTTGTAAAGTAAGACAGATAACTACTTGTAAAGTAAGACAGATAACTACTTGTAAAGTAAGACAGGTAACTACTTGTAAAGTAAGACAGATAACTACTTGTAAAGTAAGACAGGTAACTACTTGTAAAGTAAGACAGATAACTACTTGTAAAGTAAGACAGGTAACTACTTGTAAAGTAAGACAGATAACTACTTGTAAAGTAAGACAGGTAACTACTTGTAAAGTAAGACAGATAACTACTTGTAAAGTAAGACAGGTAACTACTTGTAAAGTAAGACAGATAACTACTTGTAAAGTAAGACAGATAACTACTTGTAAAGTAAGACAGATAACTACTTGTAAAGTAAGACAGATAACTACTTGTAAAGTAAGACAGATAACTACTTGTAAAGTAAGACAGATAACTACTTGTAAAGTAAGACAGGTAACTACTTGTAAAGTAAGACAGATAACTACTTGTAAAGTAAGACAGATAACTACTTGTAAAGTAAGACAAATAACTACTTGTAAAGTAAGACAGATAACTACTTGTAAAGTAAGACAGATAACTACTTGTAAAGTAAGACAGGTAACTACTTGTAAAGTAAGACAGGTAACTACTTGTAAAGTAAGACAGATAACTACTTGTAAAGTAAGACAGATAACTACTTGTAAAGTAAGACAGATAACTACTTGTAAAGTAAGACAGGTAATTACTTGTAAAGTAAGACAGGTAACTACTTGTAAAGTAAGACAGATAACTACTTGTAAAGTAAGACAGATAACTACTTGTAAAGTAAGACAGATAACTACTTGTAAAGTAAGACAGATAACTACTTGTAAAGTAAGACAGATAACTACTTGTAAAGTAAGACAGGTAACTACTTGTAAAGTAAGACAGATAACTACTTGTAAAGTAAGACAGGTAACTACTTGTAAAGTAAGACAGGTAACTACTTGTAAAGTAAGACAGATAACTACTTGTAAAGTAAGACAGATAACTACTTGTAAAGTAAGACAGATAACTACTTGTAAAGTAAGACAGATAACTACTTGTAAAGTAAGACAGATAACTACTTGTAAAGTAAGACAGGTAACTACTTGTAAAGTAAGACAGATAACTACTTGTAAAGTAAGACAGATAACTACTTGTAAAGTAAGACAGGTAACTACTTGTAAAGTAAGACAGATAACTACTTGTAAAGTAAGAAAGATAACTACTTGTAAAGTAAAACAGGTAACTACTTGTAAAGTAAGACAGATAACTACTTGTAAAGTAAGACAGGTAACTACTTGTAAAGTAAGACAGATAACTACTTGTAAAGTAAGACAGATAACAACTTGTAAAGTAAGACAGGTAACTACTTGTAAAGTAAGACAGATAACAACTTGTAAAGTAAGACAGATAACAACTTGTAAAGTAAGACAGGTAACAACTTGTAAAGTAAGACAGGTAACTACTTGTAAAGTAAGACAGATAACTACTTGTAAAGTAAGACAGATAACTACTTGTAAAGTAAGACAGATAACTACTTGTAAAGTAAGACAGATAACTACTTGTAAAGTAAGACAGGTAACTACTTGTAAAGTAAGACAGATAACTACTTGTAAAGTAAGACAGATAACTACTTGTAAAGTAAGACAGGTAACTACTTGTAAAGTAAGACAGATAACTACTTGTAAAGTAAGACAGGTAACTACTTGTAAAGTAAGACAGATAACAACTTGTAAAGTAAGACAGATAACAACTTGTAAAGTAAGACAGGTAACTACTTGTAAAGTAAGACAGGTAACTACTTGTAAAGTAAGACAGATAACTACTTGTAAAGTAAGACAGATAACTACTTGTAAAGTAAGACAGATAACTACTTGTAAAGTAAGACAGATAACTACTTGTAAAGTAAGACAGGTAACTACTTGTAAAGTAAGACAGATAACTACTTGTAAAGTAAGACAGATAACTACTTGTAAAGTAAGACAGGTAACTACTTGTAAAGTAAGACAGATAACTACTTGTAAAGTAAGAAAGATAACTACTTGTAAAGTAAGACAGGTAACTACTTGTAAAGTAAGACAGGTAACTACTTGTAAAGTAAGACAGGTAACTACTTGTAAAGTAAGACAGATAACTACTTGTAAAGTAAGACAGGTAACTACTTGTAAAGTAAGACAGATAACTACTTGTAAAGTAAGACAGGTAACTACTTGTAAAGTAAGACAGGTAACTACTTGTAAAGTAAGACAGGTAACTACTTGTAAAGTAAGACAGATAACAACTTGTAAAGTAAGACAGGTAACTACTTGTAAAGTAAGACAGGTAACTACTTGTAAAGTAAGACAGGTAACTACTTGTAAAGTAAGACAGATAACTACTTGTAAAGTAAGACAGGTAACTACTTGTAAAGTAAGACAGATAACAACTTGTAAAGTAAGACAGGTAACTACTTGTAAAGTAAGACAGATAACAACTTGTAAAGTAAGACAGGTAACTACTTGTAAAGTAAGACAGGTAACTACTTGTAAAGTAAGACAGATAACAACTTGTAAAGTAAGACAGGTAACTACTTGTAAAGTAAGACAGATAACTACTTGTAAAGTAAGACAGGTAACTACTTGTAAAGTAAGACAGATAACAACTTGTAAAGTAAGACAGGTAACTACTTGTAAAGTAAGACAGGTAACTACTTGTAAAGTAAGACAGGTAACTACTTGTAAAGTAAGACAGGTAACTACTTGTAAAGTAAGACAGGTAACTACTTGTAAAGTAAGACAGGTAACTACTTGTAAAGTATGACAGATAACTACTTGTAAAATAAGACAGGTAACTACTTGTAAAGTAAGACAGATAACAACTTGTAAAGTAAGACAGGTAACTACTTGTAAAGTAAGACAGGTAACTACTTGTAAAGTAAGACAGGTAACTATTTGTAAAGTAAGACAGGTAACTACTTGTAAAGTATGACAGATAACAACTTGTAAAGTAAGACAGGTAACTACTTGTAAAGTAAGACAGATAACTACTTGTAAAGTAAGACAGATAACTACTTGTAAAGTAAGACAGGTAACTACTTGTAAAGTAAGACAGATAACTACTTGTAAAGTAAGACAGATAACTATTTGTAAAGTAAGACAGGTAACTACTTGTAAAGTAAGACAGATAACTACTTGTAAAGTAAGAAAGATAACTACTTGTAAAGTAAGACAGATAACTATTTGTAAAGTAAGACAGGTAACTACTTGTAAAGTAAGACAGATAACAACTTGTAAAGTAAGACAGGTAACTACTTGTAAAGTAAGACAGATAACAACTTGTAAAGTAAGACAGATAACTACTTGTAAAGTAAGACAGATAACAACTTGTAAAGTAAGACAGATAACTACTTGTAAAGTAAGACAGATAACTACTTGTAAAGTAAGACAGATAACTACTTGTAAAGTAAGACAGATAACTACTTGTAAAGTAAGACAGATAACTACTTGTAAAGTAAGACAGATAACTACTTGTAAAGTAAGACAGATAACTACTTGTAAAGTAAGACAGGTAACTACTTGTAAAGTAAGACAGGTAACTACTTGTAAAGTAAGACAGATAACAACTTGTAAAGTAAGACAGATAACTACTTGTAAAGTAAGACAGATAACTACTTGTAAAGTAAGACAGATAACTACTTGTAAAGTAAGACAGATAACTACTTGTAAAGTAAGACAGGTAACTACTTGTAAAGTAAGACAGGTAACTACTTGTAAAGTAAGACAGGTAACTACTTGTAAAGTAAAACAGGTAACTACTTGTAAAGTAAGACAGGTAACTACTTGTAAAGTAAGACAGATAACTACTTGTAAAGTAAGACAGGTAACTACTTGTAAAGTAAGACAGATAACTACTTGTAAAGTAAGACAGATAACTACTTGTAAAGTAAGACAGGTAACTACTTGTAAAGTAAGACAGGTAACTACTTGTAAAGTAAGACAGATAACTACTTGTAAAGTAAGACAGATAACAACTTGTAAAGTAAGACAGGTAACTACTTGTAAAGTAAGACAGATAACTACTTGTAAAGTAAGACAGATAACTACTTGTAAAGTAAGAAAGATAACTACTTGTAAAGTAAGACAGATAACTACTTGTAAAGTAAGACAGGTAACTACTTGTAAAGTAAGACAGATAACAACTTGTAAAGTAAGACAGGTAACTACTTGTAAAGTAAGACAGATAACTACTTGTAAAGTAAGACAGGTAACTACTTGTAAAGTAAGACAGATAACTACTTGTAAAGTAAGACAGATAACTACTTGTAAAGTAAGACAGGTAACTACTTGTAAAGTAAGACAGATAACTACTTGTAAAGTAAGACAGATAACTACTTGTAAAGTAAGACAGGTAACTACTTGTAAAGTAAGACAGATAACTACTTGTAAAGTAAGACAGATAACTACTTGTAAAGTAAGACAGATAACTACTTGTAAAGTAAGACAGATAACTACTTGTAAATAAGACAGGTAACTACTTGTAAAGTAAGACAGATAACTACTTGTAAAGTAAGACAGATAACTACTTGTAAAGTAAGACAGGTAACTACTTGTAAAGTAAGACAGATAACTACTTGTAAAGTAAGACAGATTACTACTTGTAAAGTAAGACAGATAACTACTTGTAAAGTAAGACAGATAACTACTTGTAAAGTAAGACAGGTAACTACTTGTAAAGTAAGACAGATAACTACTTGTAAAGTAAGACAGATAACTACTTGTAAAGTAAGACAGATAACTACTTGTAAAGTAAGACAGATAACTACTTGTAAAGTAAGACAGGTAACTACTTGTAAAGTAAAACAGGTAACTACCTGTAAAGTAAGACAGGTAACTACTTGTAAAGTAAGACAGATAACTACTTGTAAAGTAAGACAGATAACTACTTGTAAAGTAAAACAGGTAACTACTTGTAAAGTAAGACAGGTAACTACCTGTAAAGTAAGACAGGTAACTACTTGTAAAGTAAGACAGATAACTACTTGTAAAGTAAGACAGGTAACTACCTGTAAAGTAAGACAGGTAACTACTTGTAAAGTAAGACAGATAACTACTTGTAAAGTAAGACAGATAACTACTTGTAAAGTAAGACAGGTAATTACTTGTAAAGTAAGACAGATAACTACTTGTAAAGTAAGACAGGTAACTACTTGTAAAGTAAGACAGGTAACTACCTGTAAAGTAAGACAGGTAACTACTTGTAAAGTAAGACAGGTAACTACTTGTAAAGTAAGACAGATAACTACTTGTAAAGTAAAACAGGTAACTACTTGTAAAGTAAGACAGGTAACTACTTGTAAAGTAAGACAGGTAACTATTTGTAAAGTAAGACAGGTAACTACTTGTAAAGTAAGACAGGTAACTACTTGTAAAGTAAGACAGATAACTACTTGGAAAGTAAGACAGGTAACTACTTGTAAAGTAAGACAGGTAACTACTTGTAAAGTAAGACAGATAACTACTTGTAAAGTAAGAAAGATAACTACTTGTAAAGTAAGACAGATAACTACTTGTAAAGTAAGACAGATAACTACTTGTAAAGTAAGACAGGTAACTACTTGTAAAGTAAGACAGATAACTACTTGTAAAGTAAGACAGATAACTACTTGTAAAGTAAGACAGATAACTACTTGTAAAGTAAGACAGATAACTACTTGTAAAGTAAGACAGGTAACTACTTGTAAAGTAAGACAGGTAACTACTTGTAAAGTAAGACAGATAACTACTTGTAAAGTAAGACAGATAACTACTTGTAAAGTAAGACAGATAACTACTTGTAAAGTAAGAAAGATAACTACTTGTAAAGTAAGACAGATAACTACTTGTAAAGTAAGACAGATAACTACTTGTAAAGTAAGACAGATAACTACTTGTAAAGTAAGGCAGGTAACTACTTGTAAAGTAAGACAGATAACTACTTGTAAAGTAAGACAGGTAACTACTTGTAAAGTAAGGCAGGTAACTACTTGTAAAGTAAGACAGATAACTACTTGTAAAGTAAGACAGATAACTACTTGTAAAGTAAGACAGATAACTACTTGTAAAGTAAGACAGATAACTACTTGTAAAGTAAGACAGGTAACTACTTGTAAAGTAAGGCAGGTAACTACTTGTAAAGTAAGACAGGTAACTACTTGTAAAGTATGACAGGTAACTACTTGTAAAGTAAGACAGATAACTACTTGTAAAGTAAGACAGGTAACTACTTGTAAAGTAAGACAGATAACTACTTGTAAAGTAAGACAGGTAACTACTTATAAAGTAAGACAGATAACTACTTGTAAAGTAAGACAGGTAACTACTTATAAAGTAAGACAGGTAACTACTTGTAAAGTAAGACAGATAACTACTTGTAAAGTAAGACAGATAACTACTTGTAAAGTGACAGGTAACTACTTGTAAAGTAAGACAGGTAACTACTTATAAAGTAAGACAGATAACTACTTGTAAAGTAAGACAGATAACTACTTGTAAAGTAAGACAGGTAACTACTTGTAAAGTAAGACAGGTAACTACTTGTAAAGTAAGACAGGTAACTACTTGTAAAGTAAGACAGGTAACTACTTGTAAAGTAAGACAGGTAACTACTTGTAAAGTAAGACAGGTAACTACTTGTAAAGTAAGACAGGTAACTACTTGTAAAGTAAGACAGGTAACTACTTGTAAAGTAAGACAGATAACTACTTGTAAAGTAAGACAGATAACAACTTGTAAAGTAAGACAGGTAATTACTTGTAAAGTAAGACAGGTAACTACTTGTAAAGTAAGACAGGTAACTACTTGTAAAGTAAGACAGGTAACTACTTGTAAAGTAAGACAGGTAACTACTTGTAAAGTAAGACAGATAACTACTTGTAAAGTAAGAAAGATAACTACTTGTAAAGTAAGACAGGTAACTACTTGTAAAGTAAGACAGGTAACTACTTGTAAAGTAAGGCAGGTAACTACTTGTAAAGTAAGACAGGTAACTACTTGTCTGAAATTTCTTCCAGCATTTTGTACATATTGTGTACGTATCTTAACATGTGTATAAGTATTGATATTTTTGCTTTTGTCAACTATGAGCATTCATTGACCCTGCTATTGTACTGTCTACAAAAGTGATCTTATATGTGCAAGAATTGTGACATTTTCCAAACAGAGTACCAACTATGGTCCACTGTCAGGCTTTTCATATTATAACCTAACAATTCCCTCTCATCAAGAGGTACCCCTATCTGTGGAATGACCCATGGCAACTGGCACCAGTACTCTGCCTTTCCATAATCATGAAAAGAAAGCTTTAACAGTGATGGCCAACAATTCCACCAATATCAACAAAACAAAAGAAAGTTTAAACATTGATGGCCAACAATTCCACCAATATCAACAAAACAAAAGAAAGTTTAAACATTGATGGCCAACAATTCCACCAATATCAACAAAACAAAAGAAAGTTTAAACATTGATGGCCAATAATTCCACCAATATCAACAAAACAAAAGAAAGTTTAAACATTGATGGCCAACAATTCCACCAATATCAACAAAACAAAAGAAAGTTTAAACATTGATGGCCAACAATTCCACCAATATCAACAAAACAAAAGAAAGTTTAAACATTGATGGCCAACAAGTCCACCAATATCAACAAAACAAAAGAAAGTTTAAACATTGATGGCCAACAATTCCACCAATATCAACAAAACAAAAGAAAGTTTAAACATTGATGGCCAACAATTCCACCAATATCAACAAAACAAAAGAAAGTTTAAACATTGATGGCCAACAATTCCACCAATATCAACAAAACAAAAGAAAGTTTAAACATTGATGGCCAACAATTCCACCAATATCAACAAAACAAAAGAAAGTTTAAACATTGATGGCCAATAATTCCACCAATATTAACAAAACAAAAGAAAGTTTAAACATTGATGGCCAACAATTCCATCAATATCAACAAAACTAAAGAAAGTTTAAACATTGATGGCCAACAATTCCACCAATATCAACAAAACAAAAGAAATCTTAAACATTGATGGCCAACAATTCCACCAATATCAACAAAACAAAAGAAAGTTTAAACATTGATGGCCAACAATTCCACCAATATCAACAAAACAAAAGAAAGTTTAAACATTGATGGCCAACAATTCCACCAATATCAACAAAACAAAAGAAAGTTTAAACAGTGATGGCCAACAATTCCACCAATATCAACAAAACAAAAGAAAGTTTAAACATTGATGGCCAACAATTCCACCAATATCAACAAAATAAAAGAAAGTTTAAACATTGATGGCCACCAATTCCACCAATATCAACAAAACATAAGAAAGCTTAAACATTGATGGTCAATAATTCCACCAATATCAACAAAACAAAAGAAAGTTATAACATTGATGGCCAACAATTACACCAATATCAACAAAACAAAAGAAAGCTTTAACAGTGATGGCCAACAATTCCACCAATATCAACAAAACAAAAGAAAGCTTTAACAGTGATGGCCAATAATTCCACCAATATCAACAAAACAAAAGAAAGTTTAAACATTGATGGCCAACAATTCCACCAATATCAACAAAACAAAAGAAAGTTTAAACATTGATGGCCAATAATTCCACCAATATCAACAAAACAAAAGAAAGTTTAAACATTGATGGCCAACAATTCCACCAATATTAACAAAACAAAAGAAAGTTTAAACATTGATGGCCAACAATTCCACCAATATCAACAAAACAAAAGAAAGTTTAAACATTGATGGCCAACAAGTCCACCAATATCAACAAAACAAAAGAAAGTTTAAACATTGATGGCCAACAATTCCACCAATATCAACAAAACAAAAGAAAGTTTAAACATTGATGGCCAACAATTCCACCAATATCAACAAAATAAAAGAAAGTTTAAACATTGATGGCCAACAATTCCACCAATATCAACAAAACAAAAGAAAGCTTAAACAGTGATGGCCAACAATTCCACCAATATCAACAAAACAAAAGAAAGCTTTAACATTGATGGCCAACAATTCCACCAATATCAACAAAACAAAAGAAAGTTTACACAGTGATGGCCAACAATTCCACCAATATCAACAAAACAAAAGAAAGCTTTAACATTGATGGCCAACAATTCCACCAATATCAACAAAACAAAAGAAAGTTTAAACATTGATGGCCAACAATTCCACCAATATCAACAAAACAAAAGAAAGTTTAAACATTGATGGCCAACAATTCCACCAATATCAACAAAACAAAAGAAAATTTAAACATTGATGGCCAACAATTCCACCAATATCAACAAAACAAAAGAAAGTTTAAATATTGATGGCCAACAATTCCACCAATATCAACAAAACAAAAGAAAGTTTAAACATTGATGGCCAACAATTCCACCAATATCAACAAAACAAAAGAAAGTTTAAACATTGATGGCCAACAATTCCACCAATATCAACAAAACAAAAGAAAGTTTAAACATTGATGGCCAACAATTCCACCAATATCAACAAAACAAAAGAAAGCTTTAACAGTGATGGCCAACAATTCCACCAATATCAACAAAACAAAAGAAAGTTTAAATATTGATGGCCAACAATTCCACCAATATCAACAAAACAAAAGAAAGCTTTAACAGTGATGGCCAATAATTCCACCAATATCAACAAAACAAAAGAAAGTTTAAACAGTGATGGCCAACAATTCCACCAATATCAACAAAACAAAAGAAAGTTTAAACAGTGATGGCCAACAATTCCACCAATATCAACAAAACAAAAGAAAGTTTAAACATTGATGGCCAACAATTCCACCAATATCAACAAAACAAAAGAAAGTTTAAACATTGATGGCCAACAATTCCACCAATATCAACAAAACAAAAGAAAGCTTAAACATTGATGGCCAACAATTCCACCAATATCAACAAAACATAAGAAAGCTTAAACATTGATGGTCAATAATTCCACCAATATCAACAAAACAAAAGAAAGTTATAACATTGATGGCCAACAATTACACCAATATCAACAAAACAAAAGAAAGCTTTAACAGTGATGGCCAACAATTCCACCAATATCAACAAAACAAAAGAAAGCTTTAACAGTGATGGCCAATAATTCCACCAATATCAACAAAACAAAAGAAAGTTTAAACATTGATGGCCAACAATTCCACCAATATCAACAAAACAAAAGAAAGTTTAAACATTGATGGCCAATAATTCCACCAATATCAACAAAACAAAAGAAAGTTTAAACATTGATGGCCAACAATTCCACCAATATTAACAAAACAAAAGAAAGTTTAAACAGTGATGGCCAACAATTCCACCAATATCAACAAAACAAAAGAAAGTTTAAACATTGATGGCCAACAATTCCACCAATATCAACAAAACAAAAGAAAGTTTAAACATTGATGGCCAACAATTCCACCAATATCAACAAAACAAAAGAAAGTTTAAACATTGATGGCCAACAATTCCACCAATATCAACAAAACATAAGAAAGCTTAAACATTGATGGTCAATAATTCCACCAATATCAACAAAACAAAAGAAAGTTATAACATTGATGGCCAACAATTACACCAATATCAACAAAACAAAAGAAAGCTTTAACAGTGATGACCAACAATTCCACCAATATCAACAAAACAAAAGAAAGCTTTAACAGTGATGGCCAATAATTCCACCAATATCAACAAAACAAAAGAAAGTTTAAACATTGATGGCCAACAATTCCACCAATATCAACAAAACAAAAGAAAGTTTAAACATTGATGGCCAACAATTCCACCAATATCAACAAAACAAAAGAAAGTTTAAACATTGATGGCCAACAATTCCACCAATATCAACAAAACAAAAGAAAGTTTAAACAGTGATGGCCAACAATTCCACCAATATCAACAAAACAAAAGAAAGTTTAAACATTGATGGCCAACAATTCCACCAATATCAACAAAACAAAAGAAAGTTTAAACATTGATGGCCAACAATTCCACCAATATCAACAAAACAAAAGAAAGTTTAAACATTGATGGCCAACAATTCCACCAATATCAACAAAACATAAGAAAGCTTAAACATTGATGGTCAATAATTCCACCAATATCAACAAAACAAAAGAAAGTTATAACAATGATGGCCAACAATTACACCAATATCAACAAAACAAAAGAAAGCTTTAACAGTGATGGCCAACAATTCCACTTATGATGGCCAACAATTCCACCAATATCAACAAAATAAAAGAAAGTTTAAACATTGATGGCCAACAATTCCACCAATATCAACAAAACAAAAGAAACCTTAAACAGTGATGGCCAACAATTCCACCAATATCAACAAAACAAAAGAAAGCTTTAACATTGATGGCCAACAATTCCACCAATATCAACAAAACAAAAGAAAGTTTACACAGTGATGGCCAACAATTCCACCAATATCAACAAAACAAAAGAAAGCTTTAACATTGATGGCCAACAATTCCACCAATATCAACAAAACAAAAGAAAGTTTAAACATTGATGGCCAACAATTCCACCAATATCAACAAAACAAAAGAAAGTTTAAACATTGATGGCCAACAATTCCACCAATATCAACAAAACAAAAGAAAATTTAAACATTGATGGCCAACAATTCCACCAATATCAACAAAACAAAAGAAAGTTTAAATATTGATGGCCAACAATTCCACCAATATCAACAAAACAAAAGAAAGTTTAAACATTGATGGCCAACAATTCCACCAATATCAACAAAACAAAAGAAAGTTTAAACATTGATGGCCAACAATTCCACCAATATCAACAAAACAAAAGAAAGTTTAAACATTGATGGCCAATAATTCCACCAATATCAACAAAACAAAAGAAAGTTTAAACATTGATGGCCAACAATTCCACCAATATCAACAAAACAAAAGAAAGTTTAAACATTGATGGCCAACAATTCCACCAATATCAACAAAACAAAAGAAAGTTTAAACATTGATGGCCAACAAGTCCACCAATATCAACAAAACAAAAGAAAGTTTAAACATTGATGGCCAACAATTCCACCAATATCAACAAAACAAAAGAAAGCTTAAACATTGATGGCCAACAATTCCATCAATATCAACAAAACTAAAGAAAGTTTAAACATTGATGGCCAACAATTCCACCAATATCATCAAAATAAAAGAAAGTTTAAACATTGATGGCCAACAATTCCACCAATATCAACAAAACAAAAGAAAGTTTAAACATTGATGGCCAACAATTCCACCAATATCAACAAAACAAAAGAAAGTTTAAACATTGATGGCCAACAATTCCACCAATATCAACAAAACAAAAGAAAGTTTAAACATTGATGGCCAACAATTCCACCAATATCAACAAAACAAAAGAAAGTTTAAACAGTGATGGCCAACAATTCCACCAATATCAACAAAACAAAAGAAAGTTTAAACATTGATGGCCAACAATTCCACCAATATCAACAAAACAAAAGAAAGTTTAAACATTGATGGCCAACAATTCCACCAATATCAACAAAACAAAAGAAAGTTTAAACATTGATGGCCAACAATTCCACCAATATCAACAAAACATAAGAAAGCTTAAACATTGATGGTCAATAATTCCACCAATATCAACAAAACAAAAGAAAGTTATAACAATGATGGCCAACAATTACACCAATATCAACAAAACAAAAGAAAGCTTTAACAGTGATGGCCAACAATTCCACTTATGATGGCCAACAATTCCACCAATATCAACAAAATAAAAGAAAGTTTAAACATTGATGGCCAACAATTCCACCAATATCAACAAAACAAAAGAAAGCTTAAACAGTGATGGCCAACAATTCCACCAATATCAACAAAACAAAAGAAAGCTTTAACATTGATGGCCAACAATTCCACCAATATCAACAAAACAAAAGAAAGTTTACACAGTGATGGCCAACAATTCCACCAATATCAACAAAACAAAAGAAAGCTTTAACATTGATGGCCAACAATTCCACCAATATCAACAAAACAAAAGAAAGTTTAAACATTGATGGCCAACAATTCCACCAATATCAACAAAACAAAAGAAAGTTTAAACATTGATGGCCAACAATTCCACCAATATCAACAAAACAAAAGAAAATTTAAACATTGATGGCCAACAATTCCACCAATATCAACAAAACAAAAGAAAGTTTAAATATTGATGGCCAACAATTCCACCAATATCAACAAAACAAAAGAAAGTTTAAACATTGATGGCCAACAATTCCACCAATATCAACAAAACAAAAGAAAGTTTAAACATTGATGGCCAACAATTCCACCAATATCAACAAAACAAAAGAAAGTTTAAACATTGATGGCCAATAATTCCACCAATATCAACAAAACAAAAGAAAGTTTAAACATTGATGGCCAACAATTCCACCAATATCAACAAAACAAAAGAAAGTTTAAACATTGATGGCCAACAATTCCACCAATATCAACAAAACAAAAGAAAGTTTAAACATTGATGGCCAACAAGTCCACCAATATCAACAAAACAAAAGAAAGTTTAAACATTGATGGCCAACAATTCCACCAATATCAACAAAACAAAAGAAAGCTTAAACATTGATGGCCAACAATTCCATCAATATCAACAAAACTAAAGAAAGTTTAAACATTGATGGCCAACAATTCCACCAATATCATCAAAATAAAAGAAAGTTTAAACATTGATGGCCAACAATTCCACCAATATCAACAAAACAAAAGAAAGTTTAAACATTGATGGCCAACAATTCCACCAATATCAACAAAACAAAAGAAAGTTTAAACATTGATGGCCAACAATTCCACCAATATCAACAAAACAAAAGAAAGTTTAAACATTGATGGCCAACAATTCCACCAATATCAACAAAACAAAAGAAAGTTTAAACATTGATGGCCAATAATTCCACCAATATTAACAAAACAAAAGAAAGTTTAAACATTGATGGCCAACAATTCCATCAATATCAACAAAACTAAAGAAAGTTTAAACATTGATGGCCAACAATTCCACCAATATCAACAAAACAAAAGAAATCTTAAACATTGATGGCCAACAATTCCACCAATATCAACAAAACAAAAGAAAGTTTAAACATTGATGGCCAACAATTCCACCAATATCAACAAAACAAAAGAAAGTTTAAACATTGATGGCCAACAATTCCACCAATATCAACAAAACAAAAGAAAGTTTAAACAGTGATGGCCAACAATTCCACCAATATCAACAAAACAAAAGAAAGTTTAAACATTGATGGCCAACAATTCCACCAATATCAACAAAATAAAAGAAAGTTTAAACATTGATGGCCAACAATTCCACCAATATCAACAAAACAAAAGAAAGTTTAAACATTGATGGCCAACAATTCCACCAATATCAACAAAACAAAAGAAAGTTTAAACATTGATGGCCAACAATTCCACCAATATCAACAAAACAAAAGAAAGTTTAAACAGTGATGGCCAGCAATTCCACCAATATCAACAAAACAAAAGAAAGTTTAAACATTGATGGCCAACAATTCCACCAATATCAACAAAACAAAAGAAAGTTTAAACATTGATGGCCAACAATTCCACCAATATCAACAAAACAAAAGAAAGTTTAAACATTGATGGCCAACAATTCCACCAATATCAACAAAATAAAAGAAAGTTTAAACATTGATGGCCAGCAATTCCACCAATATCAACAAAACAAAAGAAAGTTTAAACATTGATGGCCAACAATTCCACCAATATCAACAAAACAAAAGAAAGTTTAAACATTGATGGCCAACAATTCCACCAATATCAACAAAACAAAAGAAAGTTTAAACATTGATGGCCAACAATTCCACCAATATCAACAAAACAAAAGAAAGTTTAAACATTGATGGCCAACAATTCCACCAATATCAACAAAACAAAAGAAAGTTTAAACATTGATGGCCAACAATTCCACCAATATCAACAAAACAAAAGAAAGTTTAAACAGTGATGGCCAACAATTCCACCAATATCAACAAAACAAAAGAAAGTTTAAACATTGATGGCCAACAATTCCACCAATATCAACAAAACAAAAGAAAGTTTAAACATTGATGGCCAACAATTCCACCAATATCAACAAAACAAAAGAAAGTTTAAACATTGATGGCCACCAATTCCACCAATATCAACAAAACATAAGAAAGCTTAAACATTGATGGTCAATAATTCCACCAATATCAACAAAACAAAAGAAAGTTATAACATTGATGGCCAACAATTCCACCAATATCAACAAAACATAAGAAAGCTTAAACATTGATGGTCAATAATTCCACCAATATCAACAAAACAAAAGAAAGTTATAACAATGATGGCCAACAATTACACCAATATCAACAAAACAAAAGAAAGCTTTAACAGTGATGGCCAACAATTCCACTTATGATGGCCAACAATTCCACCAATATCAACAAAATAAAAGAAAGTTTAAACATTGATGGCCAACAATTCCACCAATATCAACAAAACAAAAGAAAGTTTAAACATTGATGGCCAACAATTCCACCAATATCAACAAAACAAAAGAAAATTTAAACATTGATGGCCAACAATTCCACCAATATCAACAAAACAAAAGAAAGTTTAAATATTGATGGCCAACAATTCCACCAATATCAACAAAACAAAAGAAAGTTTAAACATTGATGGCCAACAATTCCACCAATATCAACAAAACAAAAGAAAGTTTAAACATTGATGGCCAACAATTCCACCAATATCAACAAAACAAAAGAAAGTTTAAACATTGATGGCCAACAAGTCCACCAATATCAACAAAACAAAAGAAAGTTTAAACATTGATGGCCAACAATTCCACCAATATCAACAAAACAAAAGAAAGCTTAAACATTGATGGCCAACAATTCCATCAATATCAACAAAACTAAAGAAAGTTTAAACATTGATGGCCAACAATTCCACCAATATCATCAAAATAAAAGAAAGTTTAAACATTGATGGCCAACAATTCCACCAATATCAACAAAACAAAAGAAAGTTTAAACATTGATGGCCAACAATTCCACCAATATCAACAAAACAAAAGAAAGTTTAAACATTGATGGCCAACAATTCCACCAATATCAACAAAACAAAAGAAAGTTTAAACATTGATGGCCAACAATTCCACCAATATCAACAAAACAAAAGAAAGTTTAAACATTGATGGCCAATAATTCCACCAATATTAACAAAACAAAAGAAAGTTTAAACATTGATGGCCAACAATTCCATCAATATCAACAAAACTAAAGAAAGTTTAAACATTGATGGCCAACAATTCCACCAATATCAACAAAACAAAAGAAATCTTAAACATTGATGGCCAACAATTCCACCAATATCAACAAAACAAAAGAAAGTTTAAACATTGATGGCCAACAATTCCACCAATATCAACAAAACAAAAGAAAGTTTAAACATTGATGGCCAACAATTCCACCAATATCAACAAAACAAAAGAAAGTTTAAACAGTGATGGCCAACAATTCCACCAATATCAACAAAACAAAAGAAAGTTTAAACATTGATGGCCAACAATTCCACCAATATCAACAAAATAAAAGAAAGTTTAAACATTGATGGCCAACAATTCCACCAATATCAACAAAACAAAAGAAAGTTTAAACATTGATGGCCAACAATTCCACCAATATCAACAAAACAAAAGAAAGTTTAAACATTGATGGCCAACAATTCCACCAATATCCACAAAATAAAAGAAAGTTTAAACATTGATGGCCAACAATTCCACCAATATCAACAAAATAAAAGAAAGTTTAAACAGTGATGGCCAGCAATTCCACCAATATCAACAAAACAAAAGAAAGTTTAAACATTGATGGCCAACAATTCCACCAATATCAACAAAACAAAAGAAAGTTTAAACATTGATGGCCAACAATTCCACCAATATCAACAAAACAAAAGAAAGTTTAAACATTGATGGCCAACAATTCCACCAATATCAACAAAATAAAAGAAAGTTTAAACATTGATGGCCAGCAATTCCACCAATATCAACAAAACAAAAGAAAGTTTAAACATTGATGGCCAACAATTCCACCAATATCAACAAAACAAAAGAAAGTTTAAACATTGATGGCCAACAATTCCACCAATATCAACAAAACAAAAGAAAGTTTAAACATTGATGGCCAACAATTCCACCAATATCAACAAAACAAAAGAAAGTTTAAACATTGATGGCCAACAATTCCACCAATATCAACAAAACAAAAGAAAGTTTAAACATTGATGGCCAACAATTCCACCAATATCAACAAAACAAAAGAAAGTTTAAACAGTGATGGCCAACAATTCCACCAATATCAACAAAACAAAAGAAAGTTTAAACATTGATGGCCAACAATTCCACCAATATCAACAAAACAAAAGAAAGTTTAAACATTGATGGCCAACAATTCCACCAATATCAACAAAACAAAAGAAAGTTTAAACATTGATGGCCACCAATTCCACCAATATCAACAAAACATAAGAAAGCTTAAACATTGATGGTCAATAATTCCACCAATATCAACAAAACAAAAGAAAGTTATAACATTGATGGCCAACAATTACACCAATATCAACAAAACAAAAGAAAGCTTTAACAGTGATGGCCAACAATTCCACCAATATCAACAAAACAAAAGAAAGCTTTAACAGTGATGACCAATAATTCCACCAATATCAACAAAACAAAAGAAAGTTTAAACATTGATGGCCAACAATTCCACCAATATCAACAAAACAAAAGAAAGTTTAAACATTGATGGCCAATAATTCCACCAATATCAACAAAACAAAAGAAAGTTTAAACATTGATGGCCAACAATTCCACCAATATTAACAAAACAAAAGAAAGTTTAAACATTGATGGCCAACAATTCCACCAATATCAACAAAACAAAAGAAAGTTTAAACATTGATGGCCAACAAGTCCACCAATATCAACAAAACAAAAGAAAGTTTAAACATTGATGGCCAACAATTCCACCAATATCAACAAAACAAAAGAAAGTTTAAACATTGATGGCCAACAATTCCACCAATATCAACAAAATAAAAGAAAGTTTAAACATTGATGGCCAACAATTCCACCAATATCAACAAAACAAAAGAAAGCTTAAACAGTGATGGCCAACAATTCCACCAATATCAACAAAACAAAAGAAAGCTTTAACATTGATGGCCAACAATTCCACCAATATCAACAAAACAAAAGAAAGTTTACACAGTGATGGCCAACAATTCCACCAATATCAACAAAACAAAAGAAAGCTTTAACATTGATGGCCAACAATTCCACCAATATCAACAAAACAAAAGAAAGTTTAAACATTGATGGCCAACAATTCCACCAATATCAACAAAACAAAAGAAAGTTTAAACATTGATGGCCAACAATTCCACCAATATCAACAAAACAAAAGAAAATTTAAACATTGATGGCCAACAATTCCACCAATATCAACAAAACAAAAGAAAGTTTAAATATTGATGGCCAACAATTCCACCAATATCAACAAAACAAAAGAAAGTTTAAACATTGATGGCCAACAATTCCACCAATATCAACAAAACAAAAGAAAGTTTAAACATTGATGGCCAACAATTCCACCAATATCAACAAAACAAAAGAAAGTTTAAACATTGATGGCCAACAATTCCACCAATATCAACAAAACAAAAGAAAGCTTTAACAGTGATGGCCAACAATTCCACCAATATCAACAAAACAAAAGAAAGTTTAAATATTGATGGCCAACAATTCCACCAATATCAACAAAACAAAAGAAAGCTTTAACAGTGATGGCCAATAATTCCACCAATATCAACAAAACAAAAGAAAGTTTAAACAGTGATGGCCAACAATTCCACCAATATCAACAAAACAAAAGAAAGTTTAAACAGTGATGGCCAACAATTCCACCAATATCAACAAAACAAAAGAAAGTTTAAACATTGATGGCCAACAATTCCACCAATATCAACAAAACAAAAGAAAGTTTAAACATTGATGGCCAACAATTCCACCAATATCAACAAAACAAAAGAAAGTTTAAACATTGATGGCCAACAATTCCACCAATATCAACAAAACATAAGAAAGCTTAAACATTGATGGTCAATAATTCCACCAATATCAACAAAACAAAAGAAAGTTATAACATTGATGGCCAACAATTACACCAATATCAACAAAACAAAAGAAAGCTTTAACAGTGATGGCCAACAATTCCACCAATATCAACAAAACAAAAGAAAGCTTTAACAGTGATGGCCAATAATTCCACCAATATCAACAAAACAAAAGAAAGTTTAAACATTGATGGCCAACAATTCCACCAATATCAACAAAACAAAAGAAAGTTTAAACATTGATGGCCAATAATTCCACCAATATCAACAAAACAAAAGAAAGTTTAAACATTGATGGCCAACAATTCCACCAATATTAACAAAACAAAAGAAAGTTTAAACAGTGATGGCCAACAATTCCACCAATATCAACAAAACAAAAGAAAGTTTAAACATTGATGGCCAACAATTCCACCAATATCAACAAAACAAAAGAAAGTTTAAACATTGATGGCCAACAATTCCACCAATATCAACAAAACAAAAGAAAGTTTAAACATTGATGGCCAACAATTCCACCAATATCAACAAAACATAAGAAAGCTTAAACATTGATGGTCAATAATTCCACCAATATCAACAAAACAAAAGAAAGTTATAACATTGATGGCCAACAATTACACCAATATCAACAAAACAAAAGAAAGCTTTAACAGTGATGGCCAACAATTCCACCAATATCAACAAAACAAAAGAAAGCTTTAACAGTGATGGCCAATAATTCCACCAATATCAACAAAACAAAAGAAAGTTTAAACATTGATGGCCAACAATTCCACCAATATCAACAAAACAAAAGAAAGTTTAAACATTGATGGCCAACAATTCCACCAATATCAACAAAACAAAAGAAAGTTTAAACATTGATGGCCAACAATTCCACCAATATCAACAAAACAAAAGAAAGTTTAAACAGTGATGGCCAACAATTCCACCAATATCAACAAAACAAAAGAAAGTTTAAACATTGATGGCCAACAATTCCACCAATATCAACAAAACAAAAGAAAGTTTAAACATTGATGGCCAACAATTCCACCAATATCAACAAAACAAAAGAAAGTTTAAACATTGATGGCCAACAATTCCACCAATATCAACAAAACATAAGAAAGCTTAAACATTGATGGTCAATAATTCCACCAATATCAACAAAACAAAAGAAAGTTATAACAATGATGGCCAACAATTACACCAATATCAACAAAACAAAAGAAAGCTTTAACAGTGATGGCCAACAATTCCACCAATATCAACAAAACAAAAGAAAGCTTTAACAGTGATGGCCAATAATTCCACCAATATCAACAAAACAAAAGAAAGTTTAAACATTGATGGCCAACAATTCCACCAATATCAACAAAACAAAAGAAAGTTTAAACATTGATGGCCAATAATTCCACCAATATCAACAAAACAAAAGAAAGTTTAAACAGTGATGGCCAACAATTCCACCAATATTAACAAAACAAAAGAAAGTTTAAACATTGATGGCCAACAATTCCACCAATATCAACAAAACAAAAGAAAGTTTAAACATTGATGGCCAACAAGTCCACCAATATCAACAAAACAAAAGAAAGTTTAAACATTGATGGCCAACAATTCCACCAATATCAACAAAACAAAAGAAAGTTTAAACATTGATGGCCAACAATTCCACCAATATCAACAAAATAAAAGAAAGTTTAAACATTGATGGCCAACAATTCCACCAATATCAACAAAACAAAAGAAAGCTTAAACAGTGATGGCCAACAATTCCACCAATATCAACAAAACAAAAGAAAGCTTTAACATTGATGGCCAACAATTCCACCAATATCAACAAAACAAAAGAAAGTTTACAGTGATGGCCAACAATTCCACCAATATCAACAAAACAAAAGAAAGCTTTAACATTGATGGCCAACAATTCCACCAATATCAACAAAACAAAAGAAAGTTTAAACATTGATGGCCAACAATTCCACCAATATCAACAAAACAAAAGAAAGTTTAAACATTGATGGCCAACAATTCCACCAATATCAACAAAACAAAAGAAAATTTAAACATTGATGGCCAACAATTCCACCAATATCAACAAAACAAAAGAAAGTTTAAATATTGATGGCCAACAATTCCACCAATATCAACAAAACAAAAGAAAGTTTAAACATTGATGGCCAACAATTCCACCAATATCAACAAAACAAAAGAAAGTTTAAACATTGATGGCCAACAATTCCACCAATATCAACAAAACAAAAGAAAGTTTAAACATTGATGGCCAACAATTCCACCAATATCAACAAAACAAAAGAAAGCTTTAACAGTGATGGCCAATAATTCCACCAATATCAACAAAACAAAAGAAAGTTTAAACATTGATGGCCAACAATTCCACCAATATCAACAAAACAAAAGAAAGTTTAAACATTGATGGCCAATAATTCCACCAATATCAACAAAACAAAAGAAAGTTTAAACATTGATGGCCAACAATTCCACCAATATTAACAAAACAAAAGAAAGTTTAAACAGTGATGGCCAACAATTCCACCAATATCAACAAAACAAAAGAAAGTTTAAACATTGATGGCCAACAATTCCACCAATATCAACAAAACAAAAGAAAGTTTAAACATTGATGGCCAACAATTCCACCAATATCAACAAAACAAAAGAAAGTTTAAACATTGATGGCCAACAATTCCACCAATATCAACAAAACATAAGAAAGCTTAAACATTGATGGTCAATAATTCCACCAATATCAACAAAAAAAAAGAAAGTTATAACATTGATGGCCAACAATTACACCAATATCAACAAAACAAAAGAAAGCTTTAACAGTGATGGCCAACAATTCCACCAATATCAACAAAACAAAAGAAAGCTTTAACAGTGATGGCCAATAATTCCACCAATATCAACAAAACAAAAGAAAGTTTAAACATTGATGGCCAACAATTCCACCAATATCAACAAAACAAAAGAAAGTTTAAACATTGATGGCCAATAATTCCACCAATATCAACAAAACAAAAGAAAGTTTAAACATTGATGGCCAACAATTCCACCAATATTAACAAAACAAAAGAAAGTTTAAACATTGATGGCCAACAATTCCACCATTATCAACAAAACAAAAGAAAGTTTAAACATTGATGGCCAACAAGTCCACCAATATCAACAAAACAAAAGAAAGTTTAAACATTGATGGCCAACAATTCCACCAATATCAACAAAACAAAAGAAAGTTTAAACATTGATGGCCAACAATTCCACCAATATCAACAAAATAAAAGAAAGTTTAAACATTGATGGTCAACAATTCCACCAATATCAACAAAACAAAAGAAAGCTTAAACAGTGATGGCCAACAATTCCACCAATATCAACAAAACAAAAGAAAGCTTTAACATTGATGGCCAACAATTCCACCAATATCAACAAAACAAAAGAAAGTTTACACAGTGATGGCCAACAATTCCACCAATATCAACAAAACAAAAGAAAGCTTTAACATTGATGGCCAACAATTCCACCAATATCAACAAAACAAAAGAAAGTTTAAACATTGATGGCCAACAATTCCACCAATATCAACAAAACAAAAGAAAGTTTAAACATTGATGGCCAACAATTCCACCAATATCAACAAAAGAAAAGAAAATTTAAACATTGATGGCCAACAATTCCACCAATATCAACAAAACAAAAGAAAGTTTAAATATTGATGGCCAACAATTCCACCAATATCAACAAAACAAAAGAAAGTTTAAACATTGATGGCCAACAATTCCACCAATATCAACAAAACAAAAGAAAGTTTAAACATTGATGGCCAACAATTCCACCAATATCAACAAAACAAAAGAAAGTTTAAACATTGATGGCCAACAATTCCACCAATATCAACAAAACAAAAGAAAGCTTTAACAGTGATGGCCAACAATTCCACCAATATCAACAAAACAAAAGAAAGTTTAAATATTGATGGCCAACAATTCCACCAATATCAACAAAACGAAAGAAAGCTTTAACAGTGATGGCCAATAATTCCACCAATATCAACAAAACAAAAGAAAGTTTAAACAGTGATGGCCAACAATTCCACCAATATCAACAAAACAAAAGAAAGCTTTAACATTGATGGCCAACAATTCCACCAATATCAACAAAACAAAAGAAAGTTTAAACATTGATGGCCAATAATTCCACCAATATCAACAAAACAAAAGAAAGTTTAAACAGTGATGGCCAACAATTCCACCAATATCAACAAAATAAAAGAAAGTTTAAACATTGATGGCCAACAATTCCACCAATATCAACAAAACAAAAGAAAGTTTAAACATTGATGGCCAACAATTCCACCAATATCAACAAAACATAAGAAAGCTTAAACATTGATGGTCAATAATTCCACCAATATCAACAAAACAAAAGAAAGTTATAACATTGATGGCCAACAATTACACCAATATCAACAAAACAAAAGAAAGCTTTAACAGTGATGGCCAACAATTCCACCAATATCAACAAAACAAAAGAAAGCTTTAACAGTGATGGCCAATAATTCCACCAATATCAACAAAACAAAAGAAAGTTTAAACATTGATGGCCAACAATTCCACCAATATCAACAAAACAAAAGAAAGTTTAAACATTGATGGCCAATAATTCCACCAATATCAACAAAACAAAAGAAAGTTTAAACATTGATGGCCAACAATTCCACCAATATTAACAAAACAAAAGAAAGTTTAAACATTGATGGCCAACAATTCCACCAATATCAACAAAACAAAAGAAAGTTTAAACATTGATGGCCAACAAGTCCACCAATATCAACAAAACAAAAGAAAGTTTAAACATTGATGGCCAACAATTCCACCAATATCAACAAAACAAAAGAAAGTTTAAATATTGATGGCCAACAATTCCACCAATATCAACAAAAATAAAAGAAAGTTAAAACATTGATGGCCAACAATTCCATCAATATCAACAAAACAAAAGAAAGTTTAAACAGTGATGGCCAACAATTCCACCAATATCAACAAAACAAAAGAAAGCTTTAACAGCGATGGCCAATAATTCCACCAATATCAACAAAACAAAAGAAAGTTTAAACAGTGATGGCCAACAATTCCACCAATATCAACAAAACAAAAGAAAGCTTTAACATTGATGGCCAACAATTCCACCAATATCAACAAAACAAAAGAAAGTTTAAACATTGATGGCCAACAATTCCACCAATATCAACAAAACAAAAGAAAGTTTAAACATTGATGGCCAACAATTCCACCAATATCAACAAAACAAAAGAAAGTTTAAACATTGATGGCCAACAATTCCACCAATATCAACAAAACAAAAGAAAGTTTAAATATGGATGGCCAACAATTCCACCAATATCAACAAAACAAAAGAAAGTTTAAACATTGATGGCCAACAATTCCACCAATATCAACAAAATAAAAGAAAGTTTAAACATTGATGGCCAACAATTCCACCAATATCAACAAAACAAAAGAAAGCTTTAACAGTGATGACCAATAATTCCACCAATATCAACAAAACAAAAGAAAGTTTAAACATTGATGGCCAACAATTCCACCAATATCAACAAAACAAAAGAAAGTTTAAACATTGATGGCCAATAATTCCACCAATATTAACAAAACAAAAGAAAGTTTAAACATTGATGGCCAACAATTCCACCAATATCAACAAAACAAAAGAAAGTTTAAACATTGATGGCCAACAAGTCCACCAATATCAACAAAACAAAAGAAAGTTTAAACATTGATGGCCAACAATTCCACCAATATCAACAAAACAAAAGAAAGTTTAAACATTGATGGCCAACAATTCCACCAATATCAACAAAATAAAAGAAAGTTTAAACATTGATGGCCAACAATTCCACCAATATCAACAAAACAAAAGAAAGCTTAAACAGTGATGGCCAACAATTCCACCAATATCAACAAAACAAAAGAAAGCTTTAACATTGATGGCCAACAATTCCACCAATATCAACAAAACAAAAGAAAGTTTACACAGTGATGGCCAACAATTCCACCAATATCAACAAAACAAAAGAAAGCTTTAACATTGATGGCCAACAATTCCACCAATATCAACAAAACAAAAGAAAGTTTAAACATTGATGGCCAACAATTCCACCAATATCAACAAAACAAAAGAAAGTTTAAACATTGATGGCCAACAATTCCACCAATATCAACAAAACAAAAGAAAATTTAAACATTGATGGCCAACAATTCCACCAATATCAACAAAACAAAAGAAAGTTTAAATATTGATGGCCAACAATTCCACCAATATCAACAAAACAAAAGAAAGTTTAAACATTGATGGCCAACAATTCCACCAATATCAACAAAACAAAAGAAAGTTTAAACATTGATGGCCAACAATTCCACCAATATCAACAAAACAAAAGAAAGTTTAAACATTGATGGCCAACAATTCCACCAATATCAACAAAACAAAAGAAAGCTTTAACAGTGATGGCCAATAATTCCACCAATATCAACAAAACAAAAGAAAGTTTAAATATTGATGGCCAACAATTCCACCAATATCAACAAAACAAAAGAAAGTTTAAACATTGATGGCCAATAATTCCACCAATATCAACAAAACAAAAGAAAGTTTAAACAGTGATGGCCAACAATTCCACCAATATCAACAAAACAAAAGAAAGCTTTAACATTGATGGCCAACAATTCCACCAATATCAACAAAACAAAAGAAAGTTTAAACATTGATGGCCAACAATTCCACCAATATCAACAAAACAAAAGAAAGTTTAAACATTGATGGCCAACAATTCCACCAATATCAACAAAACAAAAGAAAGTTTAAACATTGATGGCCAACAATTCCACCAATATCAACAAAACAAAAGAAAGTTTAAATATGGATGGCCAACAATTCCACCAATATCAACAAAACAAAAGAAAGTTTAAACATTGATGGCCAACAATTCCACCAATATCAACAAAATAAAAGAAAGTTTAAACATTGATGGCCAACAATTCCACCAATATCAACAAAACAAAAGAAAGCTTTAACAGTGATGACCAATAATTCCACCAATATCAACAAAACAAAAGAAAGTTTAAACATTGATGGCCAACAATTCCACCAATATCAACAAAACAAAAGAAAGTTTAAACATTGATGGCCAATAATTCCACCAATATTAACAAAACAAAAGAAAGTTTAAACATTGATGGCCAACAATTCCACCAATATCAACAAAACAAAAGAAAGTTTAAACATTGATGGCCAACAAGTCCACCAATATCAACAAAACAAAAGAAAGTTTAAACATTGATGGCCAACAATTCCACCAATATCAACAAAACAAAAGAAAGTTTAAACATTGATGGCCAACAATTCCACCAATATCAACAAAATAAAAGAAAGTTTAAACATTGATGGCCAACAATTCCACCAATATCAACAAAACAAAAGAAAGCTTAAACAGTGATGGCCAACAATTCCACCAATATCAACAAAACAAAAGAAAGCTTTAACATTGATGGCCAACAATTCCACCAATATCAACAAAACAAAAGAAAGTTTACACAGTGATGGCCAACAATTCCACCAATATCAACAAAACAAAAGAAAGCTTTAACATTGATGGCCAACAATTCCACCAATATCAACAAAACAAAAGAAAGTTTAAACATTGATGGCCAACAATTCCACCAATATCAACAAAACAAAAGAAAGTTTAAACATTGATGGCCAACAATTCCACCAATATCAACAAAACAAAAGAAAATTTAAACATTGATGGCCAACAATTCCACCAATATCAACAAAACAAAAGAAAGTTTAAATATTGATGGCCAACAATTCCACCAATATCAACAAAACAAAAGAAAGTTTAAACATTGATGGCCAACAATTCCACCAATATCAACAAAACAAAAGAAAGTTTAAACATTGATGGCCAACAATTCCACCAATATCAACAAAACAAAAGAAAGTTTAAACATTGATGGCCAACAATTCCACCAATATCAACAAAACAAAAGAAAGCTTTAACAGTGATGGCCAATAATTCCACCAATATCAACAAAACAAAAGAAAGTTTAAATATTGATGGCCAACAATTCCACCAATATCAACAAAACAAAAGAAAGTTTAAACATTGATGGCCAATAATTCCACCAATATCAACAAAACAAAAGAAAGTTTAAACATTGATGGCCAACAATTCCACCAATATTAACAAAACAAAAGAAAGTTTAAACAGTGATGGCCAACAATTCCACCAATATCAACAAAACAAAAGAAAGTTTAAACATTGATGGCCAACAATTCCACCAATATCAACAAAACAAAAGAAAGTTTAAACATTGATGGCCAACAATTCCACCAATATCAACAAAACAAAAGAAAGTTTAAACATTGATGGCCAACAATTCCACCAATATCAACAAAACAAAAGAAAGTTTAAACATTGATGGCCAATAATTCCACCAATATCAACAAAACAAAAGAAAGTTTAAACATTGATGGCCAACAATTCCACCAATATCAACAAAATAAAAGAAAGTTTAAACATTGATGGCCAACAATTCCACCAATATCAACAAAACAAAAGAAAGTTTAAACATTGATGGCCAACAATTCCACCAATATCAACAAAACATAAGAAAGCTTAAACATTGATGGTCAATAATTCCACCAATATCAACAAAACAAAAGAAAGTTATAACATTGATGGCCAACAATTACACCAATATCAACAAAACAAAAGAAAGCTTTAACAGTGATGGCCAACAATTCCACCAATATCAACAAAACAAAAGAAAGCTTTAACAGTGATGGCCAATAATTCCACCAATATCAACAAAACAAAAGAAAGTTTAAACATTGATGGCCAACAATTCCACCAATATCAACAAAACAAAAGAAAGTTTAAACATTGATGGCCAATAATTCCACCAATATCAACAAAACAAAAGAAAGTTTAAACATTGATGGCCAACAATTCCACCAATATTAACAAAACAAAAGAAAGTTTAAACATTGATGGCCAACAATTCCACCAATATCAACAAAACAAAAGAAAGTTTAAACATTGATGGCCAACAAGTCCACCAATATCAACAAAACAAAAGAAAGTTTAAACATTGATGGCCAACAATTCCACCAATATCAACAAAACAAAAGAAAGTTTAAATATTGATGGCCAACAATTCCACCAATATCAACAAAAATAAAAGAAAGTTAAAACATTGATGGCCAACAATTCCACCAATATCAACAAAACAAAAGAAAGTTTAAACAGTGATGGCCAACAATTCCACCAATATCAACAAAACAAAAGAAAGCTTTAACAGCGATGGCCAATAATTCCACCAATATCAACAAAACAAAAGAAAGTTTAAACAGTGATGGCCAACAATTCCACCAATATCAACAAAACAAAAGAAAGCTTTAACATTGATGGCCAACAATTCCACCAATATCAACAAAACAAAAGAAAGTTTAAACATTGATGGCCAACAATTCCACCAATATCAACAAAATAAAAGAAAGTTTAAACATTGATGGCCAACAATTCCACCAATATCAACAAAACAAAAGAAAGCTTTAACAGTGATGACCAATAATTCCACCAATATCAACAAAACAAAAGAAAGTTTAAACATTGATGGCCAACAATTCCACCAATATCAACAAAACAAAAGAAAGTTTAAACATTGATGGCCAATAATTCCACCAATATTAACAAAACAAAAGAAAGTTTAAACATTGATGGCCAACAATTCCACCAATATCAACAAAACAAAAGAAAGTTTAAACATTGATGGCCAACAAGTCCACCAATATCAACAAAACAAAAGAAAGTTTAAACATTGATGGCCAACAATTCCACCAATATCAACAAAACAAAAGAAAGTTTAAACATTGATGGCCAACAATTCCACCAATATCAACAAAATAAAAGAAAGTTTAAACATTGATGGCCAACAATTCCACCAATATCAACAAAACAAAAGAAAGCTTAAACAGTGATGGCCAACAATTCCACCAATATCAACAAAACAAAAGAAAGCTTTAACATTGATGGCCAACAATTCCACCAATATCAACAAAACAAAAGAAAGTTTACACAGTGATGGCCAACAATTCCACCAATATCAACAAAACAAAAGAAAGCTTTAACATTGATGGCCAACAATTCCACCAATATCAACAAAACAAAAGAAAGTTTAAACATTGATGGCCAACAATTCCACCAATATCAACAAAACAAAAGAAAGTTTAAACATTGATGGCCAACAATTCCACCAATATCAACAAAACAAAAGAAAATTTAAACATTGATGGCCAACAATTCCACCAATATCAACAAAACAAAAGAAAGTTTAAATATTGATGGCCAACAATTCCACCAATATCAACAAAACAAAAGAAAGTTTAAACATTGATGGCCAACAATTCCACCAATATCAACAAAACAAAAGAAAGTTTAAACATTGATGGCCAACAATTCCACCAATATCAACAAAACAAAAGAAAGTTTAAACATTGATGGCCAACAATTCCACCAATATCAACAAAACAAAAGAAAGCTTTAACAGTGATGGCCAATAATTCCACCAATATCAACAAAACAAAAGAAAGTTTAAATATTGATGGCCAACAATTCCACCAATATCAACAAAACAAAAGAAAGTTTAAACATTGATGGCCAATAATTCCACCAATATCAACAAAACAAAAGAAAGTTTAAACATTGATGGCCAACAATTCCACCAATATTAACAAAACAAAAGAAAGTTTAAACAGTGATGGCCAACAATTCCACCAATATCAACAAAACAAAAGAAAGTTTAAACATTGATGGCCAACAATTCCACCAATATCAACAAAACAAAAGAAAGTTTAAACATTGATGGCCAACAATTCCACCAATATCAACAAAACAAAAGAAAGTTTAAACATTGATGGCCAACAATTCCACCAATATCAACAAAACAAAAGAAAGTTTAAACATTGATGGCCAATAATTCCACCAATATCAACAAAACAAAAGAAAGTTTAAACATTGATGGCCAACAATTCCACCAATATCAACAAAATAAAAGAAAGTTTAAACATTGATGGCCAACAATTCCACCAATATCAACAAAACAAAAGAAAGTTTAAACATTGATGGCCAACAATTCCACCAATATCAACAAAACATAAGAAAGCTTAAACATTGATGGTCAATAATTCCACCAATATCAACAAAACAAAAGAAAGTTATAACATTGATGGCCAACAATTACACCAATATCAACAAAACAAAAGAAAGCTTTAACAGTGATGGCCAACAATTCCACCAATATCAACAAAACAAAAGAAAGCTTTAACAGTGATGGCCAATAATTCCACCAATATCAACAAAACAAAAGAAAGTTTAAACATTGATGGCCAACAATTCCACCAATATCAACAAAACAAAAGAAAGTTTAAACATTGATGGCCAATAATTCCACCAATATCAACAAAACAAAAGAAAGTTTAAACATTGATGGCCAACAATTCCACCAATATTAACAAAACAAAAGAAAGTTTAAACATTGATGGCCAACAATTCCACCAATATCAACAAAACAAAAGAAAGTTTAAACATTGATGGCCAACAAGTCCACCAATATCAACAAAACAAAAGAAAGTTTAAACATTGATGGCCAACAATTCCACCAATATCAACAAAACAAAAGAAAGTTTAAATATTGATGGCCAACAATTCCACCAATATCAACAAAAATAAAAGAAAGTTAAAACATTGATGGCCAACAATTCCACCAATATCAACAAAACAAAAGAAAGTTTAAACAGTGATGGCCAACAATTCCACCAATATCAACAAAACAAAAGAAAGCTTTAACAGCGATGGCCAATAATTCCACCAATATCAACAAAACAAAAGAAAGTTTAAACAGTGATGGCCAACAATTCCACCAATATCAACAAAACAAAAGAAAGCTTTAACATTGATGGCCAACAATTCCACCAATATCAACAAAACAAAAGAAAGTTTAAACATTGATGGCCAACAATTCCACCAATATCAACAAAACAAAAGAAAGTTTAAACATTGATGGCCAACAATTCCACCAATATCAACAAAACAAAAGAAAGTTTAAACATTGATGGCCAACAATTCCACCAATATCAACAAAACAAAAGAAAGTTTAAATATGGATGGCCAACAATTCCACCAATATCAACAAAACAAAAGAAAGTTTAAACATTGATGGCCAACAATTCCACCAATATCAACAAAATAAAAGAAAGTTTAAACATTGATGGCCAACAATTCCACCAATATCAACAAAACAAAAGAAAGCTTTAACAGTGATGACCAATAATTCCACCAATATCAACAAAACAAAAGAAAGTTTAAACATTGATGGCCAACAATTCCACCAATATCAACAAAACAAAAGAAAGTTTAAACATTGATGGCCAATAATTCCACCAATATTAACAAAACAAAAGAAAGTTTAAACATTGATGGCCAACAATTCCACCAATATCAACAAAACAAAAGAAAGTTTAAACATTGATGGCCAACAAGTCCACCAATATCAACAAAACAAAAGAAAGTTTAAACATTGATGGCCAACAATTCCACCAATATCAACAAAACAAAAGAAAGTTTAAACATTGATGGCCAACAATTCCACCAATATCAACAAAATAAAAGAAAGTTTAAACATTGATGGCCAACAATTCCACCAATATCAACAAAACAAAAGAAAGCTTAAACAGTGATGGCCAACAATTCCACCAATATCAACAAAACAAAAGAAAGCTTTAACATTGATGGCCAACAATTCCACCAATATCAACAAAACAAAAGAAAGTTTACACAGTGATGGCCAACAATTCCACCAATATCAACAAAACAAAAGAAAGCTTTAACATTGATGGCCAACAATTCCACCAATATCAACAAAACAAAAGAAAGTTTAAACATTGATGGCCAACAATTCCACCAATATCAACAAAACAAAAGAAAGTTTAAACATTGATGGCCAACAATTCCACCAATATCAACAAAACAAAAGAAAATTTAAACATTGATGGCCAACAATTCCACCAATATCAACAAAACAAAAGAAAGTTTAAATATTGATGGCCAACAATTCCACCAATATCAACAAAACAAAAGAAAGTTTAAACATTGATGGCCAACAATTCCACCAATATCAACAAAACAAAAGAAAGTTTAAACATTGATGGCCAACAATTCCACCAATATCAACAAAACAAAAGAAAGTTTAAACATTGATGGCCAACAATTCCACCAATATCAACAAAACAAAAGAAAGCTTTAACAGTGATGGCCAATAATTCCACCAATATCAACAAAACAAAAGAAAGTTTAAATATTGATGGCCAACAATTCCACCAATATCAACAAAACAAAAGAAAGTTTAAACATTGATGGCCAATAATTCCACCAATATCAACAAAACAAAAGAAAGTTTAAACATTGATGGCCAACAATTCCACCAATATTAACAAAACAAAAGAAAGTTTAAACAGTGATGGCCAACAATTCCACCAATATCAACAAAACAAAAGAAAGTTTAAACATTGATGGCCAACAATTCCACCAATATCAACAAAACATAAGAAAGCTTAAACATTGATGGTCAATAATTCCACCAATATCAACAAAACAAAAGAAAGTTATAACATTGATGGCCAACAATTACACCAATATCAACAAAACAAAAGAAAGCTTTAACAGTGATGGCCAACAATTCCACCAATATCAACAAAACAAAAGAAAGCTTTAACAGTGATGGCCAATAATTCCACCAATATCAACAAAACAAAAGAAAGTTTAAACATTGATGGCCAACAATTCCACCAATATCAACAAAACAAAAGAAAGTTTAAACATTGATGGCCAATAATTCCACCAATATCAACAAAACAAAAGAAAGTTTAAACATTGATGGCCAACAATTCCACCAATATTAACAAAACAAAAGAAAGTTTAAACATTGATGGCCAACAATTCCACCATTATCAACAAAACAAAAGAAAGTTTAAACATTGATGGCCAACAAGTCCACCAATATCAACAAAACAAAAGAAAGTTTAAACATTGATGGCCAACAATTCCACCAATATCAACAAAACAAAAGAAAGTTTAAACATTGATGGCCAACAATTCCACCAATATCAACAAAATAAAAGAAAGTTTAAACATTGATGGTCAACAATTCCACCAATATCAACAAAACAAAAGAAAGCTTAAACAGTGATGGCCAACAATTCCACCAATATCAACAAAACAAAAGAAAGCTTTAACATTGATGGCCAACAATTCCACCAATATCAACAAAACAAAAGAAAGTTTACACAGTGATGGCCAACAATTCCACCAATATCAACAAAACAAAAGAAAGCTTTAACATTGATGGCCAACAATTCCACCAATATCAACAAAACAAAAGAAAGTTTAAACATTGATGGCCAACAATTCCACCAATATCAACAAAACAAAAGAAAGTTTAAACATTGATGGCCAACAATTCCACCAATATCAACAAAACAAAAGAAAATTTAAACATTGATGGCCAACAATTCCACCAATATCAACAAAACAAAAGAAAGTTTAAATATTGATGGCCAACAATTCCACCAATATCAACAAAACAAAAGAAAGTTTAAACATTGATGGCCAACAATTCCACCAATATCAACAAAACAAAAGAAAGTTTAAACATTGATGGCCAACAATTCCACCAATATCAACAAAACAAAAGAAAGTTTAAACATTGATGGCCAACAATTCCACCAATATCAACAAAACAAAAGAAAGCTTTAACAGTGATGGCCAACAATTCCACCAATATCAACAAAACAAAAGAAAGTTTAAATATTGATGGCCAACAATTCCACCAATATCAACAAAACGAAAGAAAGCTTTAACAGTGATGGCCAATAATTCCACCAATATCAACAAAACAAAAGAAAGTTTAAACAGTGATGGCCAACAATTCCACCAATATCAACAAAACAAAAGAAAGCTTTAACATTGATGGCCAACAATTCCACCAATATCAACAAAACAAAAGAAAGTTTAAACATTGATGGCCAATAATTCCACCAATATCAACAAAACAAAAGAAAGTTTAAACATTGATGGCCAACAATTCCACCAATATCAACAAAATAAAAGAAAGTTTAAACATTGATGGCCAACAATTCCACCAATATCAACAAAACAAAAGAAAGTTTAAACATTGATGGCCAACAATTCCACCAATATCAACAAAACATAAGAAAGCTTAAACATTGATGGTCAATAATTCCACCAATATCAACAAAACAAAAGAAAGTTATAACATTGATGGCCAACAATTACACCAATATCAACAAAACAAAAGAAAGCTTTAACAGTGATGGCCAACAATTCCACCAATATCAACAAAACAAAAGAAAGCTTTAACAGTGATGGCCAATAATTCCACCAATATCAACAAAACAAAAGAAAGTTTAAACATTGATGGCCAACAATTCCACCAATATCAACAAAACAAAAGAAAGTTTAAACATTGATGGCCAATAATTCCACCAATATCAACAAAACAAAAGAAAGTTTAAACATTGATGGCCAACAATTCCACCAATATTAACAAAACAAAAGAAAGTTTAAACATTGATGGCCAACAATTCCACCAATATCAACAAAACAAAAGAAAGTTTAAACATTGATGGCCAACAAGTCCACCAATATCAACAAAACAAAAGAAAGTTTAAACATTGATGGCCAACAATTCCACCAATATCAACAAAACAAAAGAAAGTTTAAATATTGATGGCCAACAATTCCACCAATATCAACAAAAATAAAAGAAAGTTAAAACATTGATGGACAACAATTCCACCAATATCAACAAAACAAAAGAAAGCTTAAACAGTGATGGCCAACAATTCCACCAATATCAACAAAACAAAAGAAAGCTTTAACAGCGATGGCCAATAATTCCACCAATATCAACAAAACAAAAGAAAGTTTAAACAGTGATGGCCAACAATTCCACCAATATCAACAAAACAAAAGAAAGCTTTAACATTGATGGCCAACAATTCCACCAATATCAACAAAACAAAAGAAAGTTTAAACATTGATGGCCAACAATTCCACCAATATCAACAAAACAAAAGAAAGTTTAAACATTGATGGCCAACAATTCCACCAATATCAACAAAACAAAAGAAAGTTTAAACATTGATGGCCAACAATTCCACCAATATCAACAAAACAAAACAAAGTTTAAATATTGATGGCCAACAATTCCACCAATATCAACAAAACAAAAGAAAGTTTAAACATTGATGGCCAACAATTCCACCAATATCAACAAAATAAAAGAAAGTTTAAACATTGATGGCCAACAATTCCACCAATATCAACAAAACAAAAGAAAGCTTTAACAGTGATGGCCAATAATTCCACCAATATCAACAAAACAAAAGAAAGTTTAAACATTGATGGCCAACAATTCCACCAATATCAACAAAACAAAAGAAAGTTTAAACATTGATGGCCAATAATTCCACCAATATCAACAAAACAAAAGAAAGTTTAAACATTGATGGCCAACAATTCCACCAATATTAACAAAACAAAAGAAAGTTTAAACATTGATGGCCAACAATTCCACCAATATCAACAAAACAAAAGAAAGTTTAAACATTGATGGCCAACAAGTCCACCAATATCAACAAAACAAAAGAAAGTTTAAACATTGATGGCCAACAATTCCACCAATATCAACAAAACAAAAGAAAGTTTAAACATTGATGGCCAACAATTCCACCAATATCAACAAAATAAAAGAAAGTTTAAACATTGATGGCCAACAATTCCACCAATATCAACAAAACAAAAGAAAGCTTAAACAGTGATGGCCAACAATTCCACCAATATCAACAAAACAAAAGAAAGCTTTAACAGTGATGGCCAATAATTCCACCAATATCAACAAAACAAAAGAAAGTTTACACAGTGATGGCCAACAATTCCACCAATATCAACAAAACAAAAGAAAGCTTTAACATTGATGGCCAACAATTCCACCAATATCAACAAAACAAAAGAAAGTTTAAACATTGATGGCCAACAATTCCACCAATATCAACAAAACAAAAGAAAGTTTAAACATTGATGGCCAACAATTCCACCAATATCAACAAAACAAAAGAAAATTTAAACATTGATGGCCAACAATTCCACCAATATCAACAAAACAAAAGAAAGTTTAAATATTGATGGCCAACAATTCCACCAATATCAACAAAACAAAAGAAAGTTTAAACATTGATGGCCAACAATTCCACCAATATCAACAAAACAAAAGAAAGTTTAAACATTGATGGCCAACAATTCCACCAATATCAACAAAACAAAAGAAAGCTTTAACATTGATGGCCAACAATTCCACCAATATCAACAAAACAAAAGAAAGTTTAAACATTGATGGCCAACAATTCCACCAATATCAACAAAACAAAAGAAAGCTTTAACAGTGATGGCCAACAATTCCACCAATATCAACAAAACAAAAGAAAGTTTAAATATTGATGGCCAACAATTCCACCAATATCAACAAAACGAAAGAAAGCTTTAACAGTGATGGCCAATAATTCCACCAATATCAACAAAACAAAAGAAAGTTTAAACAGTGATGGCCAACAATTCCACCAATATCAACAAAACAAAAGAAAGCTTTAACATTGATGGCCAACAATTCCACCAATATCAACAAAACAAAAGAAAGTTTAAACATTGATGGCCAATAATTCCACCAATATCAACAAAACAAAAGAAAGTTTAAACATTGATGGCCAACAATTCCACCAATATCAACAAAATAAAAGAAAGTTTAAACATTGATGGCCAACAATTCCACGAATATCAAGAAAACAAAAGAAAGTTTAAACATTGATGGCCAACAATTC
The DNA here is from genome assembly GCA_963383655.1 of Bathymodiolus septemdierum. Classification (NCBI taxonomy): domain Eukaryota; kingdom Metazoa; phylum Mollusca; class Bivalvia; order Mytilida; family Modiolidae; genus Bathymodiolus; species Bathymodiolus septemdierum. The sequence continues at coordinate 4,193,393 of OY726525.1, read as the reverse complement.
CACCAATATCAACAAAACATAAGAAAGCTTAAACATTGATGGTCAATAATTCCACCAATATCAACAAAACAAAAGAAAGTTATAACATTGATGGCCAACAATTACACCAATATCAACAAAACAAAAGAAAGCTTTAACAGTGATGGCCAACAATTCCACCAATATCAACAAAACAAAAGAAAGCTTTAACAGTGATGGCCAATAATTCCACCAATATCAACAAAACAAAAGAAAGTTTAAACATTGACGGCCAACAATTCCACCAATATCAACAAAACAAAAGAAAGTTTAAACATTGATGGCCAATAATTCCACCAATATCAACAAAACAAAAGAAAGTTTAAACATTGATGGCCAACAATTCCACCAATATTAACAAAACAAAAGAAAGTTTAAACGTTGATGGCCAACAATTCCACCAATATCAACAAAACAAAAGAAAGTTTAAACATTGATGGCCAACAAGTCCACCAATATCAACAAAACAAAAGAAAGTTTAAACATTGATGGCCAACAATTCCACCAATATCAACAAAACAAAAGAAAGTTTAAACATTGATGGCCAACAATTCCACCAATATCAACAAAAATAAAAGAAAGTTTAAACATTGATGGCCAACAATTCCACCAATATCAACAAAACAAAAGAAAGCTTAAACAGTGATGGCCAACAATTCCACCAATATCAACAAAACAAAAGAAAGCTTTAACAGTGATGGCCAATAATTCCACCAATATCAACAAAACAAAAGAAAGTTTAAACAGTGATGGCCAACAATTCCACCAATATCAACAAAACAAAAGAAAGCTTTAACATTGATGGCCAACAATTCCACCAATATCAACAAAACAAAAGAAAGTTTAAACATTGATGGCCAACAATTCCACCAATATCAACAAAACAAAAGAAAGTTTAAACATTGATGGCCAACAATTCCACCAATATCAACAAAACAAAAGAAAGTTTAAACATTGATGGCCAACAATTCCACCAATATCAACAAAACAAAAGAAAGTTTAAATATTGATGGCCAACAATTCCACCAATATCAACAAAACAAAAGAAAGTTTAAACATTGATGGCCAACAATTCCACCAATATCAACAAAACAAAAGAAAGTTTAAACATTGATGGCCAACAATTCCACCAATATCAACAAAACAAAAGAAAGTTTAAACATTGATGGCCAACAATTCCACCAATATCAACAAAACAAAAGAAAGTTTAAATATTGATGGCCAACAATTCCACCAATATCAACAAAACAAAAGAAAGTTTAAACATTGATGGCCAACAATTCCACCAATATCAACAAAATAAAAGAAAGTTTAAACATTGATGGCCAACAATTCCACCAATATCAACAAAACAAAAGAAAGTTTAAACATTGATGGCCAACAATTCCACCAATATCAACAAAACATAAGAAAGCTTAAACATTGATGGTCAATAATTCCACCAATATCAACAAAACAAAAGAAAGTTATAACATTGATGGCCAACAATTACACCAATATCAACAAAACAAAAGAAAGCTTTAACAGTGATGGCCAACAATTCCACCAATATCAACAAAACAAAAGAAAGCTTTAACAGTGATGGCCAATAATTCCACCAATATCAACAAAACAAAAGAAAGTTTAAACATTGATGGCCAACAATTCCACCAATATCAACAAAACAAAAGAAAGTTTAAACATTGATGGCCAATAATTCCACCAATATCAACAAAACAAAAGAAAGTTTAAACATTGATGGCCAACAATTCCACCAATATTAACAAAACAAAAGAAAGTTTAAACATTGATGGCCAACAATTCCACCAATATCAACAAAACAAAAGAAAGTTTAAACATTGATGGCCAACAAGTCCACCAATATCAACAAAACAAAAGAAAGTTTAAACATTGATGGCCAACAATTCCACCAATATCAACAAAACAAAAGAAAGTTTAAATATTGATGGCCAACAATTCCACCAATATCAACAAAAATAAAAGAAAGTTAAAACATTGATGGCCAACAATTCCACCAATATCAACAAAACAAAAGAAAGCTTAAACAGTGATGGCCAACAATTCCACCAATATCAACAAAACAAAAGAAAGCTTTAACAGCGATGGCCAATAATTCCACCAATATCAACAAAACAAAAGAAAGTTTAAACAGTGATGGCCAACAATTCCACCAATATCAACAAAACAAAAGAAAGCTTTAACATTGATGGCCAACAATTACACCAATATCAACAAAACAAAAGAAAGTTTAAACATTGATGGCCAACAATTCCACCAATATCAACAAAACAAAAGAAAGTTTAAACATTGATGGCCAACAATTCCACCAATATCAACAAAACAAAAGAAAGTTTAAACATTGATGGCCAACAATTCCACCAATATCAACAAAACAAAAGAAAGTTTAAATATTGATGGCCAACAATTCCACCAATATCAACAAAACAAAAGAAAGTTTAAACATTGATGGCCAACAATTCCACCAATATCAACAAAATAAAAGAGAGTTTAAACATTGGTGGCCAACAATTCCACCAATATCAACAAAACAAAAGAAAGCTTTAACAGTGATGGCCAATAATTCCACCAATATCAACAAAACAAAAGAAAGTTTAAACATTGATGGCCAACAATTCCACCAATATCAACAAAACAAAAGAAAGTTTAAACATTGATGGCCAATAATTCCACCAATATCAACAAAACAAAAGAAAGTTTAAACATTGATGGCCAACAATTCCACCAATATTAACAAAACAAAAGAAAGTTTAAACATTGATGGCCAACAATTCCACCAATATCAACAAAACAAAAGAAAGTTTAAACATTGATGGCCAACAAGTCCACCAATATCAACAAAACAAAAGAAAGTTTAAACATTGATGGCCAACAATTCCACCAATATCAACAAAACAAAAGAAAGTTTAAACATTGATGGCCAACAATTCCACCAATATCAACAAAATAAAAGAAAGTTTAAACATTGATGGCCAACAATTCCACCAATATCAACAAAACAAAAGAAAGCTTAAACAGTGATGGCCAACAATTCCACCAATATCAACAAAACAAAAGAAAGCTTTAACAGTGATGGCCAATAATTCCACCAATATCAACAAAACAAAAGAAAGTTTACACAGTGATGGCCAACAATTCCACCAATATCAACAAAACAAAAGAAAGCTTTAACATTGATGGCCAACAATTCCACCAATATCAACAAAACAAAAGAAAGTTTAAACATTGATGGCCAACAATTCCACCAATATCAACAAAACAAAAGAAAGTTTAAACATTGATGGCCAACAATTCCACCAATATCAACAAAACAAAAGAAAATTTAAACATTGATGGCCAACAATTCCACCAATATCAACAAAACAAAAGAAAGTTTAAATATTGATGGCCAACAATTCCACCAATATCAACAAAACAAAAGAAAGTTTAAACATTGATGGCCAACAATTCCACCAATATCAACAAAACAAAAGAAAGTTTAAACATTGATGGCCAACAATTCCACCAATATCAACAAAACAAAAGAAAGCTTTAACATTGATGGCCAACAATTCCACCAATATCAACAAAACAAAAGAAAGTTTAAACATTGATGGCCAACAATTCCACCAATATCAACAAAACAAAAGAAAGCTTTAACAGTGATGGCCAACAATTCCACCAATATCAACAAAACAAAAGAAAGTTTAAATATTGATGGCCAACAATTCCATCAATATCAACAAAACGAAAGAAAGCTTTAACAGTGATGGCCAATAATTCCACCAATATCAACAAAACAAAAGAAAGTTTAAACAGTGATGGCCAACAATTCCACCAATATCAACAAAACAAAAGAAAGCTTTAACATTGATGGCCAACAATTCCACCAATATCAACAAAACAAAAGAAAGTTTAAACATTGATGGCCAATAATTCCACCAATATCAACAAAACAAAAGAAAGTTTAAACATTGATGGCCAACAATTCCACCAATATCAACAAAATAAAAGAAAGTTTAAACATTGATGGCCAACAATTCCACCAATATCAAGAAAACAAAAGAAAGTTTAAACATTGATGGCCAACAATTCCACCAATATCAACAAAACATAAGAAAGCTTAAACATTGATGGTCAATAATTCCACCAATATCAACAAAACAAAAGAAAGTTATAACATTGATGGCCAACAATTACACCAATATCAACAAAACAAAAGAAAGCTTTAACAGTGATGGCCAACAATTCCACCAATATCAACAAAACAAAAGAAAGCTTTAACAGTGATGGCCAATAATTCCACCAATATCAACAAAACAAAAGAAAGTTTAAACATTGATGGCCAACAATTCCACCAATATTAACAAAACAAAAGAAAGTTTAAACATTGATGGCCAACAATTCCACCAATATCAACAAAACAAAAGAAAGTTTAAACATTGATGGCCAACAAGTCCACCAATATCAACAAAACAAAAGAAAGTTTAAACATTGATGGCCAACAATTCCACCAATATCAACAAAACAAAAGAAAGTTTAAACATTGATGGCCAACAATTCCACCAATATCAACAAAAATAAAAGAAAGTTTAAACATTGATGGCCAACAATTCCACCAATATCAACAAAACAAAAGAAAGCTTAAACAGTGATGGCCAACAATTCCACCAATATCAACAAAACAAAAGAAAGCTTTAACAGTGATGGCCAATAATTCCACCAATATCAACAAAACAAAAGAAAGTTTAAACAGTGATGGCCAACAATTCCACCAATATCAACAAAACAAAAGAAAGCTTTAACATTGATGGCCAACAATTCCACCAATATCAACAAAACAAAAGAAAGTTTAAACATTGATGGCCAACAATTCCACCAATATCAACAAAACAAAAGAAAGTTTAAACATTGATGGCCAACAATTCCACCAATATCAACAAAACAAAAGAAAGTTTAAACATTGATGGCCAACAATTCCACCAATATCAACAAAACAAAAGAAAGTTTAAATATTGATGGCCAACAATTCCACCAATATCAACAAAACAAAAGAAAGTTTAAACATTGATGGCCAACAATTCCACCAATATCAACAAAATAAAAGAAAGTTTAAACATTGATGGCCAACAATTCCACCAATATCAACAAAACAAAAGAAAGTTTAAACATTGATGGCCAACAATTCCACCAATATCAACAAAACAAAAGAAAGTTTAAATATTGATGGCCAACAATTCCACCAATATCAACAAAACAAAAGAAAGTTTAAACATTGATGGCCAACAATTCCACCAATATCAACAAAATAAAAGAAAGTTTAAACATTGATGGCCAACAATTCCACCAATATCAACAAAACAAAAGAAAGCTTAAACAGTGATGGCCAACAATTCCACCAATATCAACAAAACAAAAGAAAGCTTTAACAGTGATGGCCAATAATTCCACCAATATCAACAAAACAAAAGAAAGCTTTAACATTGATGGCCAACAATTCCACCAATATCAACAAAACAAAAGAAAGTTTAAACATTGATGGCCAACAATTCCACCAATATCAACAAAACAAAAGAAAGTTTAAACATTGATGGCCAACAATTCCACCAATATCAACAAAACAAAAGAAAGTTTAAACATTGATGGCCAACAATTCCACCAATATCAACAAAACAAAAGAAAGTTTAAATATTGATGGCCAACAATTCCACCAATATCAACAAAACAAAAGAAAGTTTAAACATTGATGGCCAACAATTCCACCAATATCAACAAAACAAAAGAAAGTTTAAACATTGATGGCCAACAATTCTACCAATATCAACAAAACAAAAGAAAGTTTAAACATTGATGGCCAACAATTCAACCAATATCAACAAAACAAAAGAAAGCTTTAACAGTGATGGCCAACAATTCCACCAATATCAACAAAACAAAAGAAAGTTTAAATATTGATGGCCAACAATTCCACCAATATCAACAAAACGAAAGAAAGCTTTAACAGTGATGGCCAATAATTCCACCAATATCAACAAAACAAAAGAAAGTTTAAACAGTGATGGCCAACAATTCCACCAATATCAACAAAACAAAAGAAAGCTTTAACATTGATGGCCAATAATTCCACCAATATCAACAAAATAAAAGAAAGTTTAAACATTGATGGTCAACAATTCCACCAATATCAACAAAACAAACAATAACCTCACACCTCAACTCATCATATAACCATGACATATCAATACATACAAATTACAACCAAAAACCCTGCACAAAAATAGGCATTGATTAAACACTACAAAGGGAGATAATTATTGTGTCAACAGGGAACCAGTCACTTTACAAAAGGAGATAATAGTTGTGTCAACAGGGAACCAGTCACTTTACAAAGGGAGATAATAGTTGTGTCAACAGGGAACCAGTTACCTTGTTTTCTGCTTAGCATCTACTTCTACTGTTATGTTGTTTTTCACAGTACACTTGCAATCTGCTGAAAACATCACAGGATCACTTTGACCTTTGAACAATGTGTTGTCGTTTACATGACCTTCAGATACTGCCACTAGAACAATAGCTTTGTCACTTTGAGAATGAATTCTATTTTTGGCTACCTGAAAAAAAGGTACATAGTTAAACGAAACTGATATAAATCATTGTTTGATATTATCTTGGGACATTTTCTTTGAGGAAAAATTTAAATGGAAAATATATACAAACGAAAGTTAGCAATCACTCAGCTACTGGTATATCATGGTGAGAATAAGGTCAGCTTTTTCTTGTCCTGTCATAGAAAAGTTCATACGCATTCAACCTCATTTAGCTAGTGGTATATCATGGTGAGAACAAGTTACATTACAATGTGATGACAATGGTGTCCACTTTGTACTAGATCAACACCATTGGCTGGATTTTTATAATGCTAGCTCACTGAAACAACAGTTCATGGGTAGACATGGTGCTAGCTCACTAAAACAACAGTTCATGGGTAGACATGTTGCTAGCACACTGAAACAACAGTTCATGGGTAGACATGTCGCTAGCTCACTGAAACAACAGTTCATGGGTAGACATGTTGTTAGCTCACTGAAACAACAGTTCATGGGTAGACATGTCGCTAGCTCACTGAAACAACCGTTCATGGGTAGACATGTTGCTAGCTCACTAAAACAACAGTTCATGGGTAGACATGTTGTCAGCTCACTAAAACAACAGTTCATGGGTAGACATGTTGTCAGCTCACTAAAACAACAGTTCATGGGTAGACATGCCACTAGCTCACTAAAACAACAGTTCATAGGTAGACATGTCCCTAGCTCACTAAAACAACAGTTCATGGGTAGACATGTCACTAGCTCACTGAAACAACAGTTCATGGGTAGACATGCCACTAGCTCACTAAAACAACAGTTCATGGGTAGACATGTTGTTAGCTCACTGAAACAACAGTTCATGGGTAGACATGTCACTAGCTCACTAAAACAACAGTTCATGGGTAGACATGTTGCTAGCTCACTGAAACAACAGTTCATGGGTAGACATGTCGCTAGCACACTAAAACAACAGTTCATGGGTAGACATGTTGCTAGCTCACTAAAACAACAGTTCATGGGTAGACATGTCGCTAGCTCACTAAAACAACCATTCATGGGTAGACATGTTGCTAGCTCACTAAACAACAGTTCATGGGTAGACATGTTGTCAGCTCACTAAAACAACAGTTCATGGGTAGACATGTTGCTAGCTCACTAAAACAACAGTTCATGGGTAGACATGTCGCTAGCTCACTAAAACAACAGTTCATGGGTAGACATGTCGCTAGCTCACTAAAACAACAGTTCATGGGTAGACATGTTGCTAGCTCACTAAAACAACAGTTCATGGGTAGACATGTTGCTAGCTCACTAAAACAACAGTTCATGGGTAGACATGTCACTAGCTCACTGAAACAACAGTTCATGGGTAGACATGTCACTAGCTCACTAAAACAACAGTTCATGGGTAGACATGTTGCTAGCTCACTAAAACAACAGTTCATGGGTAGACATGTTGCTAGCTCACTAAACAACAGTTCATGGGTAGACATGTTGTCAGCTCACTAAAACAACAGTTCATGGGTAGACATGTTGCTAGCTCACTAAAACAACAGTTCATGGGTAGACATGTTGCTAGCTCACTAAAACAACAGTTCATGGGTAGACATGTCACTAGCTCACTGAAACAACAGTTCATGGGTAGACAGGTCGCTAGCTCACTAAAACAACCATTCATGGGTAGACATGTTGCTAGCTCACTAAAACAACAGTTCATGGGTAGACATGTCGCTAGCTCACTAAAACAACAGTTCATGGGTAGACATGTTGCTAGCTCACTAAAACAACAGTTCATGGGTAGACATGTCGCTAGCTCACTAAAACAACAGTTCATGGGTAGACATGTCGCTAGCTCACTAAAACAACAGTTCATGGGTAGACATGTCGCTAGCTCACTGAAACAACAGTTCATGGGTAGACATGTCACTAACTCACTAAAACAACAGTTCATGGGTAGACATGTTGCTAGCTCACTAAAACAACAGTTCATGGGTAGACATGTCGCTAGCTCACTAAACAACAGTTCATGGGTAGACATGTCGCTAGCTCACTGAAACAACAGTTCATAGGTAGACATGTCGCTAGCTCACTGAAACAACAGTTCATGGGTAGACATGTCACTAGCTCACTAAAACAACAGTTCATGGGTAGACATGTCGCTAGCTCACTAAAACAACAGTTCATGGGTAGACATGTCACTAGCTCACTAAAACAACAGTTCATGGGTAGACATGTCGCTAGCTCACTAAAACAACCATTCATGGGTAGACATGTCGCTAGCTCACTAAAACAACAGTTCATGGGTAGACATGTTGCTAGCTCACTAAACAACAGTTCATGGGTAGACATGTCGCTAGCTCACTAAAACAACAGTTCATGGGTAGACATGTCACTAGCTCACTGAAACAACAGTCCATGGGTAGACATGTTGCTAGCTCACTGAAACAACAGTTCACAGGTAGACATGTTGCTAGCTCACTGAAACAACAGTTTGTGGGTAGACATGTCGCTAGCTCACTGAAACAACAGTTCAAGGGTAGACATGTCGCTAGCTCACTGAAACAACAGTTCATGGGTAGACATGTCATTAGCTCACTGAAACAACAGTTCATGGGTAGACATGTCGCTAGCTCACTGAAACAACAGTTCATGGGTAGACATGTCACTAGCTCACTGAAACAACAGTTCAAGGGTAGACATGTCGCTAGCTCACTGAAACAACAGTTCAAGGGTAGACATGTCGCTAGCTCACTGAAACAACAGTTCATGGGTAGACATGTCACTAGCTCACTGAAACAACAGTTCAAGGGTAGACATGTCGCTAGCTCACTGAAACAACAGTTCAAGGGTAGACATGTCGCTAGCTCACTGAAACAACAGTTCATGGGTAGACATGTCACTAGCTCACTGAAATAACAGTTCACAGGTAGATATGTCACTAGCTCACTGAAATAACAGTTCACAGGTAGATATGTCACTAGCTCACTGAAATAACAGTTCACAGGTAGATATGTCACTAGCTCACTGAAATAACAGTTCAAGGGTAGACATGTCGCTAGCTCACTGAAACAACAGTTCAAGGGTAGACATGTCGCTAGCTCACTGAAACAACAGTTCACAGGTAGACATGTCGCTCCACTAAGACAACAGTTCACAGGTAGACATGTCGCTCCACTAAGACAACAGTTCACAGGTAGACATGTCGCTCCACTAAGACAACAGTTCACAGGTAGACATGTCGCTCCACTAAGACAACAGTTCACAGGTAGACATGTCGCTCCACTAAGACAACAGTTCACAGGTAGACATGTCGCTCCACTAAGACAACAGTTCACGGGTAGACATGTCGCTCCACTAAGACAACAGTTCACGGGTAGACATGTCGCTCCACTAAGACAACAGTTCACGGGTAGACATGTCGCTCCACTAAGACAACAGTTCACGGGTAGACATGTCGCTCCACTAAGACATCCTGATTCTGAGCCAACCAGTCTTTGTTCTTGCTCCTTAATGTAGTGTACTTAGCGGAGAACCAACAAATACAAATTTTCTAGTTTTTTCCTTCACTATTTACCCAATGGAAGCCCCATTATTGTCTTTTGTCTATATTTGTAATCTCATGTGATTACGGCCCAATGATGACGGTATTTGTTAGACATTTTTATGAAAGAGTATACACACCTTTATAAATAGATTCTTGTCAAGTTGAATGGCACTCCTCTGATTTCCTACAATATCATTGTCCTCAATTATGACCTCACTCTGACACGTTATTCCGTGATCTCGGTTGTCATACACCCCATTACCTTCTATCTTTATCTAAAACAAATAATAATTCATATACAGCTGAATAAAAACAAATATTATAATAATTCATATACAGCTGAATAAAAACTAATATTATAATAATTCATATACAGCTGAATAAAAACTAATATTATAATAATTCATATACAGCTGAATAAAAACAAATATTATAATAATTCATATACAGCTGAATAAAAACTAATATTATAATAATTCATATACAGCTGAATAAAAACAAATATTATAATAATTCATATACAGCTGAATAAAAACTAATATTATAATAATTCATATACAGCTGAATAAAAACTAATATTATAATAATTCATATACAGCTGAATAAAAACTAATATTATAATAATTCATATACAGCTGAATAAAAACAAATATTATAATAATTCATATACAGCTGAATAAAAACTAATATTATAATAATTCATATACAGCTGAATAAAAACTAATATTATAATAATTCATATACAGCTGAATAAAAACTAATATTATAATAATTCATATACAGCTGAATAAAAACTAATATTATAATAATTCATATACAGCTGAATAAAAACAAATATTATAATAATTCATATACAGCTGAATAAAAACAAATATTATAATAATTCATATACAGCTGAATAAAAACTAATATTATAATAATTCATATACAGCTGAATAAAAACTAATATTATAATAATTCATATACAGCTGAATAAAAACTAATATTATAATAATTCATATACAGCTGAATAAAAACTAATATTATAATAATTCATATACAGCTGAATAAAAACAAATATTATAATAATTCATATACAGCTGAATAAAAACAAATATTATAATAATTCATATACAGCTGAATAAAAACAAATATTATAATAATTCATATACAGCTGAATAAAAACAAATATTATAATAATTCATATACAGCTGAATAAAAACTAATATTATAATAATTCATATACAGCTGAATAAAAACTAATATTATAATAATTCATATACAGCTGAATAAAAACTAATATTATAATAATTCATATACAGCTGAATAAAAACTAATATTATAATAATTCATATACAGCTGAATAAAAACAAATATTATAATAATTCATATACAGCTGAATAAAAACAAATATTATAATAATTCATATACAGCTGAATAAAAACAAATATTATAATAATTCATATACAGCTGAATAAAAACAAATATTATAATAATTCATATACAGCTGAATAAAAACAAATATTATAATAATTCATATACAGCTGAATAAAAACTAATATTATAATAATTCATATACAGCTGAATAAAAACTAATATTATAATAATTCATATACAGCTGAATAAAAACTAATATTATAATAATTCATATACAGCTGAATAAAAACTAATATTATAATAATTCATATACAGCTGAATAAAAACTAATATTATAATAATTCATATACAGCTGAATAAAAACTAATATTATAATAATTCATATACAGCTGAATAAAAACTAATATTATAATAATTCATATACAGCTGAATAAAAACTAATATTATAATAATTCATATACAGCTGAATAAAAACAAATATTATAATAATTCATATACAGCTGAATAAAAACAAATATTATAATAATTCATATACAGCTGAATAAAAACAAATATTATAATAATTCATATACAGCTGAATAAAAACAAATATTATAATAATTCATATACAGCTGAATAAAAACAAATATTATAATAATTCATATACAGCTGAATAAAAACAAATATTATAATAATTCATATACAGCTGAATAAAAACAAATATTATAATAATTCATATACAGCTGAATAAAAACTAATATTATAATAATTCATATACAGCTGAATAAAAACTAATATTATAATAATTCATATACAGCTGAATAAAAACAAATATTATAATAATTCATATACAGCTGAATAAAAACTAATATTATAATAATTCATATACAGCTGAATAAAAACTAATATTATAATAATTCATATACAGCTGAATAAAAACTAATATTATAATAATTCATATACAGCTGAATAAAAACAAATATTATAATAATTCATATACAGCTGAATAAAAACAAATATTATAATAATTCATATACAGCTGAATAAAAACAAATATTATAATAATTCATATACAGCTGAATAAAAACAAATATTATAATAATTCATATACAGCTGAATAAAAACAAATATTATAATAATTCATATACAGCTGAATAAAAACAAATATTATAATAATTCATATACAGCTGAATAAAAACAAATATTATAATAATTCATATACAGCTGAATAAAAACAAATATTATAATAATTCATATACAGCTGAATAAAAACAAATATTATAATAATTCATATACAGCTGAATAAAAACTAATATTATAATAATTCATATACAGCTGAATAAAAACTAATATTATAATAATTCATATACAGCTGAATAAAAACAAATATTATAATAATTCATATACAGCTGAATAAAAACTAATATTATAATAATTCATATACAGCTGAATAAAAACAAATATTATAATAATTCATATACAGCTGAATAAAAACAAATATTATAATAATTCATATACAGCTGAATAAAAACTAATATTATAATAATTCATATACAGCTGAATAAAAACAAATATTATAATAATTCATATACAGCTGAATAAAAACAAATATTATAATAATTCATATACAGCTGAATAAAAACAAATATTATAATAATTCATATACAGCTGAATAAAAACAAATATTATAATAATTCATATACAGCTGAATAAAAACAAATATTATAATAATTCATATACAGCTGAATAAAAACAAATATTATAATAATTCATATACAGCTGAATAAAAACAAATATTATAATAATTCATATACAGCTGAATAAAAACAAATATTATAATAATTCATATACAGCTGAATAAAAACAAATATTATAATAATTCATATACAGCTGAATAAAAACTAATATTATAATAATTCATATACAGCTGAATAAAAACTAATATTATAATAATTCATATACAGCTGAATAAAAACAAATATTATAATAATTCATATACAGCTGAATAAAAACTAATATTATAATAATTCATATACAGCTGAATAAAAACTAATATTATAATAATTCATATACAGCTGAATAAAAACAAATATTATAATAATTCATATACAGCTGAATAAAAACTAATATTATAATAATTCATATACAGCTGAATAAAAACTAATATTATAATAATTCATATACAGCTGAATAAAAACAAATATTATAATAATTCATATACAGCTGAATAAAAACAAATATTATAATAATTCATATACAGCTGAATAAAAACAAATATTATAATAATTCATATACAGCTGAATAAAAACTAATATTATAATAATTCATATACAGCTGAATAAAAACAAATATTATAATAATTCATATACAGCTGAATAAAAACAAATATTATAATAATTCATATACAGCTGAATAAAAACTAATATTATAATAATTCATATACAGCTGAATAAAAACTAATATTATAATAATTCATATACAGCTGAATAAAAACAAATATTATAATAATTCATATACAGCTGAATAAAAACAAATATTATAATAATTCATATACAGCTGAATAAAAACAAATATTATAATAATTCATATACAGCTGAATAAAAACAAATATTATAATAATTCATATACAGCTGAATAAAAACAAATATTATAATAATTCATATACAGCTGAATAAAAACAAATATTATAATAATTCATATACAGCTGAATAAAAACAAATATTATAATAATTCATATACAGCTGAATAAAAACAAATATTATAATAATTCATATACAGCTGAATAAAAACAAATATTATAATAATTCATATACAGCTGAATAAAAACTAATATTATAATAATTCATATACAGCTGAATAAAAACAAATATTATAATAATTCATATACAGCTGAATAAAAACAAATATTATAATAATTCATATACAGCTGAATAAAAACAAATATTATAATAATTCATATACAGCTGAATAAAAACAAATATTATAATAATTCATATACAGCTGAATAAAAACAAATATTATAATAATTCATATACAGCTGAATAAAAACAAATATTATAATAATTCATATACAGCTGAATAAAAACAAATATTATAATAATTCATATACAGCTGAATAAAAACAAATATTATAATAATTCATATACAGCTGAATAAAAACAAATATTATAATAATTCATATACAGCTGAATAAAAACAAATATTATAATAATTCATATACAGCTGAATAAAAACTAATATTATAATAATTCATATACAGCTGAATAAAAACAAATATTATAATAATTCATATACAGCTGAATAAAAACTAATATTATAATAATTCATATACAGCTGAATAAAAACTAATATTATAATAATTCATATACAGCTGAATAAAAACAAATATTATAATAATTCATATACAGCTGAATAAAAACTAATATTATAATAATTCATATACAGCTGAATAAAAACAAATATTATAATAATTCATATACAGCTGAATAAAAACAAATATTATAATAATTCATATACAGCTGAATAAAAACAAATATTATAATAATTCATATACAGCTGAATAAAAACAAATATTATAATAATTCATATACAGCTGAATAAAAACAAATATTATAATAATTCATATACAGCTGAATAAAAACAAATATTATAATAATTCATATACAGCTGAATAAAAACAAATATTATAATAATTCATATACAGCTGAATAAAAACTAATATTATAATAATTCATATACAGCTGAATAAAAACAAATATTATAATAATTCATATACAGCTGAATAAAAACTAATATTATAATAATTCATATACAGCTGAATAAAAACAAATATTATAATAATTCATATACAGCTGAATAAAAACAAATATTATAATAATTCATATACAGCTGAATAAAAACAAATATTATAATAATTCATATACAGCTGAATAAAAACAAATATTATAATAATTCATATACAGCTGAATAAAAACAAATATTATAATAATTCATATACAGCTGAATAAAAACAAATATTATAATAATTCATATACAGCTGAATAAAAACAAATATTATAATAATTCATATACAGCTGAATAAAAACAAATATTATAATAATTCATATACAGCTGAATAAAAACAAATATTATAATAATTCATATACAGCTGAATAAAAACAAATATTATAATAATTCATATACAGCTGAATAAAAACAAATATTATAATAATTCATATACAGCTGAATAAAAACAAATATTATAATAATTCATATACAGCTGAATAAAAACAAATATTATAATAATTCATATACAGCTGAATAAAAACAAATATTATAATAATTCATATACAGCTGAATAAAAACAAATATTATAATAATTCATATACAGCTGAATAAAAACAAATATTATAATAATTCATATACAGCTGAATAAAAACTAATATTATAATAATTCATATACAGCTGAATAAAAACTAATATTATAATAATTCATATACAGCTGAATAAAAACAAATATTATAATAATTCATATACAGCTGAATAAAAACTAATATTATAATAATTCATATACAGCTGAATAAAAACAAATATTATAATAATTCATATACAGCTGAATAAAAACAAATATTATAATAATTCATATACAGCTGAATAAAAACAAATATTATAATAATTCATATACAGCTGAATAAAAACAAATATTATAATAATTCATATACAGCTGAATAAAAACAAATATTATAATAATTCATATACAGCTGAATAAAAACAAATATTATAATAATTCATATACAGCTGAATAAAAACAAATATTATAATAATTCATATACAGCTGAATAAAAACAAATATTATAATAATTCATATACAGCTGAATAAAAACAAATATTATAATAATTCATATACAGCTGAATAAAAACAAATATTATAATAATTCATATACAGCTGAATAAAAACAAATATTATAATAATTCATATACAGCTGAATAAAAACAAATATTATAATAATTCATATACAGCTGAATAAAAACAAATATTATAATAATTCATATACAGCTGAATAAAAACAAATATTATAATAATTCATATACAGCTGAATAAAAACAAATATTATAATAATTCATATACAGCTGAATAAAAACAAATATTATAATAATTCATATACAGCTGAATAAAAACAAATATTATAATAATTCATATACAGCTGAATAAAAACAAATATTATAATAATTCATATACAGCTGCAGTACTTAAAAATGCTTGAAAACTTAAATGGTGTTTTTGTAATGATTTACAGTAGAATAGTTCAATATTCAATAATATCATAGCTTAATTACTACAATATTTACAACTACCTGTGCAATCAGTACCTATCACCAATGAAGTTGTGAGTTCATACCCCGTTCATGGCGAGGTGTACAATCAGTACCTATCACCAATAAAGTTGTGAGTTCATACCCCGTTCATGGCGAGGTGTACAATCAGTACCTATCACCAATAAAGTTGTGAGTTCATACCCCGTTGTCATGGCGAGGTGTACAATCAGTACCTATCACCAATAAAGTTGTGAGTTCATACCCCGTTGTCATGGCAAGGTGCACAATCAGTACCTATCACCAATAAAGTTGTGAGTTCATACCACGTTGTCAT
>OY726525.1:3963971-4176080 GCA_963383655.1 Bathymodiolus septemdierum | reverse complement strand
CAATATATCCTGTTCCCCCCTTGTTGTACATACATACCTACAATATATCCTGTTCCCCCCTTGTTGTACATACATACCTACAATATATCCTGTTCCCCCCTTGTTGTACATACATACCTACAATATATCCTGTTCCCCCCTTGTACATACATACCTACAATATATCCTGTTCCCCCCTTGTTGTACATACATACCTACAATATATCCTGTTCCCCCCTTGTTGTACATACATACCTACAATATATCCTGTTCCCCCCTTGTTGTACATACATACCTACAATATATCCTGTTCCCCCCTTGTTGTACATACATACCTACAATATATCCTGTTCCCCCCTTGTTGTACATACATACCTACAATATATCCTGTTCCCCCCTTGTTGTACATACATACCTACAATATATCCTGTTCCCCCCTTGTTGTACATACATACCTACAATATATCCTGTTCCCCCCTTGTTGTACATACATACCTACAATATATCCTGTTCCCCCCTTGTTGTACATACATACCTACAATATATCCTGTTCCCCCCTTGTACATACATACCTACAATATATCCTGTTCCCCCCTTGTTGTACATACATACCTACAATATATCCTGTTCCCCCTTGTTGTACATACATACCTACAATATATCCTGTTCCCCCCTTGTTGTACATACATACCTACAATATATCCTGTTCCCCCCTTGTTGTACATACATACCTACAATATATCCTGTTCCCCCTTGTTGTACATACATACCTACAATATATCCTGTTCCCCCCTTGTTGTACATACATACCTACAATATATCCTGTTCCCCCCTTGTTGTACATACATACCTACAATATATCCTGTTCCCCCCTTGTTGTACATACATACCTACAATATATCCTGTTCCCCCCTTGTTGTACATACATACCTACAATATATCCTGTTCCCCCCTTGTACATACATACCTACAATATATCCTGTTCCCCCCTTGTTGTACATACATACCTACAATATATCCTGTTCCCCCCTTGTTGTACATACATACCTACAATATATCCTGTTCCCCCCTTGTTGTGCATACATACCTACAATATATCCTGTTCCCCCCTTGTTGTACATACATACCTACAATATATCCTGTTTCCCCCTTGTTGTACATACATACCTACAATATATCCTGTTCCCCCCTTGTTGTACATACATACCTACAATATATCCTGTTCCCCCCTTGTTGTACATACATACCTACAATATATCCTGTTCCCTCCTTGTTGTACATACATACCTACAATATATCCTGTTCCCCCCTTGTACATACATACCTACAATATATCCTGTTCCCTCCTTGTTGTACATACATACCTACAATATATCCTGTTTCCCCCTTGTTGTACATACATACCTACAATATATCCTGTTCCCCCCTTGTTGTGCATACATACCTACAATATATCCTGTTCCCCCCTTGTTGTGCATACATACCTACAATATATCCTGTTCCCCCTTGTTGTACATACATACCTACAATATATCCTGTTTCCCCCTTGTTGTACATACATACCTACAATATATCCTGTTTCCCCCTTGTTGTACATACATACCTACAATATATCCTGTTCCCCCCTTGTTGTACATACATACCTACAATATATCCTGTTCCCTCCTTGTTGTACATACATACCTACAATATATCCTGTTCCCCTTGTACATACATACCTACAATATATCCTGTTCCCCCCTTGTTGTACATACATACCTACAATATATCCTGTTCCCCCCTTGTTGTACATACATACCTACAATATATCCTGTTCCCCCCTTGTTGTACATACATACCTACAATATATCCTGTTCCCCCCTTGTACATACATACCTACAATATATCCTGTTCCCCCCTTGTTGTACATACATACCTACAATATATCCTGTTTCCCCCTTGTTGTACATACATACCTACAATATATCCTGTTCCCCCCTTGTTGTACATACATACCTACAATATATCCTGTTCCCCCCTTGTTGTACATACATACCTACAATATATCCTGTTCCTCCCTCGTTGTACATACATACCTACAATATATCCTGTTCCCCCCTTGTACATACATACCTACAATATATCCTGTTCCCCCCTTGTTGTACATACATACCTACAATATATCCTGTTCCCCCCTTGTTGTACATACATACCTACAATATATCCTGTTCCCTCCTTGTTGTACATACATACCTACAATATATCCTGTTCCCCCCTTGTTGTACATACATACCTACAATATATCCTGTTCCCCCCTTGTTGTACATACATACCTACAATATATCCTGTTCCCCCCTTGTACATACATACCTACAATATATCCTGTTCCCCCCTTGTTGTACATACATACCTACAATATATCCTGTTCCTCCCTTGTTGTACATACATACCTACAATATATCCTGTTCCCCCCTTGTTGTACATACATACCTACAATATATCCTGTTCCCCCCTTGTTGTACATACATACCTACAATATATCCTGTTCCCCCCTCGTTGTACACACATACCTACAATATATCCTGTTCCCCCCTTGTTGTACATACATACCTACAATATATCCTGTTCCCCCTTGTTGTGCATACATACCTACAATATATCCTGTTCCCTCCTTGTTGTACATACATACCTACAATATATCCTGTTCCCCCCTTGTTGTACATACATACCTACAATATATCCTGTTCCCCCTTGTTGTACATACATACCTACAATATATCCTATTCCTCCCTTGTTGTACATACATACCTACAATATATCCTGTTCCCCCCTTGTTGTACATACATACCTACAATATATCCTGTTCCCCCTTGTTGTGCATACATACCTACAATATATCCTGTTCCCTCCTTGTTGTACATACATACCTACAATATATCCTGTTCCCCCCTTGTTGTACATACATACCTACAATATATCCTGTTCCCCCTTGTTGTACATACATACCTACAATATATCCTATTCCTCCCTTGTTGTACATACATACCTACAATATATCCTGTTCCCCCCTTGTTGTGCATACATACCTACAATATATCCTGTTCCCCCCTTGTACATACATACCTACAATATATCCTGTTCCCCCTTGTTGTACATACATACCTACAATATATCCTGTTCCCCCTTGTACATACATACCTACAATATATCCTGTTCCCCCCTTGTTGTACATACATACCTACAATATATCCTGTTCCCCCTTGTACATACATACCTACAATATATCCTGTTCCCCCCTTGTTGTACATACATACCTACAATATATCCTGTTCCCCCTTGTACATACATACCTACAATATATCCTGTTCCCCCCTTGTTGTACATACATACCTACAATATATCCTGTTCCCCCTTGTTGTACATACATACCTACAATATATCCTGTTCCCCCCTTGTTGTACATACATACCTACAATATATCCTGTTCCCCCTTGTACATACATACCTACAATATATCCTGTTCCCCCCTTGTTGTACATACATACCTACAATATATCCTGTTCCCCCTTGTTGTACATACATACCTACAATATATCCTGTTCCCCCCTTGTACATACATACCTACAATATATCCTGTTCCCCCCTTGTTGTACATACATACCTACAATATATCCTGTTCCCCCCTCGTTGTACATACATACCTACAATATATCCTGTTCCCCCCTTGTTGTACATACATACCTACAATATATCCTGTTCCCCCCTTGTTGTACATACATACCTACAATATATCCTGTTCCCCCCTTGTACATACATACCTACAATATATCCTGTTCCCCCCTTGTTGTGCATACATACCTACAATATATCCTGTTCCCCCCTTGTACATACATACCTACAATATATCCTGTTCCCCCCTTGTTGTACATACATACCTACAATATATCCTGTTCCCCCTTGTTGTACATACATACCTACAATATATCCTGTTCCCCCCTTGTTGTACATACATACCTACAATATATCCTGTTCCCCCCTTGTTGTACATACATACCTACAATATATCCTGTTCCCCCTTGTTGTACATACATACCTACAATATATCCTGTTCCCCCCTTGTTGTACATACATACCTACAATATATCCTGTTCCCCCCTTGTTGTACATACATACCTACAATATATCCTGTTCCCCCCTTGTTGTACATACATACCTACAATATATCCTGTTCCCCCCTTGTTGTACATACATACCTACAATATATCCTGTTCCCCCCTTGTTGTACATACATACCTACAATATATCCTGTTCCCCCCTTGTTGTACATACATACCTACAATATATCCTGTTCCCCCCTTGTTGTACATACATACCTACAATATATCCTGTTCCCCCCTTGTTGTACATACATACCTACAATATATCCTGTTCCCTCCTTGTTGTACATACATACCTACAATATATCCTGTTTCCCCCTTGTTGTACATACATACCTACAATATATCCTGTTCCCCCCTTGTTGTACATACATACCTACAATATATCCTGTTCCCTCCTTGTTGTACATACATACCTACAATATATCCTGTTTCCCCCTTGTTGTACATACATACCTACAATATATCCTGTTCCCCCCTTGTTGTACATACATACCTACAATATATCCTGTTCCCCCCTCGTTGTACATACATACCTACAATATATCCTGTTCCCCCCTCGTTGTACATACATACCTACAATATATCCTGTTCCCCCCTCGTTGTACACACATACCTACAATATATCCTGTTCCCCCCTTGTTGTACATACATACCTACAATATATCCTGTTCCCCCCTTGTTGTACATACATACCTACAATATATCCTGTTCCCCCTTGTTGTGCATACATACCTACAATATATCCTGTTCCCTCCTTGTTGTACATACATACCTACGATATATCCTGTTCCCTCCTTGTTGTACATACATACCTACAATATATCCTGTTCCCCCCTCGTTGTACACACATACCTACAATATATCCTGTTCCCCCCTTGTTGTACATACATACCTACAATATATCCTGTTCCCCCTTGTTGTGCATACATACCTACAATATATCCTGTTCCCTCCTTGTTGTACATACATACCTACAATATATCCTGTTCCCCCCTTGTTGTACATACATACCTACAATATATCCTGTTCCCCCTTGTTGTACATACATACCTACAATATATCCTGTTCCCCCCTTGTTGTACATACATACCTACAATATATCCTGTTCCCCCCTTGTTGTACATACATACCTACAATATATCCTGTTCCCCCCTTGTTGTACATACATACCTACAATATATCCTGTTCCCTCCTTGTTGTCCATACATACCTACAATATATCCTGTTCCCCCCTTGTTGTACATACATACCTACAATATATCCTGTTCCCCCCTTGTTGTACATACATACCTACAATATATCATGTTCCATCCTTGTTGTCCATACATACCTACAATATATCCTGTTCCCCCCTCGTTGTACATACATACCTACAATATATCCTGTTCCCCCCTTGTTGTACATACATACCTACAATATACCCTGTTCCCTCCTTGTTGTACATACATACCTACAATATATCCTGTTCCCTCCTTGTTGTACATACATACCTACAATATATCCTGTTCCCCCCTCGTTGTACATACATACCTACGATATATCCTGTTTCCCCCTTGTTGTACATACATACCTACAATATATCCTGTTCCCCCCTTGTTGTACATACATACCTACAATATATCCTGTTCCATCCTTGTTGTACATACATACCTACAATATATCCTGTTCCATCCTTGTTGTACATACATACCTACAATATATCCTGTTCCCCCCTCGTTGTACATACATACCTACAATATATCCTGTTCCCCCCTTGTTGTACAGACATACCTACAATATATCCTGTTCCCCCCTCGTTGTACATACATACCTACAATATATCCTGTTCCCCCCTTGTTGTACATACATACCTACAATATATCCTGTTCCCCCTTGTTGTACATACATACCTACAATATATCCTGTTCCCCCCTTGTTGTACATACATACCTACAATATATCCTGTTTCCCCCTTGTTGTACATACATACCTACAATATATCCTGTTCCCCCCTTGTTGTACATACATACCTACAATATATCCTGTTCCCCCCTCGTTGACTGCTATCCCGGCTGCCTTTCCACTGTGGATGTGATTTTTACTGGAAAATAATCAGACAAATAATTATACAAATTGTCTATACCATTCTAACAATTCATTATTTCTAGGGCCCGGGTGGCTCAATGAGTTAGGTAGTTGTAGGGCCCGGGTGGCTCAATGAGTTAGGTAGTTGGACTACCTAACAATTCATACAAGCCTTTCACCAAATTAAAATTGTCTATACCATTCTAACAATTCATTATTTCTAGGGCCCGGGTGGCTCAATGTGTTAGGTAGTTGTAGGGCCCTGGTGGCTCAATGAGTTAGGTAGTTGTAGGGCCCTGGTGGCTCAATGAGTTAGGTAGTTGTAGGGCCCGGGTGGCTCAATGAGTTAGGTAGTTGTAGGGCCCGGGTGGCTCAATGAGTTAGGTAGTTGGACTACCTAACAACTCATACAAGCCTTTCACCAATACGGTGTGGGTTTGCATCCCAGCTGTGTAAATTACAAAAAGGGTGCACTCGACTCGCAGCCACAAGTGATAAAGTTTACCAGTTACTTGCCCATGGTTGGTGGTTCTCTCCAGGTACTCCGTCTTCTTCCACCACTAAGACTGGTCGCCATGATATAGCTGAAATATTGCTGAAAATGGCATTAAACACCAAAAATCAATCAAATCATTGTTTCTACATTTCAGACAAAAATATAAGTGATTATGACTATGGAAAGGAAATATGAATCTTGTATTTGACGGCCACCTTAGCGACAGGATCCTCGTGATTGCCATTGCACGTTAGTTGGATTAACAACTAGCTGTGTTATCAGTGCCTATCACCACTAAATTTGTGAGTTTTAAACCCGCTCATGGCGAGGTGTACTCGATACAACATTATGTGATAAAGTTTGTCAGTGACCTGTGTCAGGTCGTTGGTATCCTCCGGGTACTCCGGTTTCCTCCATCAATAAAACAGACCGCAACAATATAACTGAAATAATGTTAAAAGTGGTGATAAACATCATAACCCTACAAAGGAAAAAAGTTCTGATAAGACAAACAACTGCTTATTTAAAATCAGTTGACCCATATTTTCAGTTTGGGTCCACAATGAGTGCCAGATTACTCTGACTGGAAGGCATTTTATATCACTTTTATTTCATATATTAATCCTACAATTGCATCACTTTTACCTTAGTTATGTTTCTTTCAATTGTTCAATAAAATTCAATTATAGAATAACTGAAGGTCAAGACAGACATAATTGTCAGTAATGCAGCGAGTCCAATAGGACGAGACAGACATTATTGTCAGCATCGCATAGAGTCCAATAGGACCAGACAGACATTATTGTCAGTATCAGAGAGTCCAATAGGACGAGACAGACATTATCGTCAGTAACGCAGCAAGTCCAATAAGACGAAACAGACATTATTGTCAGTATCACAGCAAGTCCAATAGGACGAAACAGACATTATTGTCAGTATCACAGCAAGTCCAACAGGATGAGACAGACATTATTGTCAGTATCACAGCAAGTCCAATAGGACGAGACAGACATTATTGTCAGTATCGCAGCAAGTCCAATAGGATGAGACAGACATTATTGTCAGTATCGCAGAGAGTCCAATAGGATGAGACAGACATGATTGTCAGTATCACACAGAGTCCAATAGGACGAGACAGACATTATTGTCAGTATCACAGCAAGTCCAATAAGACAAGACAAGCATTATTGTCAGTATCGCAGAGTCCAATAGGACGAGACAGACATTATTGTCAGTATCACAGCAAATCCAATAGGACGAGACAGACATTATTGTCAGTATCGCAGCATGTCCAATAGGATGAGAAAGACATTATTGTCAGTATCACAGCAAGTCCACTAGGACGAGACAGACATTATTGTCAGTATCACAGCAAGTCCAATAGGACGAGACAGATATTATTGTCAGTATCGCAGCAAGTCCAATAGGACGAGACAGACATTATTGTCAGTATCACAGAGAGTCCAACAGGACGAGACAGACATTATTGTCAGCATCGCAGCAAGTTCAATAGGACCAGACAGACATTATTGTCAGTATCACAGCAAGTCCAATAGGACGAGACAGACATCATTGTCAGTATCACAGAGAGTCCAATAGGACGAGACAGACATTATCGTCAGTATCGCAGCAAGTCCAATAGGACGAGACAGACATTATCGTCAGTATCGCAGCAAGTCCAATAGGACGAGACAGACATCATTGTCAGTATCACAGAGAGTCCAATAGGACGAGACAAACATTATTGTCAGTATCACAGCAAGTCCAATAGGACGAGGCAGACATTATTGTCAGTATTACAGAGAGTACAATAGGACGAGACAGACATTATTGTCAGTATCGCAGCAAGTCCAATAGAACGAGAAAGACATTATTGTCAGTATCGCAGAGAATACAATAGGACGAGACAGACATCATTGTCAGTATCACAGAGAGTCCAATAGGACGAGACAGACATTATCGTCAGTATCACAGCAAGTCCAATAGGACGAGACAGACATTATTGTCAGTATCGCAGCAAGTCCAATAGGACGAAACAGACATTATTGTCAGTATCACAGCAAGTCCAATAGGACGAGACAGACATTATTGTTAGTATTGCAGCAAGTCCAATAGGACGAAACAGACATTATTGTCAGTATCGCAGCGAGTCCAATAGGACGAGACAGACATTATTGTTAGTATCGCAGCAAGTTCAATAGGACGAGACAGACATTATTGTCAGTATCACAGCAAGTTCAATAGGACGAGACATACATTATTGTCAGTATTGCAGCAAGTCCAATAGGACGAGACAGAGATTATTGTCAGTATCACAGCAAGTCCAATAGGATGAGACAGAGATCATTGTCAGTATCGCAGCGAGTCCAACAGGACAAGACAGACATCATTGTCAGTATCGCAGCGAGTCCAATAGGACGAGACATACATTATTGTCAGTATTGCAGCAAGTCCAATAGGACGAGACAGAGATTATTGTCAGTATCACAGCAAGTCCAATAGGACGAAACAGACATTATTGTAAGTATCGCAGCAAGTCCAATAGGACGAGACATACATTATTGTCAGTATTGCAGCAAGTCCAATAGAACGAGACAGAGATTATTGTCAGTATCACAGCAAGTCCAATAGGACGAGACATACATTATTGTAAGTATCGCAGCGAGTCCAATAGGACGAGACAGACATTATTGTTAGTATCGCAGCAAGTTCAATAGGACGAGACAGACATTATTGTCAGTATCACAGCAAGTTCAATAGGACGAGACATACATTATTGTCAGTATTGCAGCAAGTCCAATAGGACGAGACAGAGATTATTGTCAGTATCACAGCAAGTCCAATAGGATGAGACAGAGATCATTGTCAGTATCGCAGCGAGTCCAACAGGACAAGACAGACATCATTGTCAGTATCGCAGCGAGTCCAATAGGACGAGACATACATTATTGTCAGTATTGCAGCAAGTCCAATAGGACGAGACAGAGATTATTGTCAGTATCACAGCAAGTCCAATAGGACGAAACAGACATTATTGTAAGTATCGCAGCAAGTCCAATAGGACGAGACATAAATTATTGTCAGTATTGCAGCAAGTCCAATAGGACGAGACAGAGATTATTGTCAGTATCACAGCGAGTCCAATAGGACGAGACAGAGATTATTGTCAGTATCACAGCGAGTCCAACAGGACAAGACAGAGATTATTGTCAGTATTGCAGCAAGTCCAATAGGACGAGACAGAGATTATTGTCAGTATCACAGCGAGTCCAATAGGACGAGACATACATTATTGTCAGTATTGCAGCAAGTCCAATAGGACGAGACAGAGATTATTGTCAGTATCACAGCGAGTCCAACAGGACAAGACAGAGATTATTGTCAGTATTGCAGCAAGTCCAATAGGACGAGACAGAGATTATTGTCAGTATCACAGCGAGTCCAATAGGACGAGACATACATTATTGTCAGTATTGCAGCAAGTCCAATAGGACGAGACAGACATTATTGTCAGTATCACAGCGAGTCCAATAGGACGAGCTGTGATACTAGTGATAGTGCATTTTGATACCTTCACAAATGATGCTATTAATTTGTAGGTAAAGTCATAATGTGTTTGATGTCACACTGACTGATCATTTTCAGTATCAGAGTCAGTCTATTTATATTGACAATCGGTGAGGTCAAAGGGAAATGTACAATTTACTGATAATAGGACTTCCATGGTACAGTATGTCGACACCAGCTTCTTTGTTCTGATAGATCTTGTTACTTTTAATCTGACCACGCCCACTTCCTAGAACAACAATACCTGACGTCTTACTGTTCTGAAGTCTTACCTGACAATAGGACTACCACGGTACAGTATGTAGACACCAGCTTCTTTGTTCTGATAGATCTTGTTACTTTTAATCTGACCACGCCCACTTCCTAGAACAACAATACCTGACGTCTTACTGTTCTGAAGTCTTACCTGACAATAGGACTACCACGGTACAGTATGTAGACACCAGCTTCTTTGTTCGGATAGATCTCGTTACTTTTAATCTGACCACGCCCACTTCCTAGAACAACAATACCTGACGTCTTACTGTTCTGAAGTCTTACCTGACAATAGGACTACCACGGTACAGTATGTAGACACTAGCTTCTTTGTTCTGATAGATCTCGTTACTTTTAATCTGACCACGCCCACTTCCTAGAACAACAATACCTGACGTCTTACTGTTCTGAAGTCTTACCTGACAATAGGACTACCACGGTACAGTATGTAGACACCAGCTTCTTTGTTCTGATAGATCTCGTTACTTTTAATCTGACCACGCCCACTTCCTAGAACAACAATACCTGACGTCTTACTGTTCTGAAGTCTTACCTGACAATAGGACTACCACGGTACAGTATGTAGACACCAGCTTCTTTGTTCGGATAGATCTCGTTACTTTTAATCTGACCACGCCCACTTCCTAGAACAACAATACCTGACGTCTTACTGTTCTGAAGTCTTACCTGACAATAGGACTACCACGGTACAGTATGTAGACACCAGCTTCTTTGTTCGGATAGATCTCGTTACTTTTAATCTGACCACGCCCACTTCCTAGAACAACAATACCTGACGTCTTACTGTTCTGAAGTCTTACCTGACAATAGGACTACCACGGTACAGTATGTAGACACCAGCTTCTTTGTTCGGATAGATCTCGTTACTTTTAATCTGACCACGCCCACTTCCTAGAACAACAATACCTGACGTCTTACTGTTCTGAAGTCTTACCTGACAATAGGACTACCACGGTACAGTATGTAGACACCAGCTTCTTTGTTCTGATAGATCTTGTTACTTTTAATCTGACCACGCCCACTTCCTAGAACAACAATACCTGACGTCTTACTGTTCTGAAGTCTTACCTGACAATAGGACTACCACGGTACAGTATGTAGACACCAGCTTCTTTGTTCTGATAGATCTCGTTACTTTTAATCTGACCACGCCCACTTCCTAGAACAACACTACCTGACGTCTTACTGTTCTGAAGTCTTACCTGACAATAGGACTACCACGGTACAGTATGTAGACACCAGCTTCTTTGTTCTGATAGATCTCGTTACTTTTAATCTGACCACGCCCACTTCCTAGAACAACAATACCTGACCTCTTACTGTGGTGGATTCTGTTACACTGTAATATAAACAGAATCATGTCATGATTAACAAAATATAGTATTTCGTTTGAACTGGCTCTATTTTACCAGATTTAAGTACAGTTCGAGAGAACTATGGTGTTCCAGCTACTGAAACTCAACTGTTTTTTTCAATTTTGAAGATGATTTCTCACAAATGGGAACAGGACAAAAGCCTCCTAGACAATAGCCCCCCCCCCCCCCCCCCCCCCCCCTACAGGAGGTTTTTGTCATAGGGGGACTCTTGTCATAGACCCCTCACAAACATATATATATATTATCCTACTCTAGAATTTCATTACAAAAAAATTGTATATATGTAGAATAACTACTGGGCTCTTTCAATAATCACAATAAATGTCACTACTGACTGAAATACACTAATAATTCACGAATGTGAAAAGCCAATTAGCAATACTGTTTATAGTATATATTTTGATTGGTTTAAAATGCATTTTTTTTAATTTCAACATTTGTATATTTTCTTTTAATGTGTATGAACATTTTAAAATAAATTAAAATGTTTACGACAATGCTATCAGCCGAAACTGCTAAAAGAAAAATTTGCCCACCAGATTTAATTTTATATCTGACATCCAATTAGATTTAATGCTTTATCTGACATCCAATTAGATTTAATGTTATATCTTACATCCAATCAGATTTAGTGTTATATCTGACATCCAATCAGATTTAGAGCTATATCTGACATCCAATCAGATTTAATGTTATATCTGACATCCAATCAGATTTAGTGTTATATCTGACATCCAATCAGATTTAGTGTTATATCTGACATCCAATCAGATTTAGCATTATATCTGACATCCATTCAGATTTAGAGCTATATCTGACATCCAATCAAATTTAGAGTTATATCTGACATCCAGTCAGATTTAGTGTTATATCTGACATCCAATCAGATTTAGTATTATATCTATTAACCAATCAGATTTAGTGTTATATTTATTATCCAATCAGATTTAGTGTTATATCTATTATCCAATCAGATTTAGTGTTTTATCCTGCAATCAGTACATTTGCTGTACAAATATGCTATACGAATAAATTTTTGCTTTATTCGTACTATACGAATAAACTTTTCAGCCTACGAATAACCTTTTCAGCCTACGAATAAACTTTCCTGGTACCCTGTAGCGATGTACTGCGGAGGGTGCAGACAAGTATGAAACTGGTACTAATGTAACGCAGACCACGAAGAAGACACCCTTGACAACATTTATGAAAGGCGAGGAATGACGCTTGTTTCTGTCCTTTTTGTCTGAATCTGACAAGTTTTCCGACTTTTTTGACATTGCAGGATAAACACAATATACATACATTGTCGGTAAATATAAAATTCATTTGTACTCGCTGCGAAACAGGCATGAAAAGCTCTCCGAAGGCTCGCTATTCTGCCTGTTTCTAAAGCTTGTACAAATAAATTTTACATTTACCGACAATGTACGTATATTGTATATATATCTGACATACAATGATAGACTAACCTGTACTATAGGATCAGCATTCTTTCGAATATCTATCCCTGCCTCACAGTTGGAATGGATGTCATTTCCTAAATTTAAAAAAAATCATTTTTTACATTATGTACGTTGTACATGTATGTATATTCTGCAAGAAATCTTTTTTTTAACCTTGTATGATCCCAGGTCAGACTCTTTGCAGATGACTGCTTACTATATAGATCTGTCAAAACACAACAGGACCAACAACAACTTCAAACCGACCTTCATTCACTAGAGAGATAGGCAACAAAATGGGGGATGTGTTTTAATGCCACCAAATGCTACATTATGTCTATTCACAGAAGTAGAAATCCACTGACTACACACTACATTCTCAACAATCATATTTTGGAACATGTGCAGGAAAATCTGTATCTTGGTGTTATCATCAGTAAAAACTTAAAATGGTCAACATATATCAATAAAATCTGTAATAAAGCCAATTCCACCCTTGGATTCATCAGAAGGAACCTCAAACATTGCAACCGAAAAATCACTGTTTGACTATTCAAGTACAGTGTGGAACCCACACCTACAAAAGGACATTGACCGCATAAAGAACGTACAGCGCAGGGCAGCCAGATTCATCTATAGTGACTACAAATGAACTGGTAGCGTCACCACAATGACAGCATGCCCACAGGTTTTTTCATCTGGAGGTACATGTACCCTTTTACCTTCATTTTTGGGGGTACATCAAAATTTTTGGGGGTGCAATCTCTAACTCTTCATTTGGGGGTACAAAGAAAATTAACTGCATTTTCTCCACGCAAGGTCGTGCACCGTGCTGTTTTTGTAAATATTACGCAGAGTTGACGAAAACTCTTTTTTTCTGTCTGACATTGGGTCAAGACAGGAAGTGGGGTTCTGTCTGACCCATGACCTTTGTGTCTGTCACACCATTTTGTTTGTAATATTGTATATAACCTGTCAAATTTTGTTTTTTATACAGAACTGAATGCAAGATT
The DNA here is from genome assembly GCA_963383655.1 of Bathymodiolus septemdierum. NCBI lineage: Eukaryota > Metazoa > Mollusca > Bivalvia > Mytilida > Modiolidae > Bathymodiolus > Bathymodiolus septemdierum. The sequence continues at coordinate 4,161,725 of OY726525.1, read as the reverse complement.
ACCTATATATAGTCATGATCATTAAACAACTCAATTAAATGTTTTTCTGTATACATATTTTTATCTAAAAAGATAAGGCAGATATGGCCAACAATCTGTATCTAATGGTCCGATCACGTTCCGAATATTATACATCAATGTCAGTTTCCGGTTTACCTACATTTTTAATTTCAGTTAAGAATATGAATCTGTTGTCATCTTCAATATATAAGCATCTCAAAACATATTTAATTAAACACAAACAATTTTTGATACTTGGGGAGTGTGGAAGTCAACTTATTTCTGTGCTCAGTAATATATTTCAGTTTTAATGTTCCACGTTTTGCAGGTGCTCGCTCCTACTAAAAAGATGTTTACATTTACGCATAGGAGTTTCGATTACAAATAGGAACGTGTCGGTCTGACTGAATAAATAAACAAATTTCAAGTCTCTGTCTGACATTTCAATAAAACTGAAAACAGAATTTAATGCCATTGGCAGTGGAAACTGGGAGTGAATAAATTTCAATCGTCAACTGGACGACCACAAAGTAATATTTTCGTGACGGACATTGGGACAGACACGGTTCATTAATTAATCGAACCGACCGTTATTCTGCTGGTCTGACGATTTTCGCAAACTCTGATTACGGGATTTAACAGTAGCAGTTTTTATGATTGGACAAATAAAAAATGAGGAGCCAATAGAATTGGGCGATCTATAAATCATATCATCTCACTTAAAATATGCAAGGAACGCTCTGATTGGATAATATTATCGAAATTAACTAATCAGAACAACTCTATTATATGTACTTTGAAGTGAATTGTAAACAAAAGGTAATTTTTGTAAAGTGCTCGCAACGGGTTCTCTACGTGCACACACATAGAGTTCTTTCAATTATACGTGCATGATTTTTATTCTACGTGAAACACGTACTACAGTACGTGAATGGGCATGCTGAATGATGAACGAACTTGGCTGGAAGCCACTAAATGAAAGGAGAAAAGAACAAAGGCTTGTCCTTCTTTTCAAAATAGTCAATGACCTGGTAGCTGATAATAATATTGAATATAACCAACGTCCATCAAGAACATCCAACAGTAAACAAATCAAAGTACTTTCAGCCACCACAGAGATATATAAACATTCTCTCTTCCCAAGAACTGTGAAAGATTGGACCACGCTAACAGAAAGTGCCATGACCAGCAAAACTGTAGAAGGCTTCAAAGCTGCAATTTCGCGCGACTAACAAGAACCTAGTGCGCAAACACACTCCTAACTTTTGCTCAGTAACTGAGATAACTTACAGTATAATACAGATACAGAGGTATGGTTCCTAGTAGTGTCTTGATTATTCCTCCAAAGTCTTAGGGGATTTGGTTTGGCAGCTTCCAACTAACAACCACATTTGCAATTTTTTTGACATAATTGGTTTCCATGGCAACTGTAGCCATTTCAAAATGTCAAAAGTTGAATTCACCTCCACTCAAGAAGACAACCATACTATATATGAAGGTTCATAATTCTGAAGCAATTATCTTTGAGAAAATGTTCCCATAAGTTCATCCACTCAGAATAAGCAGAAAACTGATAATATGATATGGAGCAAAAACATTAAGATTCCCATACATTTGAATAACTTAATAATAAGAAGAAATGAAAGACTTAATAAGTTGTTATACAATATAGCTGACAAAGTTCTAAACAGTCTTGTTTTTCATATATTTGACTGTTAACAGCTGCGGTTCCTTATTAATTTTGTATGATTGTAGGATTTACAACTACCTGTGCCTATTACCACTAACGTTGTGAGTTCGAACCCTGTTCATGGCGAAATATAATTGATACAATACTGTGCGATAATGTTTGTGAGTGACTTGTGGCAGATCGGTGGTTTTCTCTGGGTCCTCCGGATTCCTCCACCAATAAACCTGATAGCCACGATATAACCTAAATATTGTTAAAGGTGACATTAAACACCATACCCCTAAACCTCCTTATCAATTTGATTTGTGATGTACATTTTTGTGAGTTTTCATTTCACTATCAGTATACCTGCTATAACACCAGAGGCTGCTAATCTCATAAATATCCCTGAAGTTCTACAATGATGTATTTCATTCTTTAGAATCACAACCTAAAATTTAAAATGTACTGGTTAGATATCAAACTATAAGACAATATACACCATTAAAGCAGATTACTTTTGCTACAGATTCCCTATCAAAGATGGATTAACAACTTCCTATGCAATCAGTGCCTATCACCACTAATGTTGTGAGTTCGAGCCCAACTCAGGTGAGGTTTACTCGTTAGATACAACATTTTGTGACTTACGACAGTCCTCCAGTTTCCTCCACCAATAAAACTGACGGCCACGATATAACTGAAATATTGTTGAAAGTGTTGTTAAACACCATAAACCTAAATAAACTTATAAAAGTTTGTATATTATATATATCATATGAAAGTTTGACTAAATCTACTATACATCAATTATCTGGACATCTTAAACTAGAGGCTCAGTGGGCTCAGCCTGTGTCGCTCATCTTTCATTCTGCTTTGAGGAAACTTAATACGCAACCTTCCATATATGTAGATGCCTCCTACCAAGTTTCGGTTCATTTGGCTAGGCAGTTTCAGAGGAGAAGATTTTTTAGATATCGACCAATCAGAAACAAGAATTGCCTCTGGTGGCCATGTTTGTTAACCGATCGAGACGAAATGAGCAATCTTCATACAGCACATTTCATAGATGCTTCCTGCCATGTTTCGGTTAATTTGGCCAAGCGGTTTCAGAGGATGAGATTTTTAAAAATTGGCCTATCAGAAACAAGAATTGCCTGTGGAGGGCCATGTTTGGTAATGGATCATAACAAAATGTGCACTCTTTAAAGAGGACCTTCCATAGATGCTTCCTACTAAGTTTCAATTCATTTGGCTGATGGGTTTCAGAGGAGAAGATTAAAATGTGAAAAGTTAACAGAATCTATGACAGACAACAAACGACAGATGCCAAAATCCCACATTGCCTTTGGCACGGTGAGCTAAAAAGAATTTTAAAATGTGAATACCTACATGTAATGTATAGTATAAACATTATCAGCATTAGTTAATTTCTAAGGGAGATAATGGCAAGTTATCTTTCTTTTAACAGTTTGATGCAAGAGTTATCTCCCTTTTAACAGCTTACCACAATGGAGAAGTTTTTCTTAGAAATGAACCAATCAGAAACAAGAACTTCCTGTGGCGGCCATGTTTGTAAACGGATCAGAATGACATGAGCAATCTTTATAGAGGACCTTCCATAGATGCTTCCTACCAATTTTCGGTTCATTTGGCCAAGCGGTTTCGGAGGAGAAGATTTAAACAAATTGGCCATTCAGAAACAAGAATTGCCTGTGGTGATCATGTTTGTTAAAGGATCGGGAAGAAATGAGCAATTTTTCTCGAGCAGTGAAAATGAAATACCGTCGAACCGACGGACAAGTCCGATAAAATGACCTCCGGTCCGATATAAACCCTTGGATTTCAGGACCAATTGTCCGTTATTGCTCTGTCATTTGATTTCGGCTATAACGATTGATTTGTCAGCATAAGATTTCATAAAAACTAAAGTGAAACGCCAGATCAAATCTCTTTTATTGTATCATTTTTTGTTGTTTCATGCTATGATGAAGTTCAAGGACAATGACAAAAAAGTCGCAATCTCAGAAATGCTTTAATGAACGAAAATATCAATATTTGAAATATAAGAAAAAGAATCACTCTGGACCAGACACATAAAAATTATCGGGTATCAATTTGGCGCCAATTTAAACTTGTCTGTTGTGCAAAATACGATAGAGGACTTGATTTAGGATTTTGGGAAATACTGAAACCTTTGAAATGGACAAATATTACAAGCTTTTTCCTGATTAAGACAAATGGTTGAAAAGATATCCACTAAACATTTATTTCCCTGTGAATTTAAATAAAATACTTTGCTTTATTTATATAAAAAAAAAATTATACAAAATGCTTACTTCACAGCAGACTTGTTTTAACAATGTTCAGAAAAATATATATACAGTTAATTTGCATTGCTAAAACGAGAAATGGAAAATTGGTAGCCCTTGCTTGAAAGCAACCATTGTAGGAAAAGCTTGATATTGACAATGAGGAAAGTGACCTTCATGCACTGAATATTATATGTGACACAGACAAGGACAATGATGACTTTTGTGTTGATTTTATTGATGAAGAAGATAATTGGAGAGAGGTTTTCCTGCTCTCTGAGAGAGAATGTTAATAATAAAACTATTCAGAATATATATTGTTATTAAAATTTTTGTTCCCATACCATTCTTCTCATTGTTGGTTTCATATGACATGGATATATGAAATAAGAAAACAACCCTAATTAAAATCAATAACAATGAAAAGGGCTTTATAGAAGTAAAGGAAACTATACAGGCCAGCCATCAACAATGAAATATTAAAAAAAATTATGATTTTCTTTCGGTCTGGTAAAAGTTGATTCGGTCTGGTGAATCACCTTGGTTCACCAGACCAAATGACCTGTAATTTTTTTTTACAATTTCACATTCACTGATCGAGGACCTTCCATAGATGCTTCCTATCAAGTTTCAGTTCATTTGGCCAAGCGGTTTCGGAGGAGAAGATTTTTAAAAATAGGCCAATCATTCTGCTTTGAGGAAACTTATTAGGTGCTTCCCACCAAGTTTTGGTCATTTGGCTAAACAGTTACAAAGAAGAAGATATTTAGAAATCAACCAATCAGAAACTAGAATGGCCTGTGGTGGCCATGTTTATTGACGGATTGGAACTAAATGAGCAATATTTATAGATGATCTTCCAAGCTTCGATTCATTTGGCAAAGCGGTTTCAGAGAAGAAGATTCTTTAGAAATCAACCAATCAGAAACAAGAATTGCCGTTGGAGGCCATGTTTGTCAACAGATCGGAACTAAATTAGCAATCTTTATAAAGGACTTTCCAAGGATGCTTCCTACCAAGTTTCGATTCATTTGGCCTAGCGGTTTCAGAGGAGACAATTTTTTAGAAATCAACCAATCAGAAACAAGAATTGCCTGTGGTGGCCATGTTTGTTAACGGATTGGAACTAAATGAACAAACTTTATAGAGGACCTTTCACAGATGCTTCCTACCAAATTTTTATTCATTTGGCCAAGCAGTTACAGAGGAGAAGATTTTTTTAGAAATCAACCAATCAGAAACAAGAATTGTCTGTGGTGGCCATGTTTGATAACGAATCAGGACGAAATGAGCAATCTTTATAGAGGATCTGCCATAGATGCTTCCTACCAAGTTTCGGTTCATTTGGCGAAGTGGTTTCAGAGAAGAAGATTTCTTTAAATCGGCCAATCAGAAACAAGAATTGCCTATGGTGGCCATGTTTGTTAGCGAATTGGAATTAAATGAGAAATCGCTATAGAGGACCTTACAAGGATGATTCCTACCAAGTTTTGGTTCATTTGACAAAGTGGCTTCAGAGGAGAAGATTTTTTAGAAATCAACCAATCAGAAACAAGAATTGTCTGTGGCGGCCATGTTTGTAAACGGATCGGAACTAAATAAGGGTAATAACAAAATTACCGAACTCCGAACAATCTTACAAAGGGAAAGTCAAAACTCATAATTATATAAACAGACAAAATCCGTCAACAACCGGAAAACTGTGAAAACCGTAATGACCCTGACTTGGTACAGGCATTTCTAAAGAAATGGTGGGTTGAATCAGATTTTACAGCGCCAAACCTCCCGCTCTCATTACGGTTCAAAGGTTCCGGCTGTCACTATAACAGTATTTAAATAAATGAACAATATTTATAGAGGACCTTCCAAGGATACTTCCTACCAAGTTTCGATTCATTTGGCCAAGTTTTAGAGGAGAAGATTTTTTTAGAAATCAATCAATCAGAAACAAGAATTGCCTGTGGATGAGCAATCTTTATAGAGGACATGCCATAAATGCTTCCTACCAAGTCTCAGTTCATTTGGCCAAGCTGTTTCACATTAGAAGATTTTAAAAAATCGGCCAATCAGAAACAAGAATTGCCTATGGCGGCCATATTTGTATATAGATCGGGACAAAATGAGCAATCTTTAGAGAGGACCTTCCATAGATGCTTCCTCCCAAGTTTCACCTCATTTGGCTGAGGGGTTTCAGAGGAGAAGATTAAAATGTGAAAAGTTAACGTAAGACAGACGCCAAGTTATGGCAAAAGCTCACATTGCCTTTGGCAAGGTGAGCTAATAAGAAAGAAGCTTCTTAACACTTTAAAGGCAGTCGATTTTAGCTGTTTTTCATTCAGCGTAATGAATAAACAATTGGGAAGATGAATAAATCTCACCCTTGAGTTCTGTATACACCTGATGCCATATCCTACAGAATTAATATCACAGTTAGATATCACAGCGTGAGCCTGTAGTGCCACCATCACGGCTCCTTTACTTTGTGTAATCCTACAACGATGAATCAAACACCCGCGCACTTCCTTTAAAACTTTCTTCATGTCGTTATCCTCGATGATTTTAATGTATTCTGATTGGTTCTGACTGCAAATTGATTGAACATCGGCTCCGAGACTGATGGCAGAAATAGACCTCGGCATCTGGTGGTCCGGGTATGACAGCATGATAACAGATTCTTCTTCGGAAGAAAAATCGTCGGATGAGTAGGAGATATCTTCTATGTCACTACTGCTGGTAGAACTACCACCTAAAATAACATGAAACATTTATAATACATCTTCTATGTCATTACTGCTGGTAGAACTACCTCCTAAAATAACATGAAACATTTATAATACATCTTCTATGTCACTACTGCTGGTAGAACTACAACCTAAAATAACATGAAACATTTATAATACATCTTCTATGTCACTACTGCTGGTAGAACTACAACCTAAAATAACATGAAACATTTATAATACATCTTCTATGTCACTACTGCTGGTAGAACTACAACCTAAAATAACATGAAACATTTATAATACATCTTCTATGTCACTACTGCTGGTAGAACTACCTCCTAAAATAACATGAAACATTTATAATACATCTTCTATGTCACTACTGCTGGTAGAATTACAACCTAAAATAACATGAAACATGTATAATACATCTTCTATGTCACTACTGCTGGTAGAACTACCACTTAAAATAACATGAAACATTTATAATACATCTTCTATGTCACTACTGCTGGTAGAATTACCTCCTAAAATAACATGGAACATTTATAATACATCTTCTATGTCACTACTGCTGGTAGAACTACCTCCTAAAATAACATGAAACATTTATAATACATCTTCTATGTCACTACTGCTGGTAGAACTATAACCTAAAATAACATGAAACATTTATAATACATCTTCTATGTCACTACTGCTGGTAGAACTACAACCTAAAATAACATGAAACATTTATAATACATCTTCTATGTCACTACTGCTGGTAGAACTACAACCTAAAATAACATGAAACATTTATAATACATCTTCTATGTCACTACTGCTGGTAGAACTACCTCCTAAAATAACATGAAACATTTATAATACATCTTCTATGTCACTACTGCTGGTAGAACTACAACCTAAAATAACATGAAACATTTATAATACATCTTCTATGTCACTACTGCTGGTAGAACTACCTCCTAAAATAACATGAAACATTTATAATACATCTTCTATGTCACTACTGCTGGTAGAACTAAAACCTAAAATAACATGAAACATTTATAATACATCTTCTATGTCACTACTGCTGGTAGAATTACAACCTAAAATAACATGAAACATTTATAATACATCTTCAATGTCACTACTGCTGGTAGAACTACCTCCTAAAATAACATGAAACATTTATAATACATCTTCTATGTCACTACTGCTGGTAGAACTACCTCCTATAATAACATGAAACATTTATAATACATCTTCTATGTCACTACTGCTGGTAGAACTACAACCTAAAATAACATGAAACATTTATAATACATCTTCTATGTCACTACTGCTGGTAGAACTACAACCTAAAATAACATGAAACATTTATAATACATCTTCTATGTCACTACTGCTGGTAGAACTACAACCTAAAATAACATGAAACATTTATAATACATCTTCAATGTCACTACTGCTGGTAGAACTACCTCCTAAAATAACATGAAACATTTATAATACATCTTCTATGTCACTACTGCTGGTAGAACTACAACCTAAAATAACATGAAACATTTATAATACATCTTCTATGTCACTACTGCTGGTAGAACTACAACCTAAAATAACATGAAACATGTATAATACATCTTCTATGTCACTACTGCTGGTAGAACTACCTCCTAAAATAACATGAAACATTTATAATACATCTTCAATGTCACTACTGCTGGTAGAACTACAACCTAAAATAACATGAAACATTTATAATACATCTTCTATGTCACTACTGCTGGTAGAACTACAACCTAAAATAACATGAAACATTTATATTACATCTTCTATGTCACTACTGCTGGTAGAACTACAACCTAAAATAACATGAAACATTTATAATACATCTTCTATGTCACTACTGCTGGTAGAATTACCTCCTAAAATAACATGAAACATTTATAATACATCTTCAATGTCACTACTGCTGGTAGAACAACAACCTAAAATAACATGAAACATTTATAATACATCTTCTATGTCACTACTGCTGGTAGAACTACAACCTAAAATAACATGAAACATTTATAATACATCTTCTATGTCACTACTGCTGGTAGAACTACCTCCTAAAATAACATGAAACATTTATAATACATCTTCTATGTCACTACTGCTGGTAGAACTACAACCTAAAATAACATGAAACATTTATAATACATCTTCTATGTCACTACTGCTGGTAGAACTACCTCCTAAAATAACATGAAACATTTATAATACATCTTCTATGTCACTACTGCTGGTAGAACTACAACCTAAAATAACATGAAACATTTATAATACATCTTCTATGTCACTACTGCTGGTAGAACTACCTCCTAAAATAACATGAAACATTTATAATACATCTTCTATGTCACTACTGCTGGTAGAACTACAACCTAAAATAACATGAAACATTTATAATACATCTTCTATGTCACTACTGCTGGTAGAACTACCTCCTAAAATAACATGAAACATTTATAATACATCTTCTATGTCACTACTGCTGCTAGAACTACAACCTAAAATAACATGAAACATTTATAATACATCTTCAATGTCACTACTGCTGGTAGAACTACCTCCTAAAATAACATGAAACATTTATAATACATCTTCTATGTCACTACTGCTGGTAGAACTACCTCCTATAATAACATGAAACATTTATAATACATCTTCTATGTCACTACTGCTGGTAGAACTACAACCTAAAATAACATGAAACATTTATAATACATCTTCTATGTCACTACTGCTGGTAGAACTACAACCTAAAATAACATGAAACATTTATAATACATCTTCTATGTCACTACTGCTGGTAGAACTACAACCTAAAATAACATGAAACATTTATAATACATCTTCAATGTCACCACTGCTGGTAGAACTACCTCCTAAAATAACATGAAACATTTATAATACATCTTCTATGTCACTACTGCTGGTAGAACTACAACCTAAAATAACATGAAACATTTATAATACATCTTCTATGTCACTACTGCTGGTAGAACTACAACCTAAAATAACATGAAACATGTATAATACATCTTCTATGTCACTACTGCTGGTAGAACTACCTCCTAAAATAACATGAAACATTTATAATACATCTTCAATGTCACTACTGCTGGTAGAACTACAACCTAAAATAACATGAAACATTTATAATACATCTTCTATGTCACTACTGCTGGTAGAACTACAACCTAAAATAACATGAAACATTTATATTACATCTTCTATGTCACTACTGCTGGTAGAACTACAACCTAAAATAACATGAAACATTTATAATACATCTTCTATGTCACTACTGCTGGTAGAATTACCTCCTAAAATAACATGAAACATGTATAATACATCTTCTATGTCACTACTGCTGGTAGAACTACCTCCTAAAATAACATGAAACATTTATAATACATCTTCTATGTCACTACTGCTGGTAGAACTACCTCCTAAAATAACATGAAACATTTATAATACATCTTCTATGTCACTACTGCTGGTAGAACTACCTCCTAAAATAACATGAAACATTTATAATACATCTTCTATGTCACTACTGCTGGTAGAACTACCTCCTAAAATAACATGAAACATTTATAATACATCTTCAATGTCACTACTGCTGGTAGAACTACAACCTAAAATAACATGAAACATCTATAATACATCTTCTATGTCACTACTGCTGGTAGAACTACAACCTAAAATAACATGAAACATTTATAATACATCTTCAATGTCACTACTGCTGGTTGAACTACAACCTAAAATAACATGAAATATTTATAATACATCTTCTATGTCACTACTGCTGGTAGAACTACAACCTAAAATAACATGAAACATTTATAATACATCTTCTATGTCACTACTGCTGGTAGAACTACCTCCTAAAATAACATGAAACATGTATAATACATCTTCTATGTCACTACTGCTGGTAGAACTACAACCTAAAATAACATGAAACATTTATAATACATCTCCTATGTCACTACTGCTGGTAGAACTACAACCTAAAATAACATGAAACATTTATAATACATCTTCTATGTCACTACTGCTGGTAGAACTACCTCCTAAAATAACATGAAACATTTATAATACATCTTCTATGTCACTACTGCTGGTAGAACTACAACCTAAAATAACATAAAACATTTATAATACATCTTCTATGTCACTACTGCTGGTAGAACTACAACCTAAAATAACATGAAACATGTTTAATACATCTTCTATGTCACTACTGCTGGTAGAACTACAACCTAAAATAACATGAAACATTTATAATACATCTTCTATGTCACTACTGCTGGTAGAACTACCTCCTAAAATAACATGAAACATTTATAATACATCTTCTATGTCACTACTGCTGGTAGAACTACAACCTAAAATAACATGAAACATTTATAATACATCTTCTATGTCACTACTACTGGTAGAACTACAACCTAAAATAACATGAAACATTTATAATACATCTTCTATGTCACTACTGCTGGTAGAACTACAACCTAAAATAACATGAAACATTTATAATACATCTTCTATGTCACTACTGCTGGTAGAACTATAACCTAAAATAACATGAAACATTTATAATACATCTTCTATGTCACTACTGCTGGTAGAACTACCTCCTAAAATTACATGAAACATTTATAATACATCTTCTATGTCACTACTGCTGGTAGAACTACAACCTAAAATAACATAAAACATTTATAATACATCTTCTATGTCACTACTGCTGGTAGAACTACAACCTAAAATAACATGAAACATGTTTAATACATCTTCTATGTCACTACTGCTGGTAGAACTACCTCCTAAAATAACATGAAACATTTATAATACATCTTCTATGTCACTACTGCTGGTAGAACTACAACCTAAAATAACATGAAACATTTATAATACATCTTCTATGTCACTACTGCTGGTAGAACTACAACCTAAAATAACATGAAACATTTATAATACATCTTCTATGTCACTACTGCTGGTAGAACTACCTCCTAAAATAACATGAAACATTTATAATACATCTTCTATGTCACTACTGCTGGTAGAACTACAACCTAAAATAACATAAAACATTTATAATACATCTTCTATGTCACTACTGCTGGTAGAACTACAACCTAAAATAACATGAAACATGTTTAATACATCTTCTATGTCACTACTGCTGGTAGAACTACAACCTAAAATAACATGAAACATTTATAATACATCTTCTATGTCACTACTGCTGGTAGAACTACAACCTAAAATAACATGAAACATTTATAATACATCTTCTATGTCACTACTGCTGGTAGAACTACAACCTAAAATAACATGAAACATTTATAATACATCTTCTATGTCACTACTACTGGTAGAACTACAACCTAAAATAACATGAAACATTTATAATACATCTTCTATGTCACTACTGCTGGTAGAACTACAACCTAAAATAACATGAAACATTTATAATACATCTTCTATGTCACTACTGCTGGTAGAACTATAACCTAAAATAACATGAAACATTTGTAATACATCTTCTATGTCACTACTGCTGGTAGAACTACCTCCTAAAATAACATGAAACATTTATAATACATCTTCTATGTCACTACTGCTGGTAGAACTACAACCTAAAATAACATGAAACATTTATAATACATCTTCTATGTCACTACTGCTGGTAGAACTACAACCTAAAATAACATGAAACATGTTTAATACATCTTCTATGTCACTACTGCTGGTAGAACTACCTCCTAAAATAACATGAAACATTTATAATACATCTTCTATGTCACTACTGCTGGTAGAACTACAACCTAAAATAACATGAAACATTTATAATACATCTTCTATGTCACTACTGCTGGTAGAACTACAACCTAAAATAACATGAAACATTTATAATACATCTTCTATGTCACTACTGCTGGTAGAACTACCTCCTAAAATAACATGAAACATTTATAATACATCTTCTATGTCACTACTGCTGGTAGAACTACCACTTAAAATAACATGAAACATTTATAATACATCTTCTATGTCACTACTGCTGGTAGAACTACCTCCTAAAATAACATGAAACATTTATAATACATCTTCTATGTCACTACTGCTGGTAGAACTACCACCTAAAATAACATGAAACATTTATAATACATCTTCTATGTCACTACTGCTGGTAGAACTACCACTTAAAATAACATGAAACATTGATAATACATCTTCTATGTCACTACTGCTGGTAGAACTACAACCTAAAATAACATGAAACATTTATAATACATCTTCAATGTCACTACTGCTGGTAGAACTACAACCTAAAATAACATGAAACATTTATAATACATCTTCTATGTCACTACTGCTGGTAGAACTACCTCCTAAAATAACATGAAACATTTATAATACATCTTCTATGTCACTACTGCTGGTAGAACTACAACCTAAAATAACATGAAACATTTATAATACATCTTCTATGTCACTACTGCTGGTAGAATTACAACCTAAAATAACATGAAACATTTATAATACATCTTCTATGTCACTACTGCTGGTAGAACTACCTCCTAAAATAACATGAAACATTTATAATACATCTTCTATGTCACTACTGCTGGTAGAACTACCTCCTAAAATAACATGAAACATTTATAATACATCTTCAATGTCACTACTGCTGGTAGAACTACAACCTAAAATAACATGAAACATTTATAATACATCTTCTATGTCACTACTGCTGGTAGAACTACAACCTAAAATAACATGAAACATTTATATTACATCTTCTATGTCACTACTGCTGGTAGAACTACAACCTAAAATAACATGAAACATTTATAATACATCTTCTATGTCACTACTGCTGGTAGAATTACCTCCTAAAATAACATGAAACATGTATAATACATCTTCTATGTCACTACTGCTGGTAGAACTACCTCCTAAAATAACATGAAACATTTATAATACATCTTCTATGTCACTACTGCTGGTAGAACTACCTCCTAAAATAACATGAAACATGTTTAATACATCTTCTATGTCACTACTGCTGGTAGAACTACCTCCTAAAATAACATGAAACATTTATAATACATCTTCTATGTCACTACTGCTGGTAGAACTACCTCCTAAAATAACATGAAACATTTATAATACATCTTCAATGTCACTACTGCTGGTAGAACTACCACCTAAAATAACATGAAACATCTATAATACATCTTCTATGTCACTACTGCTGGTAGAACTACAACCTAAAATAACATGAAACATTTATAATACATCTTCTATGTCACTACTGCTGGTAGAACTACAACCTAAAATAACATGAAATATTTATAATACATCTTCTATGTCACTACTGCTGGTAGAACTACCTCCTAAAATAACATGAAACATTTATAATACATCTTCTATGTCACTACTGCTGGTAGAACTACAACCTAAAATAACATGAAACATTTATAATACATCTTCTATGTCACTACTGCTGGTAGAACTACAACCTAAAATAACATGAAACATGTTTAATACATCTTCTATGTCACTACTGCTGGTAGAACTACAACCTAAAATAACATGAAACATCTATAATACATCTTCTATGTCACTACTGCTGGTAGAACTACAACCTAAAATAACATGAAATATTTATAATACATCTTCTATGTCACTACTGCTGGTAGAACTACAACCTAAAATAACATGAAACATTTATAATACATCTTCTATGTCACTACTGCTGGTAGAACTACCTCCTAAAATAACATGAAACATGTTTAATACATCTTCTATGTCACTACTGCTGGTAGAACTACAACCTAAAATAACATGAAACATTTATAATACATCTTCTATGTCACTACTGCTGGTAGAACTACCTCCTAAAATAACATGAAACATTTATAATACATCTTCTATGTCACTACTGCTGGTAGAACTACAACCTAAAATAACATAAAACATTTATAATACATCTTCTATGTCACTACTGCTGGTAGAACTACAACCTAAAATAACATGAAACATGTTTAATACATCTTCTATGTCACTACTGCTGGTAGAACTACAACCTAAAATAACATGAAACATTTATAATACATCTTCTATGTCACTACTGCTGGTAGAACTACCTCCTAAAATAACATGAAACATTTATAATACATCTTCTATGTCACTACTGCTGGTAGAACTACAACCTAAAATAACATGAAACATTTATAATACATCTTCTATGTCACTACTACTGGTAGAACTACAACCTAAAATAACATGAAACATTTATAATACATCTTCTATGTCACTACTGCTGGTAGAACTACAACCTAAAATAACATGAAACATTTATAATACATCTTCTATGTCACTACTGCTGGTAGAACTATAACCTAAAATAACATGAAACATGTATAATACATCTTCTATGTCACTACTGCTGGTAGAACTACCTCCTAAAATAACATGAAACATTTATAATACATCTTCTATGTCACTACTGCTGGTAGAACTACAACTTAAAATAACATGAAACATTTATAATACATCTTCTATGTCACTACTGCTGGTAGAACTACAACCTAAAATAACATGAAACATGTTTAATACATCTTCTATGTGACTACTGCTGGTAGAACTACCTCCTAAAATAACATGAAACATTTATAATACATCTTCTATGTCACTACTGCTGGTAGAACTACAACCTAAAATAACATGAAACATTTATAATACATCTTCTATGTCACTACTGCTGGTAGAACTACAACCTAAAATAACATGAAACATTTATAATACATCTTCTATGTCACTACTGCTGGTAGAACTACCTCCTAAAATAACATGAAACATTTATAATACATCTTCTATGTCACTACTGCTGGTAGAACTACAACCTAAAATAACATAAAACATTTATAATACATCTTCTATGTCACTACTGCTGGTAGAACTACAACCTAAAATAACATGAAACATGTTTAATACATCTTCTATGTCACTACTGCTGGTAGAACTACAACCTAAAATAAGATGAAACATTAATAATACATCTTCTATGTCACTACTGCTGGTAGAACTACCTCCTAAAATAACATGAAACATTTATAATACATCTTCTATGTCACTACTGCTGGTAGAACTACAACCTAAAATAACATGAAACATTTATAATACATCTTCTATGTCACTACTACTTGTAGAACTACAACCTAAAATAACATGAAACATTTATAATACATCTTCTATGTCACTACTGCTGGTAGAACTACAACCTAAAATAACATGAAACATTTATAATACATCTTCTATGTCACTACTGCTGGTAGAACTATAACCTAAAATAACATGAAACATTTATAATACATCTTCTATGTCACTACTGCTGGTAGAACTACCTCCTAAAATAACATGAAACATTTATAATACATCTTCTATGTCACTACTGCTGGTAGAACTACAACCTAAAATAACATGAAACATTTATAATACATCTTCTATGTCACTACTGCTGGTAGAACTACAACCTAAAATAACATGAAACATGTTTAATACATCTTCTATGTCACTACTGCTGCTAGAACTACCTCCTAAAATAACATGAAACATTTATAATACATCTTCTATGTCACTACTGCTGGTAGAACTACAACCTAAAATAACATGAAACATTTATAATACATCTTCTATGTCACTACTGCTGGTAGAACTACAACCTAAAATAACATGAAACATTTATAATACATCTTCTATGTCACTACTGCTGGTAGAACTACCTCCTAAAATAACATGAAACATTTATAATACATCTTCTATGTCACTACTGCTGGTAGAACTACCACTTAAAATAACATGAAACATTTATAATACATCTTCTATGTCACTACTGCTGGTAGAACTACCTCCTAAAATAACATGAAACATTTATAATACATCTTCTATGTCACTACTGCTGGTAGAACTACCACCTAAAATAACATGAAACATTTATAATACATCTTCTATGTCACTACTGCTGGTAGAACTACCACTTAAAATAACATGAAACATTGATAATACATCTTCTATGTCACTACTGCTGGTAGAACTACAACCTAAAATAACATGAAACATTTATAATACATCTTCAATGTCACTACTGCTGGTAGAACTACAACCTAAAATAACATGAAACATTTATAATACATCTTCTATGTCACTACTGCTGGTAGAACTACCTCCTAAAATCACAAGAAACATTTATAATACATCTTCTATGTCACTACTGCTGGTAGAACTACAACCTAAAATAACATGAAACATTTATAATACATCTTCTATGTCACTACTGATGGTAGAATTACAACCTAAAATAACACGAAACATTTATAATACATCTTCTATGTCACTACTGCTGGTAGAACTACCTCCTAAAATAACATGAAACATTTATAATACATCTTCTATGTCACTACTGCTGGTAGAACTACAACCTAAAATAACATGAAACATTTATAATACATCTTCTATGTCACTACTGCTGGTAGAACTACCTCCTAAAATAACATGAAACATTTATAATACATCTTCTATGTCACTACTGCTGGTAGAACTACAACCTAAAATAACATGAAACATTTATAATACATCTTCTATGTCACTACTGCTGGTAGAATTACAACCTAAAATAACATGAAACATTTATAATACATCTTCTATGTCACTACTGCTGGTAGAACTACCTCCTAAAATAACATGAAACATTTATAATACATCTTCTATGTCACTACTGCTGGTAGAACTACCTCCTAAAATAACATGAAACAGTTATAATACATCTTCTATGTCACTACTGCTGGTAGAACTACAACCTAAAATAACATGAAACATTTATAATACATCTTCTATGTCACTACTGCTGGTAGAACTACCTCCTAAAATAACATGAAACATTTATAATACATCTTCTATGTCACTACTGCTGGTAGAACTACAACCTAAAATAACATGAAACATTTATAATACATCTTCTATGTCACTACTGCTGGTAGAACTACAACCTAAAATAACATGAAACATTTATAATACATCTTCTATGTCACTACTGCTGGTAGAACTACAACCTAAAATAACATGAAACATTTATAATACATCTTCTATGTCACTACTGCTGGTAGAACTACCTCCTAAAATAACATGAAACATTTATAATACATCTTCTATGTCACTACTGCTGGTAGAACTACAACCTAAAATAACATGAAACATTTATAATGCATCTTCTATGTCACTACTGCTGGTAGAACTACCTCCTAAAATAATATGAAACATTTATAATACATCTTCTATGTCACTACTGCTGGTAGAACTACAACCTAAAATAACATGAAACATTTATAATACATCTTCTATGTCACTACTGCTGGTAGAACTACCTCCTAAAATAACATGAAACATTTATAATACATCTTCTATGTCACTACTGCTGGTAGAACTACAACCTAAAATAACATGAAACATTTATAATACATCTTCAATGTCACTACTGCTGGTAGAACTACCTCCTAAAATAACATGAAACATTTATAATACATCTTCTATGTCACTACTGCTGGTAGAACTACCTCCTATAATAACATGAAACATTTATAATACATCTTCTATGTCACTACTGCTGGTAGAACTACCTCCTAAAATAACATGAAACATTTATAATACATCTTCTATGTCACTACTGCTGGTAGAACTACAACCTAAAATAACATGAAACATTTATAATACATCTTCTATGTCACTACTGCTGGTAGAACTACAACCTAAAATAACATGAAACATGTATAATACATCTTCTATGTCACTACTGCTGGTAGAACTACCTCCTAAAATAACATGAAACATTTATAATACATCTTCTATGTCACTACTGCTGGTAGAACTACAACCTAAAATAACATGAAACATTTATAATACATCTTCTATGTCACTACTGCTGGTAGAACTACAACCTAAAATAACATGAAACATTTATATTACATCTTCTATGTCACTACTGCTGGTAGAACTACAACCTAAAATAACATGAAACATTTATAATACATCTTCTATGTCACTACTGCTGGTAGAATTACAACCTAAAATAACATGAAACATGTATAATACATCTTCTATGTCACTACTGCTGGTAGAACTACCTCCTAAAATAACATGAAACATTTATAATACATCTTCTATGTCACTACTGCTGGTAGAACTACCTCCTAAAATAACATGAAACATTTATAATACATCTTCTATGTCACTACTGCTGGTAGAACTACCTCCTAAAATAACATGAAACATTTATAATACATCTTCTATGTCACTACTGCTGGTAGAACTACCTCCTAAAATAACATGAAACATTTATAATACATCTTCAATGTCACTACTGCTGGTAGAACTACAACCTAAAATAACATGAAACATCTATAATACATCTTCTATGTCACTACTGCTGGTAGAACTACAACCTAAAATAACATGAAACATTTATAATACATCTTCTATGTCACTACTGCTGGTAGAACTACAACCTAAAATAACATGAAACATTTATAATACATCTTCAATGTCACTACTGCTGGTAGAACTACAACCTAAAATAACATGAAACATTTATAATACATCTTCTATGTCACTACTGCTGGTAGAACTACAACCTAAAATAACATGAAACATGTTTAATACATCTTCTATGTCACTACTGCTGGTAGAACTACAACCTAAAATAACATGAAACATCTATAATACATCTTCTATGTCACTACTGCTGGTAGAACTACAACCTAAAATAACATGAAATATTTATAATACATCTTCTATGTCACTACTGCTGGTAGAACTACAACCTAAAATAACATGAAACATTTATAATACATCTTCTATGTCACTACTGCTGGTAGAACTACCTCCTAAAATAACATGAAACATGTATAATACATCTTCTATGTCACTACTGCTGGTAGAACTACAACCTAAAATAACATGAAACATTTATAATACATCTTCTATGTCACTACTGCTGGTAGAACTACAACCTAAAATAACATGAAACATTTATAATACATCTTCTATGTCACTACTGCTGGTAGAACTACCTCCTAAAATAACATGAAACATTTATAATACATCTTCTATGTCACTACTGCTGGTAGAACTACAACCTAAAATAACATAAAACATTTATAATACATCTTCTATGTCACTACTGCTGGTAGAACTACAACCTAAAATAACATGAAACATGTTTAATACATCTTCTATGTCACTACTGCTGGTAGAACTACAACCTAAAATAACATGAAACATGTTTAATACATCTTCTATGTCACTACTGCTGGTAGAACTACAACCTAAAATAACATGAAACATTTATAATACATCTTCTATGTCACTACTGCTGGTAGAACTACAACCTAAAATAACATGAAACATTTATAATACATCTTCTATGTCACTACTGCTGGTAGAACTACAACCTAAAATAACATGAAACATTTATAATACATCTTCTATGTCACTACTACTGGTAGAACTACAACCTAAAATAACATGAAACATTTATAATACATCTTCTATGTCACTACTGCTGGTAGAACTACCTCCTAAAATAACATGAAACATGTTTAATACATCTTCTATGTCACTACTGCTGGTAGAACTACCTCCTAAAATAACATGAAACATTTATAATACATCTTCTATGTCACTACTGCTGGTAGAACTACAACCTAAAATAACATGAAACATTTATAATACATCTTCTATGTCACTACTGCTGGTAGAACTACAACCTAAAATAACATGAAACATTTATAATACATCTTCTATGTCACTACTGCTGGTAGAACTACCTCCTAAAATAACATGAAACATTTATAATACATCTTCTATGTCACTACTGCTGGTAGAACTACCACTTAAAATAACATGAAACATTTATAATACATCTTCTATGTCACTATTGCTGTTAGAACTAACTCCTAAAATAACATGAAACATTTATAATACATCTTCTATGTCACTACTGCTGGTAGAACTACCACCTAAAATAACATGAAACATTTATAATACATCTTCTATGTCACTACTGCTGGTAGAACTACCACTTAAAATAACATGAAACATTGATAATACATCTTCTATGTCACTACTGCTGGTAGAACTACAACCTAAAATAACATGAAACATTTATAATACATCTTCAATGTCACTACTGCTGGTAGAACTACCTCCTAAAATAACATGAAACATTTATAATACATCTTCTATGTCACTACTGCTGGTAGAACTACAACCTAAAATAACATGAAACATCTATAATACATCTTCTATGTCACTACTGCTGGTAGAACTACAACCTAAAATAACATGAAATATTTATAATACATCTTCTATGTCACTACTGCTGGTAGAACTACAACCTAAAATAACATGAAACATTTATAATACATCTTCTATGTCACTACTGCTGGTAGAACTACCTCCTAAAATAACATGAAACATGTTTAATACATCTTCTATGTCACTACTGCTGGTAGAACTACAACCTAAAATAACATGAAACATTTATAATACATCTTCTATGTCACTACTGCTGGTAGAACTACCTCCTAAAATAACATGAAACATTTATAATACATCTTCTATGTCACTACTGCTGGTAGAACTACAACCTAAAATAACATAAAACATTTATAATACATCTTCTATGTCACTACTGCTGGTAGAACTACAACCTAAAATAACATGAAACATGTTTAATACATCTTCTATGTCACTACTGCTGGTAGAACTACAACCTAAAATAACATGAAACATTTATAATACATCTTCTATGTCACTACTGCTGGTAGAACTACCTCCTAAAATAACATGAAACATTTATAATACATCTTCTATGTCACTACTGCTGGTAGAACTACAACCTAAAATAACATGAAACATTTATAATACATCTTCTATGTCACTACTACTGGTAGAACTACAACCTAAAATAACATGAAACATTTATAATACATCTTCTATGTCACTACTGCTGGTAGAACTACAACCTAAAATAACATGAAACATTTATAATACATCTTCTATGTCACTACTGCTGGTAGAACTATAACCTAAAATAACATGAAACATGTATAATACATCTTCTATGTCACTACTGCTGGTAGAACTACCTCCTAAAATAACATGAAACATTTATAATACATCTTCTATGTCACTACTGCTGGTAGAACTACAACTTAAAATAACATGAAACATTTATAATACATCTTCTATGTCACTACTGCTGGTAGAACTACAACCTAAAATAACATGAAACATGTTTAATACATCTTCTATGTCACTACTGCTGGTAGAACTACCTCCTAAAATAACATGAAACATTTATAATACATCTTCTATGTCACTACTGCTGGTAGAACTACAACCTAAAATAACATGAAACATTTATAATACATCTTCTATGTCACTACTGCTGGTAGAACTACAACCTAAAATAACATGAAACATTTATAATACATCTTCTATGTCACTACTGCTGGTAGAACTACCTCCTAAAATAACATGAAACATTTATAATACATCTTCTATGTCACTACTGCTGGTAGAACTACAACCTAAAATAACATAAAACATTTATAATACATCTTCTATGTCACTACTGCTGGTAGAACTACAACCTAAAATAACATGAAACATGTTTAATACATCTTCTATGTCACTACTGCTGGTAGAACTACAACCTAAAATAAGATGAAACATTAATAATACATCTTCTATGTCACTACTGCTGGTAGAACTACCTCCTAAAATAACATGAAACATTTATAATACATCTTCTATGTCACTACTGCTGGTAGAACTACCTCCTAAAATAACATGAAACATTTATAATACATCTTCTATGTCACTACTACTTGTAGAACTACAACCTAAAATAACATGAAACATTTATAATACATCTTCTATGTCACTACTGCTGGTAGAACTACAACCTAAAATAACATGAAACATTTATAATACATCTTCTATGTCACTACTGCTGGTAGAACTATAACCTAAAATAACATGAAACATTTATAATACATCTTCTATGTCACTACTGCTGGTAGAACTACCTCCTAAAATAACATGAAACATTTATAATACATCTTCTATGTCACTACTGCTGGTAGAACTACAACCTAAAATAACATGAAACATTTATAATACATCTTCTATGTCACTACTGCTGGTAGAACTACAACCTAAAATAACATGAAACATGTTTAATACATCTTCTATGTCACTACTGCTGCTAGAACTACCTCCTAAAATAACATGAAACATTTATAATACATCTTCTATGTCACTACTGCTGGTAGAACTACAACCTAAAATAACATGAAACATTTATAATACATCTTCTATGTCACTACTGCTGGTAGAACTACAACCTAAAATAACATGAAACATTTATAATACATCTTCTATGTCACTACTGCTGGTAGAACTACCTCCTAAAATAACATGAAACATTTATAATACATCTTCTATGTCACTACTGCTGGTAGAACTACCACTTAAAATAACATGAAACATTTATAATACATCTTCTATGTCACTACTGCTGGTAGAACTACCTCCTAAAATAACATGAAACATTTATAATACATCTTCTATGTCACTACTGCTGGTAGAACTACCACCTAAAATAACATGAAACATTTATAATACATCTTCTATGTCACTACTGCTGGTAGAACTACCACTTAAAATAACATGAAACATTGATAATACATCTTCTATGTCACTACTGCTGGTAGAACTACAACCTAAAATAACATGAAACATTTATAATACATCTTCAATGTCACTACTGCTGGTAGAACTACAACCTAAAATAACATGAAACATTTATAATACATCTTCTATGTCACTACTGCTGGTAGAACTACCTCCTAAAATCACAAGAAACATTTATAATACATCTTCTATGTCACTACTGCTGGTAGAACTACAACCTAAAATAACATGAAACATTTATAATACATCTTCTATGTCACTACTGATGGTAGAATTACAACCTAAAATAACACGAAACATTTATAATACATCTTCTATGTCACTACTGCTGGTAGAACTACCTCCTAAAATAACATGAAACATTTATAATACATCTTCTATGTCACTACTGCTGGTAGAACTACAACCTAAAATAACATGAAACATTTATAATACATCTTCTATGTCACTACTGCTGGTAGAACTACCTCCTAAAATAACATGAAACATTTATAATACATCTTCTATGTCACTACTGCTGGTAGAACTACAACCTAAAATAACATGAAACATTTATAATACATCTTCTATGTCACTACTGCTGGTAGAATTACAACCTAAAATAACATGAAACATTTATAATACATCTTCTATGTCACTACTGCTGGTAGAACTACCTCCTAAAATAACATGAAACATTTATAATACATCTTCTATGTCACTACTGCTGGTAGAACTACCTCCTAAAATAACATGAAACAGTTATAATACATCTTCTATGTCACTACTGCTGGTAGAACTACAACCTAAAATAACATGAAACATTTATAATACATCTTCTATGTCACTACTGCTGGTAGAACTACCTCCTAAAATAACATGAAACATTTATAATACATCTTCTATGTCACTACTGCTGGTAGAACTACAACCTAAAATAACATGAAACATTTATAATACATCTTCTATGTCACTACTGCTGGTAGAACTACAACCTAAAATAACATGAAACATTTATAATACATCTTCTATGTCACTACTGCTGGTAGAACTACAACCTAAAATAACATGAAACATTTATAATACATCTTCTATGTCACTACTGCTGGTAGAACTACCTCCTAAAATAACATGAAACATTTATAATACATCTTCTATGTCACTACTGCTGGTAGAACTACAACCTAAAATAACATGAAACATTTATAATGCATCTTCTATGTCACTACTGCTGGTAGAACTACCTCCTAAAATAATATGAAACATTTATAATACATCTTCTATGTCACTACTGCTGGTAGAACTACAACCTAAAATAACATGAAACATTTATAATACATCTTCTATGTCACTACTGCTGGTAGAACTACCTCCTAAAATAACATGAAACATTTATAATACATCTTCTATGTCACTACTGCTGGTAGAACTACAACCTAAAATAACATGAAACATTTATAATACATCTTCAATGTCACTACTGCTGGTAGAACTACCTCCTAAAATAACATGAAACATTTATAATACATCTTCTATGTCACTACTGCTGGTAGAACTACCTCCTATAATAACATGAAACATTTATAATACATCTTCTATGTCACTACTGCTGGTAGAACTACCTCCTAAAATAACATGAAACATTTATAATACATCTTCTATGTCACTACTGCTGGTAGAACTACAACCTAAAATAACATGAAACATTTATAATACATCTTCTATGTCACTACTGCTGGTAGAACTACAACCTAAAATAACATGAAACATGTATAATACATCTTCTATGTCACTACTGCTGGTAGAACTACCTCCTAAAATAACATGAAACATTTATAATACATCTTCAATGTCACTACTGCTGGTAGAACTACAACCTAAAATAACATGAAACATTTATAATACATCTTCTATGTCACTACTGCTGGTAGAACTACAACCTAAAATAACATGAAACATTTATATTACATCTTCTATGTCACTACTGCTGGTAGAACTACAACCTAAAATAACATGAAACATTTATAATACATCTTCTATGTCACTACTGCTGGTAGAATTACAACCTAAAATAACATGAAACATGTATAATACATCTTCTATGTCACTACTGCTGGTAGAACTACCTCCTAAAATAACATGAAACATTTATAATACATCTTCTATGTCACTACTGCTGGTAGAACTACCTCCTAAAATAACATGAAACATTTATAATACATCTTCTATGTCACTACTGCTGGTAGAACTACCTCCTAAAATAACATGAAACATTTATAATACATCTTCTATGTCACTACTGCTGGTAGAACTACCTCCTAAAATAACATGAAACATTTATAATACATCTTCAATGTCACTACTGCTGGTAGAACTACAACCTAAAATAACATGAAACATCTATAATACATCTTCTATGTCACTACTGCTGGTAGAACTACAACCTAAAATAACATGAAACATTTATAATACATCTTCTATGTCACTACTGCTGGTAGAACTACAACCTAAAATAACATGAAACATTTATAATACATCTTCAATGTCACTACTGCTGGTAGAACTACAACCTAAAATAACATGAAACATTTATAATACATCTTCTATGTCACTACTGCTGGTAGAACTACAACCTAAAATAACATGAAACATGTTTAATACATCTTCTATGTCACTACTGCTGGTAGAACTACAACCTAAAATAACATGAAACATCTATAATACATCTTCTATGTCACTACTGCTGGTAGAACTACAACCTAAAATAACATGAAATATTTATAATACATCTTCTATGTCACTACTGCTGGTAGAACTACAACCTAAAATAACATGAAACATTTATAATACATCTTCTATGTCACTACTGCTGGTAGAACTACCTCCTAAAATAACATGAAACATGTATAATACATCTTCTATGTCACTACTGCTGGTAGAACTACAACCTAAAATAACATGAAACATTTATAATACATCTTCTATGTCACTACTGCTGGTAGAACTACAACCTAAAATAACATGAAACATTTATAATACATCTTCTATGTCACTACTGCTGGTAGAACTACCTCCTAAAATAACATGAAACATTTATAATACATCTTCTATGTCACTACTGCTGGTAGAACTACAACCTAAAATAACATAAAACATTTATAATACATCTTCTATGTCACTACTGCTGGTAGAACTACAACCTAAAATAACATGAAACATGTTTAATACATCTTCTATGTCACTACTGCTGGTAGAACTACAACCTAAAATAACATGAAACATGTTTAATACATCTTCTATGTCACTACTGCTGGTAGAACTACAACCTAAAATAACATGAAACATTTATAATACATCTTCTATGTCACTACTGCTGGTAGAACTACAACCTAAAATAACATGAAACATTTATAATACATCTTCTATGTCACTACTGCTGGTAGAACTACAACCTAAAATAACATGAAACATTTATAATACATCTTCTATGTCACTACTGCTGGTAGAACTACAACCTAAAATAACATGAAACATTTATAATACATCTTCTATGTCACTACTGCTGGTAGAACTACCTCCTAAAATAACATGAAACATGTTTAATACATCTTCTATGTCACTACTGCTGGTAGAACTACCTCCTAAAATAACATGAAACATTTATAATACATCTTCTATGTCACTACTGCTGGTAGAACTACAACCTAAAATAACATGAAACATTTATAATACATCTTCTATGTCACTACTGCTGGTAGAACTACAACCTAAAATAACATGAAACATTTATAATACATCTTCTATGTCACTACTGCTGGTAGAACTACCTCCTAAAATAACATGAAACATTTATAATACATCTTCTATGTCACTACTGCTGGTAGAACTACCACTTAAAATAACATGAAACATTTATAATACATCTTCTATGTCACTATTGCTGTTAGAACTAACTCCTAAAATAACATGAAACATTTATAATACATCTTCTATATCACTACTGCTGGTAGAACTACCACCTAAAATAACATGAAACATTTATAATACATCTTCTATGTCACTACTGCTGGTAGAACTACCACTTAAAATAACATGAAACATTGATAATACATCTTCTATGTCACTACTGCTGGTAGAACTACAACCTAAAATAACATGAAACATTTATAATACATCTTCAATGTCACTACTGCTGGTAGAACTACCTCCTAAAATAACATGAAACATTTATAATACATCTTCTATGTCACTACTGCTGGTAGAACTACAACCTAAAATAACATGAAACATTTATAATACATCTTCTATGTCACTACTGCTGGTAGAACTACCTCCTAAAATAACATGAAACATTTATAATACATCTTCTATGTCACTACTGCTGGTAGAACTACAACCTAAAATAACATGAAACATTTATAATACATCTTCTATGTCACTACTGCTGGTAGAATTACAACCTAAAATAACATGAAACATTTATAATACATCTTCTATGTCACTACTGCTGGTAGAACTACAACCTAAAATAACATGAAACATTTATAATACATCTTCTATGTCACTACTGCTGGTAGAACTACCTCCTAAAATAACATGAAACATTTATAATACATCTTCTATGTCACTACTGCTGGTAGAACTACAACCTAAAATAACATGAAACATTTATAATACATCTTCTATGTCACTACTGCTGGTAGAATTACAACCTAAAATAACATGAAACATTTATAATACATCTTCTATGTCACTACTGCTGGTAGAACTACCTCCTAAAATAACATGAAACATTTATAATACATCTTCTATGTCACTACTGCTGGTAGAACTACCTCCTAAAACAACATGAAACAGTTATAATACATCTTCTATGTCACTACTGCTGGTAGAACTACAACCTAAAATAACATGAAACATTTATAATACATCTTCTATGTCACTACTGCTGGTAGAACTACCTCCTAAAATAACATGAAACATTTATAATACATCTTCTATGTCACTACTGCTGGTAGAACTACAACCTAAAATAACATGAAACATTTATAATACATCTTCTATGTCACTACTGCTGGTAGAACTACCTCCTAAAATAACATGAAACATTTATAATACATCTTCTATGTCACTACTGCTGGTAGAACTACAACCTAAAATAACATGAAACATTTATAATGCATCTTCTATGTCACTACTGCTGGTAGAACTACCTCCTAAAATAACATGAAACATTTATAATACATCTTCTATGTCACTACTGCTGGTAGAACTACAACCTAAAATAACATGAAACATTTATAATACATCTTCTATGTCACTACTGCTGGTAGAGCTACCTCCTAAAATAACATGAAACATTTATAATACATCTTCTATGTCACTACTGCTGGTAGAACTACAACCTAAAATAACATGAAACATTTATAATACATCTTCAATGTCACTACTGCTGGTAGAACTACCTCCTAAAATAACATGAAACATTTATAATACATCTTCTATGTCACTACTGCTGGTAGAACTACCTCCTATAATAACATGAAACATTTATAATACATCTTCTATGTCACTACTGCTGGTAGAACTACAACCTAAAATAACATGAAACATGTTTAATACATCTTCTATGTCACTACTGCTGGTAGAACTACAACCTAAAATAACATGAAACATTTATAATACATCTTCTATGTCACTACTGCTGGTAGAACTACCTCCTAAAATAACATGAAACATTTATAATACATCTTCTATGTCACTACTGCTGGTAGAACTACCTCCTAAAATAACATGAAACAGTTATAATACATCTTCTATGTCACTACTGCTGGTAGAACTACAACCTAAAATAACATGAAACATTTATAATACATCTTCTATGTCACTACTGCTGGTAGAACTACCTCCTAAAATAACATGAAACATTTATAATACATCTTCTATGTCACTACTGCTGGTAGAACTACAACCTAAAATAACATGAAACATTTATAATACATCTTCTATGTCACTACTGCTGGTAGAACTACCTCCTAAAATAACATGAAACATTTATAATACATCTTCTATGTCACTACTGCTGGTAGAACTACAACCTAAAATAACATGAAACATTTATAATGCATCTTCTATGTCACTACTGCTGGTAGAACTACCTCCTAAAATAACATGAAACATTTATAATACATCTTCTATGTCACTACTGCTGGTAGAACTACAACCTAAAATAACATGAAACATTTATAATACATCTTCTATGTCACTACTGCTGGTAGAGCTACCTCCTAAAATAACATGAAACATTTATAATACATCTTCTATGTCACTACTGCTGGTAGAACTACAACCTAAAATAACATGAAACATTTATAATACATCTTCAATGTCACTACTGCTGGTAGAACTACCTCCTAAAATAACATGAAACATTTATAATACATCTTATATGTCACTACTGCTGGTAGAACTACCTCCTATAATAACATGAAACATTTATAATACATCTTCTATGTCACTACTGCTGGTAGAACTACAACCTAAAATAACATGAAACATGTTTAATACATCTTCTATGTCACTACTGCTGGTAGAACTACAACCTAAAATAACATGAAACATTTATAATACATCTTCTATGTCACTACTGCTGGTAGAACTACAACCTAAAATAACATGAAACATTTATAATACATCTTCTATGTCACTACTGCTGGTAGAACTACAACCTAAAATAACATGAAACATTTATAATACATCTTCTATGTCACTACTACTGGTAGAACTACAACCTAAAATAACATGAAACATTTATAATACATCTTCTATGTCACTACTGCTGGTAGAACTACAACCTAAAATAACATGAAACATGTTTAATACATCTTCTATGTCACTACTGCTGGTAGAACTACCTCCTAAAATAACATGAAACATTTATAATACATCTTCTATGTCACTACTGCTGGTAGAACTACAACCTAAAATAACATGAAACATTTATAATACATCTTCTATGTCACTACTGCTGGTAGAACTACAACCTAAAATAACATGAAACATTTATAATACATCTTCTATGTCACTACTGCTGGTAGAACTACCTCCTAAAATAACATGAAACATTTATAATACATCTTCTATGTCACTACTGCTGGTAGAACTACCACTTAAAATAACATGAAACATTTATAATACATCTTCTATGTCACTATTGCTGTTAGAACTAACTCCTAAAACAACATGAAACATTTATAATACATCTTCTATGTCACTACTGCTGGTAGAACTACCACCTAAAATAACATGAAACATTTATAATACATCTTCTATGTCACTACTGCTGGTAGAACTACCACTTAAAATAACATGAAACATTGATAATACATCTTCTATGTCACTACTGCTGGTAGAACTACAACCTAAAATAACATGAAACATTTATAATACATCTTCAATGTCACTACTGCTGGTAGAACTACCTCCTAAAATAACATGAAACATTTATAATACATCTTCTATGTCACTACTGCTGGTAGAACTACAACCTAAAATAACATGAAACATTTATAATACATCTTCTATGTCACTACTGCTGGTAGAACTACCTCCTAAAATAACATGAAACATTTATAATACATCTTCTATGTCACTACTGCTGGTAGAACTACAACCTAAAATAACATGAAACATTTATAATACATCTTCTATGTCACTACTGCTGGTAGAATTACAACCTAAAATAACATGAAACATTTATAATACATCTTCTATGTCACTATTGCTGTTAGAACTAACTCCTAAAATAACATGAAACATTTATAATACATCTTCTATGTCACTACTGCTGGTAGAACTACCACCTAAAATAACATGAAACATTTATAATACATCTTCTATGTCACTACTGCTGGTAGAACTACCACTTAAAATAACATGAAACATTGATAATACATCTTCTATGTCACTACTGCTGGTAGAACTACAACCTAAAATAACATGAAACATTTATAATACATCTTCAATGTCACTACTGCTGGTAGAACTACCTCCTAAAATAACATGAAACATTTATAATACATCTTCTATGTCACTACTGCTGGTAGAACTACAACCTAAAATAACATGAAACATTTATAATACATCTTCTATGTCACTACTGCTGGTAGAACTACCTCCTAAAATAACATGAAACATTTATAATACATCTTCTATGTCACTACTGCTGGTAGAACTACAACCTAAAATAACATGAAACATTTATAATACATCTTCTATGTCACTACTGCTGGTAGAATTACAACCTAAAATAACATGAAACATTTATAATACATCTTCTATGTCACTACTGCTGGTAGAACTACCTCCTAAAATAACATGAAACATTTATAATACATCTTCTATGTCACTACTGCTGGTAGAACTACAACCTAAAATAACATGAAACATTTATAATACATCTTCTATGTCACTACTGCTGGTAGAACTACCTCCTAAAATAACATGAAACATTTATAATACATCTTCTATGTCACTACTGCTGGTAGAACTACAACCTAAAATAACATGAAACATTTATAATACATCTTCTATGTCACTACTGCTGGTAGAACTACCTCCTAAAATAACATGAAACATTTATAATACATCTTCTATGTCACTACTGCTGGTAGAACTACAACCTAAAATAACATGAAACATTTATAATGCATCTTCTATGTCACTACTGCTGGTAGAACTACCTCCTAAAATAACATGAAACATTTATAATACATCTTCTATGTCACTACTGCTGGTAGAACTACAACCTAAAATAACATGAAACATTTATAATACATCTTCTATGTCACTACTGCTGGTAGAGCTACCTCCTAAAATAACATGAAACATTTATAATACATCTTCTATGTCACTACTGCTGGTAGAACTACAACCTAAAATAACATGAAACATTTATAATACATCTTCAATGTCACTACTGCTGGTAGAACTACCTCCTAAAATAACATGAAACATTTATAATACATCTTCTATGTCACTACTGCTGGTAGAACTACCTCCTATAATAACATGAAACATTTATAATACATCTTCTATGTCACTACTGCTGGTAGAACTACCTCCTAAAATAACATGAAACATTTATAATACATCTTCTATGTCACTACTGCTGGTAGAACTACAACCTAAAATAACATGAAACATTTATAATACATCTTCTATGTCACTACTGCTGGTAGAACTACAACCTAAAATAACATGAAACATGTATAATACATCTTCTATGTCACTACTGCTGGTAGAACTACCACCTAAACTAACATGAAACATTTATAATACATCTTCAATGTCACTACTGCTGGTAGAACTACAACCTAAAATAACATGAAACATTTATAATACATCTTCTATGTCACTACTGCTGGTAGAACTACAACCTAAAATAACATGAAACATTTATATTACATCTTCTATGTCACTACTGCTGGTAGAACTACAACCTAAAATAACATGAAACATTTATAATACATCTTCTATGTCACTACTGCTGGTAGAATTACAACCTAAAATAACATGAAACATGTATAATACATCTTCTATGTCACTACTGCTGGTAGAACTCCCTCCTAAAATAACATGAAACATTTATAATACATCTTCTATGTCACTACTGCTGGTAGAACTACCTCCTAAAATAACATGAAACATTTATAATACATCTTCTATGTCACTACTGCTGGTAGAACTACCTCCTAAAATAACATGAAACATTTATAATACATCTTCTATGTCACTACTGCTGGTAGAACTACAACCTAAAATAACATGAAACATTTATAATACATCTTCAATGTCACTACTGCTGGTAGAACTACAACCTAAAATAACATGAAACATCTATAATACATCTTCTATGTCACTACTGCTGGTAGAACTACAACCTAAAATAACATGAAACATTTATAATACATCTTCTATGTCACTACTGCTGGTAGAACTACAACCTAAAATAACATGAAACATTTATAATACATCTTCTATGTCACTACTGCTGGTAGAACTACAACCTAAAATAACATGAAACAGTTATAATACATCTTCTATGTCACTACTGCTGGTAGAACTACAACCTAAAATAACATGAAACATTTATAATACATCTTCTATGTCACTACTGCTGGTAGAACTACCTCCTAAAATAACATGAAACATTTATAATACATCTTCTATGTCACTACTGCTGGTAGAACTACAACCTAAAATAACATGAAACATTTATAATACATCTTCTATGTCACTACTGCTGGTAGAACTACAACCTAAAATAACATGAAACATTTATAATACATCTTCTATGTCACTACTGCTGGTAGAACTACAACCTAAAATAACATGAAACATTTATAATACATCTTCTATGTCACTACTGCTGGTAGAACTACCTCCTAAAATAACATGAAACATTTATAATACATCTTCTATGTCACTACTGCTGGTAGAACTACAACCTAAAATAACATGAAACATTTATAATACATCTTCTATGTCACTACTGCTGGTAGAACTACAACCTAAAATAACATGAAACATTTATAATACATCTTCTATGTCACTACTGCTGGTAGAACTACCTCCTAAAATAACATGAAACATTTATAATACATCTTCTATGTCACTACTGCTGGTAGAATTACAACCTAAAATAACATAAAACATTTATAATACATCTTCTATGTCACTACTGCTGGTAGAATTACAACCTAAAATAACATGAAACATGTTTAATACATCTTCTATGTCACTACTGCTGGTAGAACTACAACCTAAAATAACATGAAACATGTTTAATACATCTTCTATGTCACTACTGCTGGTAGAACTACAACCTAAAATAACATGAAACATTTATAATACATCTTCTATGTCACTACTGCTGGTAGAACTACAACCTAAAATAACATGAAACATTTATAATACATCTTCTATGTCACTACTGCTGGTAGAACTACAACCTAAAATAACATGAAACATTTATAATACATCTTCTATGTCACTACTACTGGTAGAACTACAACCTAAAATAACATGAAACATTTATAATACATCTTCTATGTCACTACTGCTGGTAGAACTACAACCTAAAATAACATGAAACATTTATAATACATCTTCTATGTCACTACTGCTGGTAGAACTATAACCTAAAATAACATGAAACATTTATAATACATCTTCTATGTCACTACTGCTGGTAGAACTACCTCCTAAAATAACATGAAACATTTATAATACATCTTCTATGTCACTACTGCTGGTAGAACTACAACCTAAAATAACATGAAACATTTATAATACATCTTCTATGTCACTACTGCTGGTAGAACTACAACCTAAAATAACATGAAACATGTTTAATACATCTTCTATGTCACTACTGCTGGTAGAACTACCTCCTAAAATAACATGAAACATTTATAATACATCTTCTATGTCACTACTGCTGGTAGAACTACAACCTAAAATAACATGAAACATTTATAATACATCTTCTATGTCACTACTGCTGGTAGAACTACAACCTAAAATAACATGAAACATTTATAATACATCTTCTATGTCACTACTGCTGGTAGAACTACAACCTAAAATAACATGAAACATTTATAATACATCTTCTATGTCACTACTGCTGGTAGAACTACCACTTAAAATAACATGAAACATTTATAATACATCTTCTATGTCACTACTGCTGGTAGAACTACCTCCTAAAATAACATGAAACATTTATAATACATCTTCTATGTCACTACTGCTGGTAGAACTACCACCTAAAATAACATGAAACATTTATAATACATCTTCTATGTCACTACTGCTGGTAGAACTACCACTTAAAATAACATGAAACATTGATAATACATCTTCTATGTCACTACTGCTGGTAGAACTACAACCTAAAATAACATGAAACATTTATAATACATCTTCAATGTCACTACTGCTGGTAGAACTACCTCCTAAAATAACATGAAACATTTATAATACATCTTCTATGTCACTACTGCTGGTAGAACTACAACCTAAAATAACATGAAACATGTTTAATACATCTTCTATGTCACTACTGCTGGTAGAAGTACAACCTAAAATAACATGAAACATTTATAATACATCTTCTATGTCACTACTGCTGGTAGAACTACAACCTAAAATAACATGAAACATTTATAATACATCTTCTGTCACTACTGCTGGTAGAACTACAACCTAAAATAACATGAAACATTTATAATACATCTTCTATGTCACTACTGCTGGTAGAACTACCTCCTAAAATAACATGAAACATTTATAATACATCTTCTATGTCACTACTGCTGGTAGAACTACAACCTAAAATAACATGAAACATTTATAATACATCTTCAATGTCACTACTGCTGGTAGAACTACCACTTAAAATAACATGAAACATTAATTAGTGTTTAGACAGGACATTGTAAACATGAAAAAAAAAGAAACATGAAATATTCCAAGGCTAGACAGAGCAAGACAAAAAGAAATTTATTCCAAAATAGATGTCTTAGACAAATATTAAGAATAAGATTGACAGACACAATATCAAATGAGGAATTAATTGTATCACATTATTCATGTAAAATATTTTTATATTTCTATTGTTTTTTATATTTATGGAGAGAACTTTTTTTTATACTAATTTTCCCTCTTTGAGGCCTCTGATCCCATCTCTACCGGGCTTAGCTGAATGTGAAAAAATATTTATCTCAGAAGATTAAAATGTGAAAAATTATTTATTTCAGAAGATTAAAATAAGGGTAATAACAAAATTACCGAACTCCGAACAATCTTACAAAGCGAAAGTCAAAACTCATAATTATATAAACAGACAAAATCAGTCAACAACCGGAAAACTGTATCAAAAGTAAACAACCACATCAGATTTTTTATATGTATAAATATTTACCTGCGTGTTGGTTAGAATTAGCACTATTAACTGATCCTGAATCAAATTCTTCTGACTCTTCTCTATCAAACAGACTATCACTACTACCAGACATCGGTGACACTGATCTATTTGACCGTTCACTTCGTGTCCGACTGCCACTTGACTCTCTCGACACAGATTGATTATTTTGTGAATTTTGGTCATTATTTTCATTGACATATGTGACACATCTTTGTTCTGTATTTGGAGATTTTCTATTTATAGGATTCGATGACGAAACTTCTGAATGTGAAGATGATGGTTCTTGCTTACTGGACGTTGCATTGTCTATTTTTGGTACGGAGTGATCATATGAAGAATTATCTCCCATTTCAGAAGTCATTTGTGATGAAGATTCCTTTTCATTTGAACATGACAAGGCAGGTCCAAAATGTTCTAAACCAGACCTGTATGTTGACTGTCCATTTTGAACATTTTCACCATGAGGATGAAATTCGTAGCCTGATGGATCTGATTTTGACAACAAAGCCGGAGTCGTAACATTGATTGACGGAAGATCACAGAGAACGGCTGTTGGTATAGGAAGGTGATCTAAAATATCTGAATTGATCACAGATTCAAAATGCATCGACCCGTTAGAACTATGGCCACAGTTTCCATGGTCCTCTGTTGTGACCATGCTTGAAAATTTTCCTGAACTACAAAAACTTTTTCGTCTCTGATCATTTGTATGGTCACCTTGGTCAGTTGAGAAAGTGTACGATTTTTCCAGCATTTTTTGTCCGGAAGTTAAAGCAGTTGACGTAGAATATGCAGATGTAGGGGCCATTTCCATTTTCTGTTTATTAAAATTTTTAATATTGCAATTTTGTGCAATTTTATCGAGCAGACTATTGTATGTCCAGTTCCTTTCATCCTTTGGATGACCTTCAATGGTCACGGCAGCAGTGTCAGTTTGAGAAAATTCACAATTTTCGATGATACTAGCACTCAGATGTTGGAAAATCACTGTTGCATGTCTGAACGTACAATATTTAACATGACATGAACCAGGGCTTTGTACATATACCATACCATCTTCTAGAATACAGTTGTCTACCTGTAGGTAACCAAATCTAACCTGTAACAATACAATCAATATTTGTAAACTTGTGACGCCTGGCAATATGGTGACGGTATCTATAAGATTACTTCACCAGTATTTTGTTTCTATCTAACCTGTAACAATACAATCAATATTTGTAAACTTGTGACGCCTGGCAATATGGTGACGGTATCTATAAGATTACTTCACCAGTATTTTGTTTCTATCTAACCTGTAACAATACAATCAATATTTGTAAACTTGTGATGCCTGGCAATATGGTGACGGTATCTATAAGATTACTTCACCACTATTTTGTTTCTATCTAACCTGTAACAATACAATCAATATTTGTAAACTTGTGACGCCTGGCAATATGGTGACGGTATCTATAAGATTACTTCACCACTATTTTGTTTCTATCTAACCTGTAACAATACAATCAGTATTTGTAAACTTGTGACGCCTGGCAATATGGTGACGGTATCTATAAGATTACTTCACCAGTATTTTGTTTCTATCTAACCTGTAACAATACAATCAGTATTTGTAAACTTGTGACGCCTGGCAATATGGTGACGGTATCTATAAGATTACTTCACCAGTATTTTGTTTCTATCTAACCTGAAACAATACAATCAATATTTGTAAACTTGTGACGCCTGGCAATATGGTGACGGTATTTATAAGATTACTTCACCAGTATTTTGTTTCTATCTAACCTGTAACAATACAATCAATATTTGTAAACTTGTGACGCCTGGCAATATGGTGACGGTATCTATAAGATTACTTCACCAGTATTTTGTTTCTATCTAACCTGTAACAATACAATCAATATTTGTAAACTTGTGACGCCTGGTAATATGGTGACGGTATCTATAAGATTACTTCACCAGTATTTTGTTTCTATCTAACCTGAAACAATACAATCAATATTTGTAAACTTGTGACGCCTGGCAATATGGTGACGGTATCTATAAGATTACTTCACCAGTATTTTGTTTCTATCTAACCTGTAACAATACAATCAGTATTTGTAAACTTGTGATGCCTGGCAATATGGTGACGGTATCTATAAGATTACTTCACCAGTATTTTGTTTCTATCTAACCTGTAACAATACAATCAGTATTTGTAAACTTGTGACGCCTGGCAATATGGTGACGGTATCTATAAGATTACTTCACCAGTATTTTGTTTCTATCTAACCTGTAACAATACAATCAATATTTGTAAACTTGTGACGCCTGGCAATATGGTGACGGTATCTATAAGATTACTTCACCAGTATTTTGTTTCTATCTAACCTGTAACAATACAATCAATATTTGTAAACTTGTGACACCTGGCAATATGGTGACGGTATCTATAAGATTACTTCACCAGTATTTTGTTTCTATCTAACCTGTAACAATACAATCAGTATTTGTAAACTTGTGACGCCTGGCAATATGTACAATAATACCCCCAGCAACGCTATTGTAAATGCGGCCTCTGATATCACATACAGGCCGGTGATACAGGCCACTGTACTGAAGATATGAACTTTAACCTTTTATTGTTTTAGGCTTAAAAACATGTTAAACATATTTTGGGACTTTCGGGTATCGAACCACTGTTGGGCTTTTCAAGTCTACTTTGACTTTCAAAACTTCCATCTAACCACTTGGCTACGGTGACCACACTGTTATACTCTTTAATTAGTATATATGACTCTTGATAGTAAGCTTTGTTAAAAAAAATATCAACAATTTGCTTAAAAAAGCAATATACAAGA
Source organism: Bathymodiolus septemdierum (assembly GCA_963383655.1). Lineage (NCBI taxonomy): Eukaryota > Metazoa > Mollusca > Bivalvia > Mytilida > Modiolidae > Bathymodiolus > Bathymodiolus septemdierum. The sequence goes on along the minus strand of OY726525.1, from coordinate 4,122,330 downwards.
CACGATATCAACAATTTGCTTAAAAAAGTAATATACAAGACACGATACAAGTATTTCAGATCTGGCATAATTTATGTTCAGAACTGACGAGTATGTGAACTTTTAAAATGTATTCTCGCAATACAAAAACCACTAATGATCCGACCACAAGTAATAACAAATCAGACAGACCACAGGTGAACATTTGGGACACTTGAAAGACCTTGAAATATCTAATTATAAACGATTATTTTCACTTGAAAGACCTTGAAATATCTAATTATAAACGATTATTTTCACTTGAAAGAACTTGAAATATCTAAATATAAACGAGAATGGAAAGGACGTTGACCGATGAAAATTTGTCGTTTTATTTTTGTTAATTGTTGTCTTATTTGGCTTTCTAAACATTAAAAGTGTATTAATTTTTTCAACAACACTATTATTGTACAAGTTAGATACATTATTATTGAAACAAAAGAATTTGCCTGTATTGGATATAACAGGTTTCTTTTTTCGCATTCGTACTCGGGTGACGGCCTTGGTGCTACGCACATCAGCCTTCACCTGAGTACTCATGCGGAAAAAGAAACCTGTTATATCCAATACGGATCGCTTCTTTTGTTTCAATAGTACTGTATCCTATACTTGTAAACTTGTGACGTCTGGCAAAATGATGACAGTACAAAATGTACTTGTAAGATTACTTCACCCATATTTTGCTTAATAAGGGGCAATTGTGGCCGTGATCGTATGGTAGTTGGATCTACAATTTACTGTGCAATCAGTGCCTATCACAACTAAGTTGTGAGGATGAATCCCGCTCATGGTGAGGTGTACTCAATACAACATTATGTGATAAAGTTTGTCAGCGACTTGCAACGGGTCGGTGGTTTTCTCCGGGTACTCTGGTTTCCTCCACCAATAAAACTGACCGCCATGATATAACTGAAATATTATTGAAAGTGGCGTGAAACACCATAACCCCCCCTTCCCCCTTCAAAATCACATATGATGCAGACATAGCACTTACTACAAATATTAATAAAGTTTTTTAATTATCATAATAACTTGCCTTCAAAATGAAATTTGTAAACCATGGGGCTCTAAAGACTAAATTACTGACTCGTCCCGTCAGACCTATTTGTTCAATACAAACAACTAAAATAATACTTCCGAGTTCTCCAACTCCTATAAGTTCAAATGGTATTTTGGACGACATTTCAAATTGTTCATCGTATATCCCAGGGTACACTTCAATCCGATCGTAATCATTGGCAACAGCTAAGGCACTTTTTAATGTGCTGTGTTCCATATCTCTACCGACTCTGATCACCTTACGATCCTTTCTGCGTTTTAAGACATACAAACAATTTGTGGTTGGATCAGGTTCTTTTGAGTACCGACTCCAGAAACGAATTGACACCACTTGTTCCTTGTACGCTTGTCGCCATGAATGCGGTTCTGAGTTGGTGTTCATCGGCCAGTAGGGGTGTTTCCAATCTGTACATTGAAGATACAATTCATGCCACCTGACAGAACAAAAATTTATATTGTGTAAAAATTATAATAAAACTGAACCTCATTATCTAGTTATGACCATCATGGTTAAGTAACGATAATACATGTATATAAAAAATAGTTACGATCGTCTTCCAAAATTAAACTTTTAAGTTACGATTGTCTTTGTCATTTTTTCAATAGCTGATTACTCGATCATACTGAAGCCTATCACATTAAGTTGATTCATATAAGATTGTTTTTTCACCATTTCTTGTGTTAGACAACACTTTCTGTAAACTGATAAAAATGGGGAAAATAATGTCACCCGATTTGGCATTTACAATCTTAAGATGATGGTAACTTAAGTTATGATCATCTGTTCAGCGTAACACCAGGCGAGGGGCCATCATGGTAGTTGGATTTACAACTACCTGTGCAATCAGTGCCTATCACCATTAACGTTGTGAGTTTGATCCCTGCTCATAGAGAGGTGTACTCGATACAACATTATGTGATAAAGTTAGTCAGTGACTTGCGGCAGGTTGGTTGTGAAATATTGTTGAAAGTGGCATTAAACACCATAACCCCTAATCCGTAACACCAGTGGTTATCTAGGACATGGAAAAGTCATATATCCTGTTTCCATGCCAATCAGTCTTTGCTCTTCCTCTTTAATACTTAGCAGATCTAGATAAGCAGTAAATACCAATTTTTTGTAGTCTTCGGTTTAAGCCGACCGCAGCTTGAATCCAAGATCTATCTCCCTCAAGGAGAACTTGCTAACCATTAGGCATTACACCATCGGTGCGGCTGAACTGTTTAGATATTGTATGCTTCAGATGATCTAAAGACAACAACAAAAAAAGAAACAAACCTTGTGCTATCTAAACTGATGACCAAGTCATTCCATGTTTTACATACACAAGCTGACCTACAGAGATCTTCAGCAGAGAGGTAAGAAAGTATTATTCTCCAAATCTCCCATGGCAACCCTGACTTGTCACCTGGCAACACTTTACTCCCATTTTCTGCCTTAATACTGGGAGAGGACATTGTCTAGGGTCAACTCATATTCATCTGTAATTAATAAAAAATTACACTGGAAAATCAGTTGCATGTAAAAATAAAATAATAATACATTCAAGAAATATCACTGCCTTTTTATTTTTTAGAATTGGATAAAACTGATTAATGTGATCTCCAATATAATTAAAATTAGATTCAGAGATCCTTGTAGGATAAAATGTTGACGAGTCCCTACCAAAAATAAGTCACAAGTTCCACTAGTACATTCTTTATTATTTTGTGTACAAAATGGCGAGTCCCAGACACAAGTGGTGAGTCAAGGACTCAAATGGTGAGTCAAGAACTCAAGTGGTGAGTCAAGAACTCAAGTGGTGAGTCAAGAACTCAAGTGGTGAGTCAAGGACTCAACTAGACGAGTTGTAAGTATCTCTGAGATGTTCGTTGGGTCTTTTTTATATTCATTTGTTTGGCGATATACACAAACATCTAACAATGCAACATAAGGGTTCATCTCAGATTGACCTTTTGAATTAACCAATCAGTGACATCGTCAAAAGGGGAAAGTTGGGAACCCATTAACTGGTTTAACTCTGCCATATTTTTGTGCCTGTCCCAAGCCAGGTTGTTTTTTTTCAGTTGAGGTGAGAGGTAGTTGTTTGTTAACCATCACTGTTTAAAATTTATTTTCATAAACAAATAAAGAATAAAAAAAAAAGCTAACAAAAATCTAATTTTAATAAGACTGTGTGTGATCCCAATCTTCGGTTCTTTTTCAATTATCAGCAGTCAAAAAAAAAAAAAAAGTATTATATATGTTTTAAAGAAAATCTTGTTAATTAGCATCGTGTTATCCGTTTTCGTGCTATTATCGATTTTCCGATATAGCGATTAACAGTGTTAACCCTTCATTCATATGACGATTGGAATTTTCAAAGAATGGCTAGTTAAATATTTCTTTGTACATAAGATTGTTTTTAAAGCCATTCTTGTATTTTAATATACTCTCGATTATCTGGCAACTTTTGTTGTCAGTAAAATGGCGTCATCTGTTTTTTCGTGTGAAGTAAAAACAAGGCCGATATACGGGATGGAAACGAATATAAAATCCAGAAATGGCTGGTTTTAAAATTTCATGGTTCTGGCCATCTACCAAATCATACTACATCTAAATAAAATAATAGAATGTTTGAAAATGACCACTTTCAAAATTGTGTTTACTTTTGATGTTTTTTTAAGTGCTGAAACCACAATGCACTGCAAAGTTACATGTATTTTATATAAGAAACAGGCACATTTCAGTCAGCTCTTTTGTTTACAAGTATGGTCAGTGACCCCATGACAGTTACATGACAGGAAGAGCCGATGTCTGAGAGGCAGACGACATAGTTCAATTTTATATAGCCCTTCTGGATTTTTTTCCAACTACTTTATAAATGAAGTCAATTTTTAGCATTACAAAAAGTATGGTTCAGTAGGTAGGTTCACTGTTTTTGGTACTTATGTCTTTAAAAACAAACTTTAACATCTTTAACAGATGTCACGCTGTAGTCTTGTTTATGTTACATAAATAGAAACCGGAAGACACGTCAAAAATAATGCGTGTGCTGTGGAAATCAAAATAAAATGGATAAAACGAAAACAGATGACACACGAAAACACATACCGTGACGATAAGAGTTCTGAATTTGTATCCAATTCTAATATTTCTAATTTAAGAGGTTAGGGTTATGGTGCTTAATGCCACTTTCAACAATATTTAAGTTATATTGTAGTTGTCATTGACCCAAATCATTACCAAACATAGCTCATTTCAATAAAGCATCTAAAAGACTGACATGACTGTACCCAATATTTCGTCAATAATATGTTAATCTCATAAAGAAATCTTATACCCATTTAAAATAAACCGCTTGTCCACATTGTCTACCCTACCCCCCCTCTTTTGTTATTCATTATAATCACGTCAACATTCATTGATTGTCTGTCATTAATGCTGTTGTATGCTGATGTGCTTAGGTAAAATACGTATTTTGGGGCTAAACGTACAAAGTATAATATATTTAAAGTTGTTAATGGTCGATTTCTGTTATCAAGGTGACGAAAAATCTCTCTTTGTTTACTTCTTTGTGTAGTATCTTTAACGGTACTGAAATGGACCGTAATATCCGGACTATATTCACTTCCGGTTTAGATTTTTTTGATTGATTGATTGGTGTTTGATTTTTTTGAAGCGGTTCAACGCATGCACATATATTTATTATTCAAATTCAAATTATTTAACTGGAACTAACACATATGATAGGAATTATCTAAATAAATACAAAATACAGAAAGCTACACAGTTTTGACAATATTTATTGTGAAAATATACTAAAACAAAAATCTTCAAGCGATTTTCTAAAAAGTTTTAGAAAATATAGTGACATGTCATATCTAACTTGCCTTTCACGTGTCTTCCATTTATGTCTTATTTCTTGCCATATCATATTAACTATCACAGTCATAGTAGTACATCATATTATAATTTTTTTAAAAAACTATAACATTGCTTCGGGCACTTTTCGGATGGTGTTACGGGCCACCTTCATCAGCATGCTTTGATATGTTCCACTTGTTGTCAGTGCCGGATTTAGATGAAGAGAGGCCCTAGACTATTTCGATAGGACCCTAGCTCCCAATCACACAGTCTTACGACTAGAGGAAGATGGAAGAGTGTTTAATCAATTTGAATAAAAGCGAGGGTGATCAGAGATGTTTTATACAATTCCACAATATTCTGAAATGGAGTGCAACTGTGCAAAAAAATTACTGAAGGGTTGTTTAGAGAGTAGAGTGCGCTAGGACCGCATAAGTATGAAAGTTCAATAACTGTCAAAAGCATTATACAAATTGGCCGGAGGCCTCCTAAATTTTGAGGCCCTAGACTTCAGCCTGTCCAGCCTATTTGTAAATCCGGCACTGCTTGTCGTAAGCACTTCCCGGTCCTTTCCTCATTCATGACTTATCACCGGGTTTGTAACTAGATTAACACGACGGGTGCCACTAGTGGAGCAGGAATTGCTTACCATTCCGTAGCACCTGAGTGTACCCCCGATATTTAGTCAGGTTCGTGTTACTTGAATTTTTGCTGGTATACGCCATATAATGGATTTACAAATTCTTTTTTTTACCGTCACATATATATAGATTCTCCTTCAGTTGCCCGTGGGTTACAATATTTGTTTGAAATTGTACTTTAATGACGGAACTTTCATTCACTTAAATGAAGAAATATTAAACGTCTTTAATTCACTGATAATCTCAAAGAGACGACCGTACGATTTTCGGATGGGAGGGGAGGGATATTTTTGGATCAAATTAAATCTGTTCGTCTTCTTCACCGCTAAATTATGTTTTTCGACAGAGCCGACGTGGCAGGCAATTTAGGCCAGGCTGAAAAGACTGTCTTGGCTAGATGAGCCTACCGGAACAATGAACAAAGGCTACGTATTCCGGGTTTACAAGGCCGTAACTAGGTTATAATTTCTAGTGAGGCAAAGGATCTGACAGAGCCCTGGTAGGGGGTTCGGGGGGGGGGGGGGGGGGGGGGGGTGTCTAAGCGCCCCTGAAGCTGCGGCCTTACTTGAAAGTGCAAGGGTAATTTGGCTATGAGAATAATCGAACACATGCAAGTGGTTGTTTTAGTAGTCAAGATTACCATCCAACTGACATAAAAAGAAGGAAGTCATGCAGTGGTTATGTGTTCAATGAAAAAAAAAGCAAATCAAAATAAATTCCACACAATAGTATGACAATGTGCGATACATGTAGTAGGTATGATTAAGGTATGCCCCCTTCATAATACGCAGGGACATACAACAACTACCTTATTCAATGGTGATGTCAGAACCACAAGAATATACCGAAAACAAATATTTAGGTCATCGCATGCTTATTACACTCGAAAATCAACGCAGTCATACAAGAAAAGCTTTAATTACCAAAATTATATGAAAACAAAATAACTATGAAACGAATGCTCTGCATACGAGATGTTTCTGTTGAGGCGTTCTCGACCTATTCCACGGAAACATACCCCGGGACGGACTGACATGGGTAAAAAAATATTCCGACCTCTGAAAACATAGGGATAAAATAACATAAATTGCACAACATAACCCTCGACCAATAGTTTAGTTTAAGCGTATTTTATTTGTCACAAAATAACAAATTGGATAGGACACAAGTACAACGTACTTACGAGGTCTTCTCCTACATACAATTTTACAACAATACTAAGCATGCAAAATGAACATAGTTTTAAATATTACTGATACTTAGACGTTTATACCAAAATTTTAAAGAAGGAAGGAGAGTCAAAATTTGAGAGAAAGAAAAAAGGTTAAAAGGAGAGTAAGAATAGTAAAGAACATTGATAACATTGATAACAATACAATGATTGAATGGATGTGGATTTGTTGGGGGAAAAACATATTTAAATGTATTCATTGAACAATCAGGAACCGTTCTGACTTTCTTATATAGTCAAACACTTTCTTTAATACAAGTGCATTCTGTTCATTTGTAAGGGTTGAGTTACCAAAAATTAGCAGATTAAGATACAAATGGCAATCACTAGGTCACCAATCCGGACAATTTAGTAGATCATTGCGAATTCCATTGTACAGGGGGCATTCAAAGAAGTAATGGTAAGAATCTTCTCGAATGGCACCGCAGCTACAGGATGGGTTAGATATTATATTAACTTTAAACAGATCATAATTTGAAAATGTTGCCGAACATCTAAACTGGGTAAGCACTATATTCAATTTACGTGGACCATACGAGTAATATTTCGGAATATTTACACCATAGGAATTTGACAATTTCTTTAGTTCACTTTTAAAATGGGACAAAGATCCAACATTCCTTATGGACGAGTCCAAGTTATTCCAATAGACAATCTCCGTCTGAAAGTCGGAGTTCGTCCTCGGTGATGGGTTTAATCTTTTAGAGTTCGAAAAAGGACGCGCAATCCCCACTGCATTTTTTGCACTTCCAACTATAAACTGTGGAGATTTTTCAGCGACCTACAATTTTTAGGCGACCTTGCGACCGATGACGACCCTTCTTGAGCCACTGATACCATGGGATTGATGCAAGGAAAGAAAGGAATCATCGGGAAAGGAGACAATGCCTTGGATCCAGATAAACATTTTGATGTGATTGCTCTTATGTTAGGGCCACCGGCTTCGTGTTGTGTGTGGAGGGAGAGGGTGTCACGTTGATTGCAGATCATGCGGTGAATTCTTTTTGCAATATGTTACATCGGGTGTTTTTGTACTGTCTTCGTGTCATTACCTCGTATCCGTTATCTAGAGTAATTCATCACTAGTAGTTCAGGTGAAGAAGAAGACGTCACGGTGGATTTTGGAATGTTCTCGAAGTACACGTTGAGATATGTGTATGAACAATGACAACATATACAACTTGCACAAACCTAATTCGGACTGTCCTGCTTTTCTTTTTCGACAACACCCTGTTTTCAATCAAATATCCGTTTCCTACAAGAAGTATTGTCAATGTAAACATGTACACGTGTCTAAAATACGTAATACACGTAGGACATAATGTAACTAAATTAGGGATGGATACGGTTTGATGGTGTTTAACGCCACTTTCAACAATTTTTCAGTTATATCCTGGTGGTCAGTTTTATTGGTGGAGGACACTGAGAAAACCACCGACCTGTCGTAAGTCATTGACAAACTTTATTATATAATGTTGTACACCTCGCCCTGATCGAGATTCGAACTCACAACATCAGTGGTGATAGGCACTGCTTGCATAGTTAGTTGTAGCTACCATACGATCACGGCCACGACGCCCCCTGGATAGGGTTTGATGCTGAGTGAGCTCCGACGTACAATAACATGCTGACTATTAAACGATTGGAACAACGGGATACTACTAAGGTAAAATTAACATTAAAGGATACACAAGAAACAAGACAACTTTAATTTGTAAATCATTTGTAAATCATTTATTTAAAAAAAAAAAATGGCGGAATTTTAAGTCTTGCCTCAATGGTAGTTACGGCCTTGTTCTAGGAAATATATTCGAACCTCAGTTTTTAATTGAATTCTCTAAAGGAAATGTATTGAATATTAACCTAAAAGAATGAAGAAATACGCTATAAGCGAAGAAATACTCTCAAGAAAATGTTAGTCAAAAACTTAAAACACTGGTTCAAATGCAGACACTAGTTCCAACTTTTTTATTCGTCTAGACTATATGAAAACGGGGGTTGCAGTTTTTATTTGAATAATGGATGGAGGGGAGAATCCAAACATTAATGTAATTAGACTTTTCTTAATATCATGAATTTTTAACCCCCTCTTTCAGTATATCAGTCCCTGAAAGTAAAGATTTAAATAAAATCAGGTCTGTCAAAATCACCCAGTACTGTTAAAACGAATTGCCCTAACACAAATTTACGTACCGGAACCTTCAACCAAGGCAATATGATCCAACTGGTACATATGGCGGCCGTACCATCAATTATAATGATTCATATATATCAAGATATACGCGTAATCCATTGACGGCACCAAGTCAAGGACAGCAACAACTAGAGGCTCCTATGAGCATAGAATGCTCACCTGGTTTTCATAGGCCCTGGTGAAGTTTTTAAAAGACCAGTCAACATAAAACCTTAAACAGCCATGGCCGCTATGTCTCTAAACAATTTGTCATTAAAGGTGCACCAGTTGTTCATTATCATCTCTGCTAAGTTCGGGTGAATTATGTAAAGTGGTTTTCAAAAGGATGATGGTGAAAATGCATTTCCCATAAAGATCATATATAATCTTTCACCTCCGATGGCGGCCATTTTGAATTTTCTATCCGCACTTAAGTCCCAACACTTGCTAACAACATTAATAGGAACATATATATCAAGTTTCATCCCAATGCCTTCTTCAGTTCTTGAGAAGACGTTTTTAAAAGATTGATCAATCAAAAATTTGACAAAGTCCTGTGGCGGCAATGTTTATGATGAATCAGCACCAAAGAAACAATACTTGTGCAGGAATCCATAGGGAACATCACTGCCAGTTTGGTTTCCTGTTCTGTATTTCCCAAGAAAAAGTTTGAAGTAAGTTAACAAACAGACTGACGACAGACATCAAGTGATGGCAAAAGCTCACACTGGCCATTTGCCATGTGAGTTAAAATGAAAACATCACTGGCAAATTTTCTCTGTCAGATTATTTCCAATTTTATTCGGGTCAGAATATTTATTTTTACAAGATTTGGAGGCCAGAATATTTATTTTCTTTGCCTGGTAGTAAGGAATCCTGATAAACATTACAGGGAACGGACGGACACATTACAAAACAAGAACGCATTTAAAGTGAACGCCCCTTCTTATATACTCTTCTCTCATTTGAACACACACAAAAAATCATTTAATTTTACGAAAATATTTGTAATATATACTTCAGTAAACCACATAAGAATCTTTCAATGTCAGTTTTTAATATATGAATCAGTAAACCACAGAAGAATCTTGTAACGCCGGGATCTTAATTTCACAGTGCGCAAAACTCGATTAGGCGAATATTTCTAATAAAAACAGATATTTTATTTTCCTAGATTAGCTATTAAATGTACTTAGTCTGTCGGACTATCGGATTGTCGGACTACCGGACTGTCGGACTACTGGGCTGTCGCCGGGACTAACGGGCTGTCGGATTATAGGTCTGTAGCCCTTTTCACAAAAATTCTTACGATAAAAAATTGTAATCGTGCCCATTCCTGCAAGACTGCCATATTAGATGTCTAACTGTTTTCCGGACTTTGATTTTTGTCCAACTCTTCTAACATTGGTATCTTCGGAACCCTACTTGCACATCTTCAGATGATAGGAAAGTACCATAATCTATGTAAAATTTCAGGACGATGAGGTGAAAATAAGGGTAATAACAAAATTACCGAACTACGAACAATTTTACAAAGGGAAAGTCAAAACTCATAAGTATATAAACAGACAAAATCAGTCAACAACCGAAAAACTGTGAAAACCGTAATGACCCCGACTTGGTACAGGCATTTCTAAAGAAATGGTGGGTTGAATCAAATTTTAAAGCGCCAAACCTCCCGCTTTCATTACGGCTCAACGGTTCCGGGCTGTCACTATAACAGTATTTATAGCTATAGAAGTTACTCACAAGATATTCGTAAGGAGTCACGAACGGAGACCATTTTTATATCCCTGCTTCGCTTCCTGGTGGCGGGTGATACATGTAGTGTAATATATGCATGTACCAATCACCATATCATTTTGAGCTACTTTTCTGGAAATATATATAACTTCCAGAAATTAGCCAAATTATACCCTCCGATATTTATTTTGCTGTGTACAGCAAGACCACATTTAAATACATGCATGATGTATGACCATACAGGTAGGCTGTAGCATAAATTCTTAAGTAGGAATACCCGATATCCTTTCATATTATACTGTAACATGATGACTACATGTATCATAAGACATTCTGTTGCTGTACTGTCTGAACATTACAAAAACTTCCAGGTCTTTATACTAACCTTGCATAACATTCTCGGCAACAAACTCCACTGCTTTCCGAAGATGGAACTGATTCTTAATGAACCCCCCAAAACGTCGCATGATCTGCAGGGTTAATTCAGAATCTCTATCTATTGCCCCCACATAAGATAACAGTTCCCGGTAATGGTGGTTTCTGATGAATTCCGAAAACGACGGGAGAGGGTCGCTGCACGATGATGGCAAGGATTTTAGGTATTCTTTCATGGTATCCTCTCTGCATACCTTCTATATAGCTTGAACAATACTTGGATTCAATTCAGAAAACATGCACATTTAACATGCATGCTTAGCCATCTAAAACTAGAATTAGTGCATTTAAAACTAGAATCCACGCTCTTTTTCCCATATTGACAATACATTTCCCATTTGGCTCACCCACTATAGCGGCCCTTACTCCTGCATACAAATTTTGAAAAGTGCACAACACAGTAATGAGTATCTATACTTTGAGTAGAAGGGAATATGTGCAGGTTTTTTATTGTGTGTTTGTTGTTTTTATTGTCGACCTTTGGACACCCAGATATAAGTGGGGGGATTGTGTGCGCGCTAACCGGTTCAACCCCGCCACATCATACATACGTATATGTGTCTGTTCCAAGCCCGATCTGGATGTGCATTGGTCCGTTGTCTTTGTTTTTTGCGTGTCGTGGGTGATGGGATTTGTTGGAGAATTTGTGGGTGGAAAATCCCATTGTATTATATACAACAGCCAGTTTAAGCACTGTTTTCTCGATTCTGCAAGCGTAGTTTCCTTCATAAAAATGTTACAAAGCTATGACAGACGATCAAAATGAAAGAAAAATGTAAAGTCCCACCTTTTCACGTGCTTCTAAAACCACACTCCCAGAAGACATGAACAAATCTTGTAGAAACATATAAATAAAAGATAAAATGGTTTGTGTAGGTACAGTAGGAAAATATGTGTTTACAATTTTTAGAACGTTAGACTGCACACGTTAAGGCTTATTTACAAATAAAACACAAAAATTCGTTAATAGTACGAAAACCGGTCACCCGTAGTTTCCGTGCACATTTATTAAAAAAAGGGGGTTCCAAAGTACAAATGTTCTACAGAAAAGGTGAGGATTCCAGTTCAAAATTACCAATTTTTTACCCGTTTTGATACAAATTTTCACAGAAAGGGGGTCCAACCCCCGAACCCCCTATGGATCCGCCACTACGATGTAACTTTAATGCTTGTTTCGCCCCCTGTCGATTCGCCCCGCAAAATATGTCGAAACATGCGTGTCTCGGAGAAAGGAGAAACGTCCCTGTCCTCCCCTCCGTAACAATAAGAATAAGAATGTTTTATTGCCAATTAAGGTCCCACAAGGGACAAACAATTTAATACAATGATTGAAATGATTGGAGACATACAAAGATACATGTAAACACACACAAAAAAACCAGGAAAACATATTTATGTTCAGTGACTGCACGGCCAGATCAGAGCCTATCAAATACCACCATAAATCAATTCACATTTAATATAACATGTATAATAACTATAATAATTCACCTAACCTAATGATATCTATAGGATCAGTTGTGTCCTCACAGCAAAAAACATTCTTTAATAAAGCTACCTAATTTTTTGTAAACTTATTCATGTTCATTGGTATATAGCCAGACAAATGTTGATGATGTGTCCATGTATCTAAAATTTGGACACAAGTCAATAACTTTATCAAAAATAGTCCTAAATTTACCTGTAAAACTACCCTGTCCTAAGTGTAAAATGTTGATCGTAAGAGAAATGTTGGTCTTATCTTTTATCGTAAGTGGAAAAAAAAATAGAAAACAAGATATTGCCTTTTTATTAGTAATATAATTTATTAATTTCTGGCAACTTCGATGATCATCGAATACTCTGGCAATACATATTATGTATGATAAACTTTTGTACATTCTTCTGTTATATTAATATTAATATATAACAGGGATATTTATTCGTCTTCATGATTGATAGATGATAAGTACATCTTAATTTGGGTTATCTCAGAAAAATCGGGATAAATTTTCATCAGTAAAAGAACAAACGTTTAATTTTATGTGGGATGGGATTAATTGGAAAAAAAAGGGGGTAAATATTTTGCTGACAAATAACCGATAAAATGAATAATATGAATAGGGTTTTTTTCACACTCCAGGTGCACTCCCTTAAAAAATACTTCTACCAAAAGCAACCACGCGTGGATGATGACGCACAACTCCAAGTAATGATAATTATTATAGATCATTTTAATCTACATACATTAGAAATGTTCCTCTATACGAAAATCATACCCGTTCATATTTTTTGCAGTTATTGGTGACCGATTCATATACATGTATTAGATAAAAATTCAATATAAACATATAAACATATCATCGCATAAAAAACTGCTTATAAATTAGTGCCGGGGATATTTTATAGAATAATTTTATTTAAAAACATGTTTTGTTGTGCTAAGGAAATGGAACTAGGTTGCTAAGGAAGATGGTTTATGGTGTTTAACGCCCCTTTCAACAATATATCGGTCAGTTTTATTGGTGGAGAAAACTGGAGTACTCGGAGAAAACCATTGACCTGTCGCAAATCACTGACAAACTTTATGACGTAATGTTGTATCGAGTACACCTAAGGAAGAATGTTTATCGTAAGTGTAATTTTAGTGGTAAGATTAAAATTTGTCGTAAGATAATCTTTGTGAAAAGGACTTTGGAATTGTCGTAAGATAATCTTAAGTGAAAAAGTTAGGACTATAGTTATGAATTTTTGTGAAAAGGGCTACTGGGGTCGGGCACCTATAAAGGGCAAAACGAAATAGAAACGAATCGAAACGAAATCAACAAAAACGAAACGAAACGAAACGAAATCAACGAAATGAAAACGAAATAAAAAGAAACCAACGAAAGCAAAACGAAATCAACGAAAACAAAACGAAATAGAAGATGGAAGAAAAATAATAGGGGCCTAAAAGAAATCAAACTTATTTTCACAATTACGATGCTAGACTAGTTCCCACACATGTCTATCTTTCATCAGGAGAGGACAGGATTTGATCACCATTGAACAAGAATACTATGTATTTATTCAGCGGGAGTCTATCCTTTTTACTTAGTGGCTTCTTTTAAATTTGGGAACCATAAGAGTAGCGTCAAGTCTGTTTAAAGGAGGGGAATTAAGATAACAGAGAAGTGCAGTAGTCAACGTTCACTAATAGATACCCCCGTCCGAGCAAAATTAAAAAGTGTGTCGGAGAGACGAGAAAGTGTGACGACCGGACGGACAAACGAACGAACGGACAGCAGAAGTCCTATATACCCCTACCTTTTTTTGGCGGAGGTATACAAATCCTATCAAAAATTAACTTTAGAAATTCAAATAAAATCTACATATCTTGTAAAAGTACCTTTTTTCCCTGTGGTTCCTTTTCATATAAAAAAAACCAAATCACCCCCCATCCAAAAAAATGTCCGGTATTAATAAAATTTGATACGGCACATATTGTTATACCCTCCGCTATCCAGCGGGAGGGGGTATATAGTATATGTCCGTTTGTCCGTAAGTGCTTCCCTCACTGCCTATGCAATTCCTCCTTAGCAACTTGATGGAATTGAATGAATCTTACAGGAAATCTTTAATACCATATGGCAAGATTCATTAATTTCATGAATTCTTTAGTACCAAATGGCATTGTGCACCTTCTATTTTTGTTTTCCCATTTTAACAGTACTTGCTAAAATTTCATCACTTTTGGACTGTCATTTAAGGCTATGTAATTGTCATACAAGGCTATACAATAGAGAGACGATGCTGTTGCGTTATTCATAACTCTTCCTAAACAACAGAATGGATTTCAATAAAACTTCCAGAGTTTCTTATGTTTAGTTTTTGCAAGCATTATTTTTTCCAGAAGTTCTTCTGTAAGGAGGGCGCTCACTGTACGTCCTGTTATGTTGCTGTTGTTTTTTTTTTTTTTTTTTTTAGTTCTTCAAAACAGAACAATAAGATTTGAAATAAAAAGTTTAGTGTTGGGTCTTTTTGACCCCTGTATATCTCGGAAAGAACAACGGTAAGACATTGCGCCAGATCTGTTGGCACACTACCGAATAAAGGTAATAACAATGGTACCGTACTCCAAGGCACATTCAAAAGGGAAAGTCTACAAAAACAGACAAAACCGATAAGAAGCTAAACCATCTGAGTTTTCAATCAACTGAAAAACAACACATTCCTGACTTGGTACAGGCATTTTCCCAGGAAAATGGTGGGTTCTGATAGCAGATAGGCAGATGCCACTCGTCTAACCCTAAGACGTTACCAAGTATAAAAACAATCGGTACATGTAAATTCTCTAATCCCAAGACATGACCAAATGTGAAACTAGAAAACAACTATCATATTCCCGACTTGGTACAGGCATTTCCCAAGAAAATGGTGGATCAAACCTCCCACTTGTATGACAGTCGTTAATAGTTCCGTCATATTGACAAATGGGTGAAAGGGGGAGGGGGGTGGGGGGATTAAACGTGACAAGTCGGGAAAATCCAGTAGTCAAATAGTGCCCAGAATCTGAAACTCAAGACCATCCTGTTAGATTTGCGAATAGGCAAATTTATGTAGAATACAAACGAAAAACGTAATAAAATCAGACGATTAATGAACCCTCAATATCCCAATCTATGAAAATACCCCCTCATGTCTCCCATTTTTTTCTATATGCCCACTCCAGAAACTTTATAATTCATAAATACTGACACACACACAAACACAAATAAAAATATGACATTTGAACTTCTGAAAGTTTGTAGTCGGCAAGCAAACCCGGCTTGGATTGAGTTGCGAGTAATGTACGTGAGGAGTACTGTAACGGACAGACATGCAAGATGGGTTATAATTAATCAAAATTATTGTATTAAAAAAATCGAATTATCTTTTTCTTTTTATTTCTTTATTTCGTTTTGTCTTTTATTTTTTTCCTTCCATTTTCTTCATATCAGTCTATTTCGTTTTGCTTTCGTTGGTTTCCTTTCATTTCGTTGATTTCGTTTCGTTTCGTTTTCGTTGATTTCGTTTCGTTTCGTTTCGTTTCTATTTCGTTTCGCACTTTATAGGTACCCACTGGGGGTCACTTTCACAAAAAGTCGTAAGGGAAAGACCATTTAACTTGAACGAAACAAAAAACCATAACCCCCCCCCCCCCCTTCCCCCCCTTCAAGTTAAATGGTCGGTCCCTACGTGTTGGTCGTAAGTTTTGTACTTAAGATTTTCCTAAGTGTGTTCCTACGACAATTTCACAAAACGCATCCTAAGATTAATCGTAAACTTAGAATCAGTCCTACGACAAAATACTACAACCGATCTTACGAGCACACTTACGATTTTCGTAAGACTAAAATACCTTGCAACGCTACTTTCACTTCTGAAAATCATGCGCAATGGATACTTCCGATGTAAATAAAAACATCGTCTGCTAGAAAACTAGAAAACATGGCCATGGATCAAGTACAGGTTGTGATGGCTAAGCGTAAACCAAACTGTTCGGAAAGCGAATTGCTTGCGCTTTCCGATGCAGTGGGTCTAACATTTCAATCATCCGCGGTCAATTTGGCCCAGGGTTAACGACCAGAGACAAAAATACGTGTTGGGCCAAAAGGTAAAAGCTTTCCTCGTGAGGGACCGTGAGATTAAGCACGATTTACATATTATTATATATCCCCCGTCATATCCCTTATTTTAATTTCCATTACTTGTTTCTATTTTGTGGCACTATATACACTATGGTCAGATTTCCTTGGTCGAATAGCTTGAGCCAATATATATACACTACAAGTCCGACCCCACTCGAGCAGTGTCCGGAAAATCGACGCGCACGTCTCCGTCAGACTTAATTATTATCTAGCTAGTCCTACTTATTGACTCGAACTTTTTTTTTGGTGCATTTCCCATTTGACATGTTTGATCTAAGTTGATTGATTGTTAGTTGTTTAACCTCCAGTCGCAAATAAGTCGGATCTGTCAAAAACTAAAACAGACAATGTACTTAGCATTGACAATAATTGCTGATTTGGGACAGGTAAAATTCGGATTGGAATTTTGAGTAATTAAATTTACACTAATTTTGTGAACTTGGCTTTGGGTAGAAAGATGATAAATATCACCCCGATTACCTGTTCGCCCCGGAAAGTGAGTCGATTCGCCCCACTTAATGGCTATTTTATTATAATAGATGAAGCCTTTTTCGACAATTTTTTTGTAATTATTTATTGATTAGTTGTATGCAAAAAAAATAATAATTCATTCATTTTGGTCAGTGGAATATTGTTGAACACAAAAGGGAGAATATTTTTCTCAAAAAAGAATCGTCGTGAAGGGGTTTATATTCACTTATGTGTATAGAATGGCAACAAAATACGACGAAATCGACTAACGGAGACATCAAACTCTCCTTCATATGCTAATTTCTCGGATATTTAACAATAATGAATATCAGATTTCGTATCAGGTGTCAAACAAAGAGTGAAGCAATACATAATATTAAACACGTCAAGAAAGCATGTTACCATGTAATTATGAAGACAAAAATAAAGTACCCATGAATAAGCCTTGCAACATCCAAAATACGAATATTTGCAATGGTATTTTCCATATTTCATTTGTTAAAGCACTATTAATAAATGAGGGCGAAACAACCTGGGGCGAAAGGGAATCGTGTTGAACAGGAATAGACAGGGGTGAAACGACTCGGCGGGTGAACGGGATTCGGAGCGAAACGACCCGGTACCATCACTATCACAACACCCGGAAATGAGGAATCACTTGGAAAATGGTTCTCGGCTCTCCTAGAAAGCTGTTTGTTTTTGTCTCGAGAAATAGGAGAACCATGGAATGACGAAAGACTTTGTGGCTGGCTTGCAAAGTCCAGACAGCGCATCTCGTGCTTATTGCCGAGTATGCAATTGTGACTTCAAAGTGGAACACAGTGCCAGGCTGAACGACGTTACCAAACATTCTGTCACTGAAAGCGCAGAACTCAACCCAGGCTGCCAGCAACCTTTTTTGTTCGACAAGATGTCTTCAGCAGCAAAGACATCAGTTCCCAAGAAATCCGCTACAAAGAAGGCTGTAAAATCACAAAACAAAACATTAATAGGCAGCACCAAAACCAAAGAAGAAGTAAAAATGTCTAGCTTCATTTATCAAAAAACAGCCCTTTTAAGGGCTACCAAATTTTCTCAAAAAGAATCTTAAAATGTTGTGCATCAGTTAAAAAAGCTTAATCCACCCAAACTCTGTAAAGTTTCTTTCCGTTATCTTCTGATTCATATTATTTCAGTTTTGATCAATATGAACATGAGACTTCTAAACTGACAAACTTTATAGGTACAACTTTATATAGATAAATAATATGATGAGATACATGAACATGAGACATTGATATCAGGAAGACTGCAACAAAAATATGGAATTTATGAACACGAGACACCAAAACTGAAAATCATTAAAAAAAACATATACTCCAAAATGTCGCGAAAAAACACAATCATTAAAATGTCGTCATGCATAAAATCCCTTGGACTTTCAAAAGTTGGCAGATATGACAACCACAAAAAGCAGTACAATTCATTATAGATAATGAATTAACAAGAAAAACAAGTGATGTGATTGATTGATTACATTTATTGGAATATTAAATAAATTATATATTAAATTATAATCATGATAATACACACAATTAATAATAAACAATACATGTATGCATTAAGCACAGTGACCTAATGGGCCAATTGGCCTAAGTCACTATTAATGAAATGCAATTTCAGAGTCTGTACTATAAATGGAAAAAAAAATAGTAAAATACATACATTCTTGTCACAGGAGACTTTCCAACATGTCCAACTTTAATATTAAATAATTTAAATTCCTTGTCTTAAAATTTTTGTTTATTTCAAATGAAAAAACTTTTTTCTGCTATTTGACTATTTCTTAATTTTTCATATATTTGAAGGTATAAATGGAGTTAGTACGTCTTGTATAGCCAGAACTGTGGCGGAATGCAAAAAGAAATGGCAAGACGTGCAGGGGACGACAAAGAAAAGGGAAGCAGCTAGGAGGGCAAATGCTCGTGCCACTGGCGGAGGTCCACCTCCTGTTTGTAATCTAAGGCCTTGGGAGTCGGCAGTAAGTATACAACATTAATTATTTCAAATGTATGACAAACAGATATGGTTTTTAAAAAAAACTAACAAATTGTCTACTTATAATTAGAAAATATATACATACAGTGTCGGCAAATATCAAGTTTATTTCTACAATGTTTAGAAACTGGTAGAATTGCAAGCTTCATAGAGCATTATTTTGTAGTTGCAGTATAAATATAGAGAACAAAACTCTGGTCAAAAGAGTTACAATAGGCCTAACTGAAAGTGAATTGCATTTCTTCACAAAACTTAACATGATACAAAACATTAACTAAAATAACAGAGAACACACAATGAAAATATGACAACACTTGGCTTTCATCTTAATCATATAATATACCAACAACAGTAATGAAAAAAACCTGATATAGGGTAAAAATTGAAAAGATCACAAACAATTTATATCTATCAGGGGCAAATCCAGGAAATGAAGTTAGGGAGGAGGCATGTGACACTTTTGGGCAAAAAAAAAACCCAAAAAGGATTCATAAGGGAGGGTGCATGCACGCCACGCCTCTGCCTGAATCTGCCCCTGTCGATAGCCATATACTGATGAGACATATATAAATATCGAATTTGGGTCCAGAATTAAAAAAAAAAAAAAAATATGTTTAATTTTAGAGCCCCTTGGCATGGTTTATTACTATATTAGGCCATATTGACATTTTCCAAAAGTTAAATAGATGGTACATTTTGTATATATATGGACAATTTGTGGAAAATGTTAATATGGCATAAAATAGTAATAAAACATGCCAAGGGGTTCTAAAATTAAACATACACTCTAGATAACTTATTTTAATAAAAAGAAATCTTGGACCCAGGTGCCTGTGAGAAAACTGAACTGCAAATCAAGAATGGACCACAGTCACTTGAAGTTTCAAAAATTAGGGGAAAAAAATAAGAAAAACTTCGAAAAATGTTGGTCATCTATAATAAATAATTGTTTTCCTAATAGGCTAGTTGAAACTTCTGGCGACTGTGAATGGACTGATAACATCGAGGACACAAGACGAAGACAAACAATACAGACACATAACACACACACACACACTATCCGGCCCACTCCCACATGTTGTCCCCAACTTTCCGCCCCACTCTCAAAGCCCCCCCTTTCCGATATCCTGACCACGGGCTACATCTCAGTTCATGCCCGCTCCCCCTATTTTTCATGTTGCTACATTTATAAGTTTAATATTGGCACGAGTGATATTTTAACATCTTTAAATATATTGATAGAGATATTGATAAAGATTATGCAATATTTATTTTTTTCACTTTCGATAAATCACAATCATCCGGCTAAGGGAATTCCCCGTATAGACCCAGGAAGTTTTAGCTTGGATTAGTCTATTTAAAACCGGGTCAACAAAATTAATACAAATCAGAAGAAAACATCACAATATAAAAATATATATTATTTTTTAAATATTTCACCACTTTACACAAGATGTACCCCCCATTCTAAGTCAGAGATTGTAACATTATTAGGTCAGAATTTACAATTACAATCCGTCAAAATTCAGTATGAACGAGTAAACCGACCTGCGCAAACATGACCATGGAAATTCCCACTTCAAACAAACATCGTACGTCAGACGCTTTTTTACTAATGATTTATTTTATTAAGCGAAGGACGCTTTTTAATAGTGATGATTTATTTACTGTCCCTGCATGAAATTATGTTTTATTTTATTTTTGTTCACAATTACATCTGGTTATTAGATAAAGCATTTAATATCGATTTTTGTTTGTTTAATTTCGTACACGTATTATTGTTTACCATTTCTTAGTCCACTCATTGAACTCGGGAGGTGTGCGTGTTAAACATGA
Source organism: Bathymodiolus septemdierum (assembly GCA_963383655.1). Taxonomy (NCBI): domain Eukaryota; kingdom Metazoa; phylum Mollusca; class Bivalvia; order Mytilida; family Modiolidae; genus Bathymodiolus; species Bathymodiolus septemdierum. The sequence continues at coordinate 4,101,191 of OY726525.1, read as the reverse complement.
TTTGATTGGATGTTTGTACATGTTCAATTTCTATCGCCCGATTGGTTTTTTCATCGTGACGTACGATGTTTGTTTGAAGTGGGAATTTCCATGGTCATGTATACGCAGGTCGGTTTACTCGTCCATGCATTGTCCATACTGAATTTTGACGGATTGTTAATATCAAGTGTTAAGGTCCCACAAGGGGCAAACAATTTAATACTTTGTACTTTAGATACTATACACAGACTTTTTTTGTGACGAGATTTAATTAATCAAATTAATAAAGTACAATGGGTGGATTTTAAGTTGGAGAATGTCCTCGTATCTCTCCATTCCTTAAAAACAATGGGCCTCGGCTCCATTATTTTTAAGGAATGGAGAGTTACTTGGACATTCTCCTATACATAATTTAACTGTGTATTACTATGGCGTTTTCAGAGCACGAAATCCAAAACTTTGTGAACTCTGTAAAACAGACATTAACATTAAATGGAAGTGTGTCGAGTGCAATAAGTTCATCTGCGACCGATGTAAGGACATTCACCTGAATGTACAAGCGAACATTCAGCACCAGATTATTGATATTAAATCGTTATTTCAAGATGTACAACCGAAAATAATAACGGACAATATCCCGTGTACAGAACATAGGACAAAAATGACATTTGTGTTCTTTATTTGCATAATACACCCATGTGGGTCAAGCAAATACAAATATACAAACAAACAAAACATAGCAAATTATAATTTGATCATAATATCAAATCAAATCAATCAAATAAGTTTTATTTAAAGTCGAAATATCTATAACACATAACATAAGCTCTAATGCGATTTTGAATCGACTAATATAGGATAAATCCTATTAACTGACATTAATGTTGTTTTAAAAGGTCACAATGTAATTATTTATTCATGTGCCGAATATCTATCTATAAATAAAACCTTGAACTTGTTTTGAGTGGAAAATTTCCATCCAATCATGTGTGTACACGCAGGAAGTTTAGGAACGTTCTATTTAAAAAAAAAAAAAACAAACGGTCAAGACAATCAATACAAACAGAAGAAAACATTAAAATTTTAAGATATTAATTCAGTTTAAATGATAATAAATACTAGATATATGATATACTGCCTATTCTAATTCAGAATCTGCACAATATTGTTATGACAGATAATATTTTATACCAAATTTAAATCTCCCCTCCCCCGAAAATAAATAAACTCTTCTATTGTGTTCAGATTTGTACAGACATGTGATAAATATCAGTCTGCTCATTCAATATTTATACGTTGTACGGATTGATTAAAACAATTGTTCATTGGAATTACATTTGTATAACATTATATTATTATGGCTTGTTCAAGTTCAAAGGCACAAATCGTAAAAATTTGTGATCTTTGTGAGACAGAAACAGACTTAAAATGGAGGTGCATTCAATGTGATACAATTTTGTGTGATAAATGTAAAAAAATCCATAATAAATTTCAGACCAACACACAGCATCAGATAGTGGATTTACAAATACCATTTCAAGATGTAGAACAGAAAGTGATTCTAGACAACATTAGATGTGATGAACACCAAACAAAGATGACGTGTTTATTCTGTAGAACCTGTGATCATCTTGTGTGTGCAGATTGTATTTTATCTAAACACAAAAAACACAACTTTGAACCCGTAGAAAAAATTCTACCGGAAAAATTGGATGATCTTAAAGGAGCGGAGGCGAGATATTGTAAAGATTTAACTCTCCGTCAGGCCAAAGTTGAAGAATTTAAAATCAGTGAAAACAAATATGAGTCTTTGTGTGATGAATCAATAACAACAATTAAAAAAAGAGAAAAACAATTAATAGATGGAATCGCTAAACATTCTGAAAAACTACAAAATAAAATAGAACTGGACAGAAAAACTGTTAAAAAGACATTCTGTGACTTGAAGAGACAGGCCGACCAAGCCGAACAAACAATTATACTCTACCAAGATGAAACCATGGCAGCTTTGAAATCTATCCAAGGAAGTACAATATTTACAACAGCTACAAAATCTAAGAAAATGAGGTCGGACTTTAATTTTAATCCAATTCCTTCTGAAATTAAATATTTTATTCCAGGGAAAGAAACAGTTAATGATATACCAAAGTTATTTGGATCACTTCGGAAAATGAAAATACCACAAGTACAATCGGACATTGATTTTGAGGTTGTTAATTCATACACTACAGATTTATCAGGTATCTACAACATAATTACTGTTGATGACAAATCTACATGGGTTAATGATTACTATAAACAAGTCATAAGACAAATAAACATTGACAATGACAACATTACAACCACAAAGCAGATTTCTTGTTTTATCTGTGACATGACATTGACATCAAACAATGACATACTTCTGTCTGTGTTTAAAAGTTCAGATATAAAACTCTTGACAAAGTCAGGAAAAATAAAACCATTCTTCTCAGTGTCATCACCCTTGAGACCCCGGGGAATCCATGTGACTAGTGATGATTATATTATAGTAGGTGTCATAGAACCTGGTAATCTCTACACACCTACAGACAAAAGTACAAGGGCACTACTTATCTTTGGTATGGATGGTAAACAACAACATACTTATCAATATGACAGTAACAAACACAGACTGTTTACTGGACCACGACGTATCACAACAAATAATAACAAAGACATAGTTGTTGTTGACAGTACATCAGGTGATACTGGGAGGGTGGTGGTTGTAGGGTGGGAGGGGGGTTTAAGGTGGACATATACAGGACATTCTAAGATAAATGTTACTACACAATTTAATCCTCGTGATGTAGTAACAACAACAGCAGGACACATTATTGTGTGTGACTATAGTACACATGCCCTCCATGTTTTATCTGAACAAGGAGATATATTGACATGTAAAGTAATGGAGGACACAGGGATTAAATATCCTATATCACTTGACATTGACATGAGGGGACAATTATGGGTGGGTTGTTATAAACAGTCAGGAGCAACAATACACAAAGTAAAACTTCTTTAATGAATCAAGTTTTATTATTTATATTTGACAGCTGACATTTTTCTTTTTGACATCTGCCATTTTTATTTTTATTTTAAATTAAATGGAGCTTTATAATAATTTAGAAACTGACATTTTATTTCAATGAAATTGTATGATAATTTGACAGCTGACATTTCTCATTTTAAAATGTGGTTTTATAATAATTTACTTAAACACCTGACATTTTTATGTTTTAATGGAGTTGTAAAATAATTTAGACAGCTGACATTTCTCATTTTTAAATGAAGTTTTATAATAATTTACTTAAGACACCTGATCATGACATTTTTATGTTTTAATTGAGTTGTAGAATAATTTGGACAGCTGACATTTTTATTTTTAAAAGAAGTTGTATGATAATTTAAACAGATGACAAAATAAGATTGTTTGATATATTTGAAGACCTGACAATTTTATTTTTTTAAATAAGTTTGTACATGTATCCTGGTGGTATCATATTTTGTATGTACAGGGGGTACATGTATGGACAAATGACATTTTCAGATAATTGTATGATTTATTTGGAGACCTGACATTTTTATCTTTTTAAATGATGATATATGATAAATCTGGACATTAAAAGTGTATGAATTGATATACCTGCACAAGATGTCTGTTGTCATTATATATATTATTTGTATTTATATTTATTTGTGTTTTATTTTTTATAAGAACAAAAATTGGTTTGATGTTTTGATTCAGAAGTGGGGAGATGTGCATTTTTTTACTTCAAAAGATTCCAAAAGTATTGTAAAAACATCATAAGAATATAATAAACAGAGATATAACAATTAAATACTATTTATATTTATTATATTTTACACTTGTATCTTTAAGTTTAGATTTTTATTACACATCAATTATGAACAGAAAGTTTAAACAGTGATGATGGTGAAAATCCAGGTCTTGAGATGGGCACAACAAATGTGACAGTGTTTAAGCCAGTGAATGGGGTGGTTGGTTTTTGGTGTTTAGTGCCACTTTCAACAATATTTCAATTATGTCGTGGTGGTCAGTTTTATTGGTGGAGGGAATACTTTAGACGTCAAACAAGATGGCGACAAGTTGAGCTCACCGTTTTGGGGCTAGTGAAAATTTGCCTAAATAACTGTTTTATCTATAATGTGATTCCGAAAAAATCGACATGTATGATTTGTGTGATAAATTATATCATTATTACAACTTCTAGAATGAGGAATTTAATCAGAACTTTATAATTGCAAAGGTTTTTTAATTAGATGTATTGTGAATGTGAATACTGCTCACTGGATATTATTCGCATAAACAAACCGTATGTATCGTAATTGTTTACATAAACTTTTCTTCTTGTAAAATAATCAATATGGGTAATCAAAGACGTGGTCGTAAATCCAGAGCTGCATCACCCAAGCGTAAGCGGGGAGAAAGTACTGATCAAAGTGAATTAAGCGACCTTAATGACATATTAGAAAGCATCTAAAAAAAACTCCAATAAAGTTGAATCAGCGGTAAATGTTATTCTTAAACACGAGGCTCTGGGATAAAAGAGCAAGGTCGTGAAGAAAATACAGACGATCTAGTTTTAGATGTCATCAACAATCTTATATTAAAGCATCAAGGAGTATCACTAAACTACTCTCACATAGGGCGCACACATAGAGTAGGACCACCACCAACTACCTCTACAAAAAATCGGCCTCGTGACATCATCATAAGGTTTATAAGTTACCGTGATAGAGACCTTGTTTTCAGGAACAAGAAAAACCTTAAATCTTTTAATGAACGTCAATCACCCGACCGTAGACTTTATGTAAATGAAGCTCTGACACAACGACGGGCATCTTTGTATAAGAAAACCAGAGATCTCTTCAGGAATAAAAGAATTAAAAACTGTTGGACACATGACGGCAAAATCCTAGTGAAATCCTTAGCTGAAAAGACCGTCCAGATAACAGATGAAAAAGATCTGGAACAATTCCTGAAGATCACAGTGGTACAGGACCCGACTACGTCCTACGTCAAACCCTCGTACAAAGATGCGCTTTCTAACAACAATTCTGTACTAAATGCGACGGCATCTACATTTGTTTCACGCGAAACTCGTGATAAATTTATTACCTCGACACCAATGCAGACTACAAACCAGAGCAAGGACATCCATTCTTAACTTTATAAATATTATTATTATTATTATTAGTTCACCTGGACCAAAGGTCCAGGTGAACTATTGCCATCACTTGGCGTCCGTCGTCTGTCGTCTGTAAACTTTTCACATTTCAAGCTTCTTCTCCCTTATCTGGTCAGGTGTGGTAGATTGTGGATTTGAGCCCTGGTCTGGTCAGGTGTCATGGTTTGTGGATTTGAGCCCTGGTCTGGTCAGGTGTGGTGGATTGTGGATTTGATCCCTGGTCTGGTCAGGTGTGGTGGATTGTGGATTTGAACCCTGGTCTGGTCAGGTATGGTAGATTGTGGATTTGAGCCCTGGTCTGGTCAGTTGTGGTAGATTGGATTTGAGCTCTGGTCTGGTCAGGTGTGGTAGATTGTGGATTTAAGTCCTGGTCTGGTCAGGTGTGGTGGTTTGTGGATTTGATCCCTTATCTGGTCAGGTGTGGTGGATTGTGGATTTGAGCCCTGGTCAGGTGTGGTGGATTGTGGATTTGATCTCTGGTCTGGTCAGGTGTGGTGGATTGTGGATTTGAGCCCTGGTCTGGTTAGGTGGGGTGGATTGTGGATTAGAGCCCTGGTCTGGTCAGGTGTGGTAGATTGGATTTGAGCCCTGGTCTGGTCAGGTGTGGTGGATTGTGGATTTGAACCCTGGTCTGGTCAGGTGTGGTAGATTGTGGATTTGAGCCCTGGTCTGGTCAGGTGTGATGGTTTGTGGATTTGAGCCCTAATCTGGTCAGGTGTGGTGGATTGTGGATTTGATCCCTGGTCTGGTCAGGTGTGGTAGATTGTGGATTTGAGCCCTGGTCTGGTCAGATGTGGTAGATTGTGGATTTGAGCCCTGGTCTGGTCAGGTGTGGTAGATTGTGGATTTGAGCCCTGGTCTGGTCAGGTGTGATGGATTGTGGATTTGATCCCTGGTCTGGTCAGGTGTGGTGGATTGTGGATTTGAACCCTGGTCTGGTCAGGTATGGTAGATTGTGGATTTGAGCCCTGGTCTGGTCAGGTGTGGTAGATTGGATTTGAGCCCTTGTCTGGTCAGGTGTGGTGGATTGTGGATTTGAGCCCTGGTCTGGTCAGGTGTGGTGGATTGTGGATTTGATCCCTGGTCTGGTCAGGTGTGGTAGATTGTGGATTTGAGCCCTGGTCTGGTCAGGTGTGGTAGATTGTGGATTTGAGCCCTGGTCTGGTCAGGTGTCATGGTTTGTGGATTTGAGCCCTGGTCTGGTCAGGTGTGGTGGATTGTGGATTTGATCCCTGGTCTGGTCAGGTGTGGTGGATTGTGGATTTGAACCCTGGTCTGGTCAGGTATGGTAGATTGTGGATTTGAGCCCTGGTCTGGTCAGGTGTGGTAGATTGGATTTGAGCTCTGGTCTGGTCAGGTGTGGTAGATTGTGGATTTAAGTCCTGGTCTGGTCAGGTGTGGTGGTTTGTGGATTTGATCCCTTATCTGGTCAGGTGTGGTGGATTGTGGATTTGAGCTCTGGTCAGGTGTGGTGGATTGTGGATTTGATCTCTGGTCTGGTCAGGTGTGGTGGATTGTGGATTTGAGCCCTGGTCTGGTTAGGTGTGGTGGATTGTGGATTAGAGCCCTGGTCTGGTCAGGTGTGGTAGATTGGATTTGAGCCCTGGTCTGGTCAGGTGTGGTGGATTGTGGATTTGAACCCTGGTCTGGTCAGGTGTGGTAGATTGTGGATTTGAGCCCTGGTCTGGTCAGGTGTGATGGTTTGTGGATTTGAGCCCTGGTCTGGTCAGGTGTGGTGGATTGTGGATTTGATCCCTGGTCTGGTCAGGTGTGGTAGATTGTGGATTTGAGCCCTGGTCTGGTCAGGTGTGGTAGATTGTGGATTTGAGCCCTGGTCTGGTCAGGTGTCATGGTTTGTGGATTTGAGCCCTGGTCTGGTCAGGTGTGATGGATTGTGGATTTGATCCCTGGTCTGGTCAGGTGTGGTGGATTGTGGATTTGAACCCTGGTCTGGTCAGGTATGGTAGATTGTGGATTTGAGCCCTGGTCTGGTCAGGTGTGGTAGATTGGATTTGAGCCCTTGTCTGGTCAGGTGTGGTGGATTGTGGATTTGAGCCCTGGTCTGGTCAGGTGTCATGGTTTGTGGATTTGAGCCCTGGTCTGGTCAGGTGTGGTGGATTGTGGATTTGATCCCTGGTCTGGTCAGGTGTGGTAGATTGTGGATTTGAGCCCTGGTCTGGTCAGGTATGGTAGATTGTGGATTTGAGCCCTGGTCTGGTCAGGTGTCATGGTTTGTGGATTTGAGCCCTGGTCTGGTCAGGTGTGGTGGATTGTGGATTTGATCCCTGGTCTGGTCAGGTGTGGTGGATTGTGGATTTGAACCCTGGTCTGGTCAGGTATGGTAGATTGTGGATTTGAGCCCTGGTCTGGTCAGGTGTGGTAGATTGGATTTGAGCTCTGGTCTGGTCAGGTGTGGTAGATTGTGGATTTAAGTCCTGGTCTGGTCAGGTGTGGTGGTTTAAGGATTTGATCCCTTATCTGGTCAGGTGTGGTGGATTGTGGATTTGAGCCCTGGTCTGGTCAGGTGTGGTGGATTGTGGATTTGATCTCTGGTCTGGTCAGGTGTGGTGGATTGTGGATTTGAGCCCTGGTCTGGTTAGGTGTGGTGGATTGTGGATTAGAGCCCTGGTCTGGTCAGGTGTGGTAGATTGGATTTGAGCCCTGGTCTGGTCAGGTGTGGTGGATTGTGGATTTGAACCCTGGTCTGGTCAGGTGTGGTAGATTGTGGATTTGAGCCCTGGTCTGGTCAGGTGTGATGGTTCGTGGATTTGAGCCCTGGTCTGGTCAGGTGTGGTGGATTGTGGATTTGATCCCTGGTCTGGTCAGGTGTGGTAGATTGTGGATTTGAGCCCTGGTCTGGTCAGGTGTGGTAGATTGTGGATTTGAGCCCTGGTCTGGTCAGGTGTCATGGTTTGTGGATTTGAGCCCTGGTCTGGTCAGGTGTCATGGATTGTGGATTTGATCCCTGGTCTGGTCAGGTGTGGTGGATTGTGGATTTGAACCCTGGTCTGGTCAGGTATGGTAGATTGTGGATTTGAGCCCTGGTCTGGTCAGGTGTGGTAGATTGGATTTGAGCCCTGGTCTGGTCAGGTGTGGTAGATTGTGGATTTGAGCCCTGGTCTGGTCAGGTGTGGTATATTGTGGATTTGAGCCCTGGTCTGATCAGGTGTGGTAGATTGTGGATTTGAGCCCTGGTCTGATCAAATCAAAGACTATAAGATTGGTATTTGCTGCTTCTCCACTAAGCACACATAATTAAGGAGTCAGAACAAAGACAGGAATGCTGTAGATAAAGTTTCAGAGTGAAGTGATATGTATAAATATGGAATGTTGTTTCCGTGAGCTAGTACTATAAAAATCTACTTAAACGTGTTGGTCTAGTACAAAGCAGACATTGAAATATAACTTGTACTTGCCATGATATGGCTGAAAATTTCTCACTTGTCATTTAAGAACAATAACTCAATATACAAGTGTACTATATAATTTATTATAAGGCTATAGTGGTAGTATCTTTTTGTTAAAAACCGCATCGGTGGTGTAATGGTTAGCTTGCTCGCCTCGAGTGTCGTAAATCGTGGGTTTGAGCCCCGATCAGGTCAAACCAAAGACAGTAAAATTGGTATTTGTTGCTTCTCCGCTAAGCACGCAGCATTAAGGGGAAAGAGCAAACACTGATTGCCTTGGAATCAGGATAATGTGTCCGAACGAGGCAATATATCTACCCGTGGACTGTTGTTTCAGTCAACTAGCACTATTAAAATCAAACTAAGCACGTTGGGCAAGAACAAAACGAACCTCATCATCATCTCATTGAAGCTAACTTGTTCTCGCCATGATATAGCCGAAAAATTTAAAATTGCTGAGTTGGTATTAAACAATCACTGACTCACTTTTTGTTAAACTATTAACTATTATTATTACATGTTGGTTGATATTGTGTATTATATATGTCCCTCTTTGTCAATCAGCATTTCTTTTCCTCTTTTTACTTGTAAGTGCTCATTTTGCTCCTCGTGGACCTTTGATTAGAAATCAAGAATTTATTATTGTATGATTTCCGTGTCTTTATTTCAGGTGTCTGTCAGTAGTAACCTCTACCAGTTTATGCATGACCTATGGTTAGAAAGTGCACCAATAGGAGAACTCTCATAAATCATGTGATCAAATCCAACCTTTGACCTTTGTTCAATGGTACAAACTGCTATGATTGTGATACTAGAAGAAAAAGATTATGGGGGAAATTATGTAGAAAAACAAGATTATGGGGGATATTATTGTCAAAAAACTTATGTACAAAAAAAAAAGATTGTGGGGAAAATTATGTAGAAAAATAAAGATTATGTGGGAAATTATGTAGAAAAGCAAGACTGGGGGAAATTATATAGAAAAACAAGAGTGCGGGGAGAATTATGTAGAAAAACAAAAAAAAAACAAGATTATGGGGGGAAATTATGTAGATAAACAAGATTGTGGGGAAAATTATGTAGAAAAACAAGATTATGGGGGAAATTATGCAGAAAAACAAGATTATGGAGGGAAATTTTGTAGATAAACAAGATTGCGGGGGAAATTATGTAGAAAAACAAGATTATGGGGGAAATTATGTAGAAAAACAAGATTGTGGGGAAAATTATGTAGAAAAACAAGATTATGGGGGAAATTATGTAGAAAAACAAGATTATGGAGGGAAATTATGTAGATAAACAAGATTGCGGGGAAAATTATGTAGAAAAACAAGATTATGGGGGAAATTATGTAGAAAAACAAGACTGTGGGAAATTATATAGAAAAACAAGAGTGTGGGAAAAATTATGTAGAGAGAAAAAAAACAAGATTATGGGGGAAATTATGTAGAAAAACAAGATTGTGGGGGAAATTATGTAGAAAAACAAAATTATGGGGGAAATTAAGAAAGGTGTGTGTCTAACTATAGGGAGTAGAAAGTGACTGACCATATTATTTGTTAACTTAAAGATAATTTCTGTCTTCTTTATGTTTGAACATTGTTTGAGAAAATATCTTTTCATTTAATGTTTCTTAATTATTCTTTTAATTTTTGTTTTACGGTAGAATAAATTACTCATGATGATCTCATTTCTATAATGAAATCTACATTGTTATGATCTTTGTGTATTTAATCATCGATTTATTTTATTGATTGAGGCCTATTTTGAGTTGTTACATATCAGTACTAAAATATTTATATACTAAAAATGTTATGGATATATTTTTTAGCTTTAGAAATTTTGATGAATCTGCCTGGATATATTTTTTTTTAATCAAAATCTGATTTGAATTGCATAATAATTAAATCTAAATAAAATCCTATGCTAAATTAAGTATCCTCCATCAACATGTGACTTTTAGTGACTTTATCTTACCTGTCAACCAGGTAAACATTTATCCTTTTGATCTTCTATGGCTTTTCCTTAAATTAAACCCACCAGCAGTATTTTACTAAAAGTTTCTCTTTTGTTTATCTAACTGGGTAGTAAAAATGATTGTTACCATCATGCATCAACCCTTTTTTTTCACTACTTGTAATTTTTGTCATAATTCATCAAACCCTTTTCTTTCACTACTTATCTGAGGAAATGTTGGCATCAGATTGAAAGAAATTTTACTCGTTACCGTTATAACGAGAGAAAAAATTACTGTGAATCATTTTACATGATAACCCATTCCCATCCTCATCTAAAGTTCATAAGGTTAAATCTAGTTATATCAGATGAGTATTACATTTATTCATATAATGTTTATAAGATTTTGGTTTTATCTATTGTATCAGTATAATTGGTCGTTAGTAAAATTTTTAGTTCAGATTTTAAAGTCTGTTTGCATATATTACAAAGTACATTTTGATTGATATAAATTTTATCATATTTAACTTTGTTTCTAGATATAATAATTAATATATTACCCTCCCCATATTGAACCCAACCATCATATTTTTCTCATTTAAATTATCAGTTCCCATATTTAAAGTGTTTATTGAAATTGTGATGTTTGATATTAATCGGTTAGTTATACTGCATTTAAAAAAAACATTAGCTTAAAACCTCTGCATAAGCAAAAATCTTGTGTATACTGAACATCAATTTAAAGCCTGTGTAGGTGTACTACCACTAAACATGGGTACCAGTCGAAAAGAACGTATGGGAAAGTAGTACGTAAACAGAAAATGGATTCCTACATTGTTGGATAAAAAATAAACCCTATTAGATACTGCAAAATACTGAATGTCAGCAGAAACCTACACATTTTAGGATAATTTTAAGCCCATATTTGATGTCCTTGTGGTTTTAAATAAAAAAATTATTGCATTGGAAAGAAACCACCTGAATTTGTGTTAAATCGAAAGTGAAAGTAGGATTTTTGACGGTAGACATCTTCAGACTGTCTGTTTTTTCTTATATGCCATTAAATGTATGTTGATTTTCGGACTTAAGCTTCCTATTAGGTACCCCTTCCATGAGATATGAGTGTCACTTAGATTAAACTTAAGGTGAATCCTGTATGAAATTTCAAAAAGATGTTATTTAACATAGAAGGCTATGGAGAATTCTTTAGTGGTATTACACCTTTTAGGCAAAAAACAAGAAACTTAATTTTGATGGTACCACACTCAAATTGGCTTTGAACAGTCACAACAGACCCAGTTTGACATTTTCCACACCAAAATATTACAAAATACATCAAGGTGTCATGTTACAGCTTCAATATGAATATTATGCAATATTTTGGAAAATATTCCCCATGTACTAGATGTACATGCACAGAGGGTATTGAAATATAATTTTATACTTATTTGTGACTTTACAATTATTGAGACTGGTAGATTTAATGTGTTTTTGTAGTAAAAGGGCAGATGATGTTGAAAAAGATTGCTAAAATTAAGAATTTTAACAATTTCATGTTGCGGCATTTAGTCGACTTCAAATGCGGTATATGATGATACCATTTTTGAAAATTTTATAATCCTACTTGTTTTTCCTGATAAATTTTGGTAGTTATAGTTAGAACACATGTAACATGTACATATGAAAAAATATAAGGCTATAGAAAGCGGCTTTATTTCAGAATTATGTACTTAAAACCAGGTAATTTTAGTGATCCCAGGAGAATTGTATTTGTCACTGGACATTTACTGTTAATTTTTCAAATTGTCAATGTAGACTTTATATTTTAGAGTATAAATTGACTGTAAATGTACATTTGTGCATCCGGCTAACTTGAAGCATAACAAAAGTTGTCAAGAAATATTCATTTATTGAGTTTTGAAGAAAATTACAGTTGCAGGTCACAAGAAATAACAGAAACCTGAAAATCAACAATCATAATTTTACATATTTTGGGCAATTTGAAGTAATTTTTGCTTAATATCTAGGTATTAGGTCTTATTTAATGTCTTGCAATGCATAATTAATGGGAACATAGCATGAATTAACATAATTTAGTATATTGTGAGATCATTTCTAGGAGGCAAAGAAAAAGGGGGGGGGTATGCTTAAAATAAAAAAATTCATATTAATTAGATGTTAAATGTACAAATGAAGCATATATACATGTCATAAGATGCTTATTGTGTTGAAAATCAGCTTCATACTTGTAATATATTGAGATAAAAAGCCATTGTCATGTTATTTCACAATATCAACTCAACAGCTGAAAAATCAGATTTTTTCATTAAAAGCTTCATGGAGGTACCTTTGTATATGGACATTAATTCTTTCAAATATTGGACTGCCATATACCTGATATAGTTTTTTTGACTGGATATTGATATAGGAATATAAATAAGGTAAAGAAAAGGTTAAAGAAACAAGTTTTTATTGCTCTTAGGTGTACTACCACTAAACATGGGTACCAGTCGAAAAGAACGTATGGGAAAGTAGTACGTAAACAGAAAATGGATTCCTACATTGTTGGATAAAAAATAAACCCTATTAGATACTGCAAAATACTGAATGTCAGCAGAAACCTACACATTTTAGGATAATTTTAAGCCCATATTTGATGTCCTTGTGGTTTTAAATAAAAAAATTATTGCATTGGAAAGAAACCACCTGAATTTGTGTTAAATCGAAAGTGAAAGTAGGATTTTTGACGGTAGACATCTTCAGACTGTCTGTTTTTTCTTATATGCCATTAAATGTATGTTGATTTTCGGACTTAAGCTTCCTATTAGGTACCCCTTCCATGAGATATGAGTGTCACTTAGATTAAACTTAAGGTGAATCCTGTATGAAATTTCAAAAAGATGTTATTTAACATAGAAGGCTATGGAGAATTCTTTAGTGGTATTACACCTTTTAGGCAAAAAACAAGAAACTTAATTTTGATGGTACCACACTCAAATTGGCTTTGAACAGTCACAACAGACCCAGTTTGACATTTTCCACACCAAAATATTACAAAATACATCAAGGTGTCATGTTACAGCTTCAATATGAATATTATGCAATATTTTGGAAAATATTCCCCATGTACTAGATGTACATGCACAGAGGGTATTGAAATATAATTTTATACTTATTTGTGACTTTACAATTATTGAGACTGGTAGATTTAATGTGTTTTTGTAGTAAAAGGGCAGATGATGTTGAAAAAGATTGCTAAAATTAAGAATTTTAACAATTTCATGTTGCGGCATTTAGTCGACTTCAAATGCGGTATATGATGATACCATTTTTGAAAATTTTATAATCCTACTTGTTTTTCCTGATAAATTTTGGTAGTTATAGTTAGAACACATGTAACATGTACATATGAAAAAATATAAGGCTATAGAAAGCGGCTTTATTTCAGAATTATGTACTTAAAACCAGGTAATTTTAGTGATCCCAGGAGAATTGTATTTGTCACTGGACATTTACTGTTAATTTTTCAAATTGTCAATGTAGACTTTATATTTTAGAGTATAAATTGACTGTAAATGTACATTTGTGCATCCGGCTAACTTGAAGCATAACAAAAGTTGTCAAGAAATATTCATTTATTGAGTTTTGAAGAAAATTACAGTTGCAGGTCACAAGAAATAACAGAAACCTGAAAATCAACAATCATAATTTTACATATTTTGGGCAATTTGAAGTAATTTTTGCTTAATATCTAGGTATTAGGTCTTATTTAATGTCTTGCAATGCATAATTAATGGGAACATAGCATGAATTAACATAATTTAGTATATTGTGAGATCATTTCTAGGAGGCAAAGAAAAAGGGGGGGGGTATGCTTAAAATAAAAAAATTCATATTAATTAGATGTTAAATGTACAAATGAAGCATATATACATGTCATAAGATGCTTATTGTGTTGAAAATCAGCTTCATACTTGTAATATATTGAGATAAAAAGCCATTGTCATGTTATTTCACAATATCAACTCAACAGCTGAAAAATCAGATTTTTTCATTAAAAGCTTCATGGAGGTACCTTTGTATATGGACATTAATTCTTTCAAATATTGGACTGCCATATACCTGATATAGTTTTTTTGACTGGATATTGATATAGGAATATAAATAAGGTAAAGAAAAGGTTAAAGAAACAAGTTTTTATTGCTCTTAGGTGTACTACCACTAAACATGGGTACCAGTCGAAAAGAACGTATGGGAAAGTAGTACGTAAACAGAAAATGGATTCCTACATTGTTGGATAAAAAATAAACCCTATTAGATACTGCAAAATACTGAATGTCAGCAGAAACCTACACATTTTAGGATAATTTTAAGCCCATATTTGATGTCCTTGTGGTTTTAAATAAAAAAATTATTGCATTGGAAAGAAACCACCTGAATTTGTGTTAAATCGAAAGTGAAAGTAGGATTTTTGACGGTAGACATCTTCAGACTGTCTGTTTTTTCTTATATGCCATTAAATGTATGTTGATTTTCGGACTTAAGCTTCCTATTAGGTACCCCTTCCATGAGATATGAGTGTCACTTAGATTAAACTTAAGGTGAATCCTGTATGAAATTTCAAAAAGATGTTATTTAACATAGAAGGCTATGGAGAATTCTTTAGTGGTATTACACCTTTTAGGCAAAAAACAAGAAACTTAATTTTGATGGTACCACACTCAAATTGGCTTTGAACAGTCACAACAGACCCAGTTTGACATTTTCCACACCAAAATATTACAAAATACATCAAGGTGTCATGTTACAGCTTCAATATGAATATTATGCAATATTTTGGAAAATATTCCCCATGTACTAGATGTACATGCACAGAGGGTATTGAAATATAATTTTATACTTATTTGTGACTTTACAATTATTGAGACTGGTAGATTTAATGTGTTTTTGTAGTAAAAGGGCAGATGATGTTGAAAAAGATTGCTAAAATTAAGAATTTTAACAATTTCATGTTGCGGCATTTAGTCGACTTCAAATGCGGTATATGATGATACCATTTTTGAAAATTTTATAATCCTACTTGTTTTTCCTGATAAATTTTGGTAGTTATAGTTAGAACACATGTAACATGTACATATGAAAAAATATAAGGCTATAGAAAGCGGCTTTATTTCAGAATTATGTACTTAAAACCAGGTAATTTTAGTGATCCCAGGAGAATTGTATTTGTCACTGGACATTTACTGTTAATTTTTCAAATTGTCAATGTAGACTTTATATTTTAGAGTATAAATTGACTGTAAATGTACATTTGTGCATCCGGCTAACTTGAAGCATAACAAAAGTTGTCAAGAAATATTCATTTATTGAGTTTTGAAGAAAATTACAGTTGCAGGTCACAAGAAATAACAGAAACCTGAAAATCAACAATCATAATTTTACATATTTTGGGCAATTTGAAGTAATTTTTGCTTAATATCTAGGTATTAGGTCTTATTTAATGTCTTGCAATGCATAATTAATGGGAACATAGCATGAATTAACATAATTTAGTATATTGTGAGATCATTTCTAGGAGGCAAAGAAAAAGGGGGGGGGTATGCTTAAAATAAAAAAATTCATATTAATTAGATGTTAAATGTACAAATGAAGCATATATACATGTCATAAGATGCTTATTGTGTTGAAAATCAGCTTCATACTTGTAATATATTGAGATAAAAAGCCATTGTCATGTTATTTCACAATATCAACTCAACAGCTGAAAAATCAGATTTTTTCATTAAAAGCTTCATGGAGGTACCTTTGTATATGGACATTAATTCTTTCAAATATTGGACTGCCATATACCTGATATAGTTTTTTTGACTGGATATTGATATAGGAATATAAATAAGGTAAAGAAAAGGTTAAAGAAACAAGTTTTTATTGCTCTTAGGTGTACTACCACTAAACATGGGTACCAGTCGAAAAGAACGTATGGGAAAGTAGTACGTAAACAGAAAATGGATTCCTACATTGTTGGATAAAAAATAAACCCTATTAGATACTGCAAAATACTGAATGTCAGCAGAAACCTACACATTTTAGGATAATTTTAAGCCCATATTTGATGTCCTTGTGGTTTTAAATAAAAAAATTATTGCATTGGAAAGAAACCACCTGAATTTGTGTTAAATCGAAAGTGAAAGTAGGATTTTTGACGGTAGACATCTTCAGACTGTCTGTTTTTTCTTATATGCCATTAAATGTATGTTGATTTTCGGACTTAAGCTTCCTATTAGGTACCCCTTCCATGAGATATGAGTGTCACTTAGATTAAACTTAAGGTGAATCCTGTATGAAATTTCAAAAAGATGTTATTTAACATAGAAGGCTATGGAGAATTCTTTAGTGGTATTACACCTTTTAGGCAAAAAACAAGAAACTTAATTTTGATGGTACCACACTCAAATTGGCTTTGAACAGTCACAACAGACCCAGTTTGACATTTTCCACACCAAAATATTACAAAATACATCAAGGTGTCATGTTACAGCTTCAATATGAATATTATGCAATATTTTGGAAAATATTCCCCATGTACTAGATGTACATGCACAGAGGGTATTGAAATATAATTTTATACTTATTTGTGACTTTACAATTATTGAGACTGGTAGATTTAATGTGTTTTTGTAGTAAAAGGGCAGATGATGTTGAAAAAGATTGCTAAAATTAAGAATTTTAACAATTTCATGTTGCGGCATTTAGTCGACTTCAAATGCGGTATATGATGATACCATTTTTGAAAATTTTATAATCCTACTTGTTTTTCCTGATAAATTTTGGTAGTTATAGTTAGAACACATGTAACATGTACATATGAAAAAATATAAGGCTATAGAAAGCGGCTTTATTTCAGAATTATGTACTTAAAACCAGGTAATTTTAGTGATCCCAGGAGAATTGTATTTGTCACTGGACATTTACTGTTAATTTTTCAAATTGTCAATGTAGACTTTATATTTTAGAGTATAAATTGACTGTAAATGTACATTTGTGCATCCGGCTAACTTGAAGCATAACAAAAGTTGTCAAGAAATATTCATTTATTGAGTTTTGAAGAAAATTACAGTTGCAGGTCACAAGAAATAACAGAAACCTGAAAATCAACAATCATAATTTTACATATTTTGGGCAATTTGAAGTAATTTTTGCTTAATATCTAGGTATTAGGTCTTATTTAATGTCTTGCAATGCATAATTAATGGGAACATAGCATGAATTAACATAATTTAGTATATTGTGAGATCATTTCTAGGAGGCAAAGAAAAAGGGGGGGGGTATGCTTAAAATAAAAAAATTCATATTAATTAGATGTTAAATGTACAAATGAAGCATATATACATGTCATAAGATGCTTATTGTGTTGAAAATCAGCTTCATACTTGTAATATATTGAGATAAAAAGCCATTGTCATGTTATTTCACAATATCAACTCAACAGCTGAAAAATCAGATTTTTTCATTAAAAGCTTCATGGAGGTACCTTTGTATATGGACATTAATTCTTTCAAATATTGGACTGCCATATACCTGATATAGTTTTTTTGACTGGATATTGATATAGGAATATAAATAAGGTAAAGAAAAGGTTAAAGAAACAAGTTTTTATTGCTCTTAGGTGTACTACCACTAAACATGGGTACCAGTCGAAAAGAACGTATGGGAAAGTAGTACGTAAACAGAAAATGGATTCCTACATTGTTGGATAAAAAATAAACCCTATTAGATACTGCAAAATACTGAATGTCAGCAGAAACCTACACATTTTAGGATAATTTTAAGCCCATATTTGATGTCCTTCTGGTTTTAAATAAAAAAATTATTGCATTGGAAAGAAACCACCTGAATTTGTGTTAAATCGAAAGTGAAAGTAGGATTTTTGACGGTAGACATCTTCAGACTGTCTGTTTTTTCTTATATGCCATTAAATGTATGTTGATTTTCGGACTTAAGCTTCCTATTAGGTACCCCTTCCATGAGATATGAGTGTCACTTAGATTAAACTTAAGGTGAATCCTGT
Source organism: Bathymodiolus septemdierum (assembly GCA_963383655.1). NCBI lineage: Eukaryota > Metazoa > Mollusca > Bivalvia > Mytilida > Modiolidae > Bathymodiolus > Bathymodiolus septemdierum. Next base: position 4,082,550 of record OY726525.1, on the reverse strand, counting down.
ATGAAATTTCAAAAAGATGTTATTTAACATAGAAGGCTATGGAGAATTCTTTAGTGGTATTACACCTTTTAGGCAAAAAACAAGAAACTTAATTTTGATGGTACCACACTCAAATTGGCTTTGAACAGTCACAACAGACCCAGTTTGACATTTTCCACACCAAAATATTACAAAATACATCAAGGTGTCATGTTACAGCTTCAATATGAATATTATGCAATATTTTGGAAAATATTCCCCATGTACTAGATGTACATGCACAGAGGGTATTGAAATATAATTTTATACTTATTTGTGACTTTACAATTATTGAGACTGGTAGATTTAATGTGTTTTTGTAGTAAAAGGGCAGATGATGTTGAAAAAGATTGCTAAAATTAAGAATTTTAACAATTTCATGTTGCGGCATTTAGTCGACTTCAAATGCGGTATATGATGATACCATTTTTGAAAATTTTATAATCCTACTTGTTTTTCCTGATAAATTTTGGTAGTTATAGTTAGAACACATGTAACATGTACATATGAAAAAATATAAGGCTATAGAAAGCGGCTTTATTTCAGAATTATGTACTTAAAACCAGGTAATTTTAGTGATCCCAGGAGAATTGTATTTGTCACTGGACATTTACTGTTAATTTTTCAAATTGTCAATGTAGACTTTATATTTTAGAGTATAAATTGACTGTAAATGTACATTTGTGCATCCGGCTAACTTGAAGCATAACAAAAGTTGTCAAGAAATATTCATTTATTGAGTTTTGAAGAAAATTACAGTTGCAGGTCACAAGAAATAACAGAAACCTGAAAATCAACAATCATAATTTTACATATTTTGGGCAATTTGAAGTAATTTTTGCTTAATATCTAGGTATTAGGTCTTATTTAATGTCTTGCAATGCATAATTAATGGGAACATAGCATGAATTAACATAATTTAGTATATTGTGAGATCATTTCTAGGAGGCAAAGAAAAAGGGGGGGGGTATGCTTAAAATAAAAAAATTCATATTAATTAGATGTTAAATGTACAAATGAAGCATATATACATGTCATAAGATGCTTATTGTGTTGAAAATCAGCTTCATACTTGTAATATATTGAGATAAAAAGCCATTGTCATGTTATTTCACAATATCAACTCAACAGCTGAAAAATCAGATTTTTTCATTAAAAGCTTCATGGAGGTACCTTTGTATATGGACATTAATTCTTTCAAATATTGGACTGCCATATACCTGATATAGTTTTTTTGACTGGATATTGATATAGGAATATAAATAAGGTAAAGAAAAGGTTAAAGAAACAAGTTTTTATTGCTCTTAGGTGTACTACCACTAAACATGGGTACCAGTCGAAAAGAACGTATGGGAAAGTAGTACGTAAACAGAAAATGGATTCCTACATTGTTGGATAAAAAATAAACCCTATTAGATACTGCAAAATACTGAATGTCAGCAGAAACCTACACATTTTAGGATAATTTTAAGCCCATATTTGATGTCCTTCTGGTTTTAAATAAAAAAATTATTGCATTGGAAAGAAACCACCTGAATTTGTGTTAAATCGAAAGTGAAAGTAGGATTTTTGACGGTAGACATCTTCAGACTGTCTGTTTTTTCTTATATGCCATTAAATGTATGTTGATTTTCGGACTTAAGCTTCCTATTAGGTACCCCTTCCATGAGATATGAGTGTCACTTAGATTAAACTTAAGGTGAATCCTGTATGAAATTTCAAAAAGATGTTATTTAACATAGAAGGCTATGGAGAATTCTTTAGTGGTATTACACCTTTTAGGCAAAAAACAAGAAACTTAATTTTGATGGTACCACACTCAAATTGGCTTTGAACAGTCACAACAGACCCAGTTTGACATTTTCCACACCAAAATATTACAAAATACATCAAGGTGTCATGTTACAGCTTCAATATGAATATTATGCAATATTTTGGAAAATATTCCCCATGTACTAGATGTACATGCACAGAGGGTATTGAAATATAATTTTATACTTATTTGTGACTTTACAATTATTGAGACTGGTAGATTTAATGTGTTTTTGTAGTAAAAGGGCAGATGATGTTGAAAAAGATTGCTAAAATTAAGAATTTTAACAATTTCATGTTGCGGCATTTAGTCGACTTCAAATGCGGTATATGATGATACCATTTTTGAAAATTTTATAATCCTACTTGTTTTTCCTGATAAATTTTGGTAGTTATAGTTAGAACACATGTAACATGTACATATGAAAAAATATAAGGCTATAGAAAGCGGCTTTATTTCAGAATTATGTACTTAAAACCAGGTAATTTTAGTGATCCCAGGAGAATTGTATTTGTCACTGGACATTTACTGTTAATTTTTCAAATTGTCAATGTAGACTTTATATTTTAGAGTATAAATTGACTGTAAATGTACATTTGTGCATCCGGCTAACTTGAAGCATAACAAAAGTTGTCAAGAAATATTCATTTATTGAGTTTTGAAGAAAATTACAGTTGCAGGTCACAAGAAATAACAGAAACCTGAAAATCAACAATCATAATTTTACATATTTTGGGCAATTTGAAGTAATTTTTGCTTAATATCTAGGTATTAGGTCTTATTTAATGTCTTGCAATGCATAATTAATGGGAACATAGCATGAATTAACATAATTTAGTATATTGTGAGATCATTTCTAGGAGGCAAAGAAAAAGGGGGGGGGTATGCTTAAAATAAAAAAATTCATATTAATTAGATGTTAAATGTACAAATGAAGCATATATACATGTCATAAGATGCTTATTGTGTTGAAAATCAGCTTCATACTTGTAATATATTGAGATAAAAAGCCATTGTCATGTTATTTCACAATATCAACTCAACAGCTGAAAAATCAGATTTTTTCATTAAAAGCTTCATGGAGGTACCTTTGTATATGGACATTAATTCTTTCAAATATTGGACTGCCATATACCTGATATAGTTTTTTTGACTGGATATTGATATAGGAATATAAATAAGGTAAAGAAAAGGTTAAAGAAACAAGTTTTTATTGCTCTTAGGTGTACTACCACTAAACATGGGTACCAGTCGAAAAGAACGTATGGGAAAGTAGTACGTAAACAGAAAATGGATTCCTACATTGTTGGATAAAAAATAAACCCTATTAGATACTGCAAAATACTGAATGTCAGCAGAAACCTACACATTTTAGGATAATTTTAAGCCCATATTTGATGTCCTTGTGGTTTTAAATAAAAAAATTATTGCATTGGAAAGAAACCACCTGAATTTGTGTTAAATCGAAAGTGAAAGTAGGATTTTTGACGGTAGACATCTTCAGACTGTCTGTTTTTTCTTATATGCCATTAAATGTATGTTGATTTTCGGACTTAAGCTTCCTATTAGGTACCCCTTCCATGAGATATGAGTGTCACTTAGATTAAACTTAAGGTGAATCCTGTATGAAATTTCAAAAAGATGTTATTTAACATAGAAGGCTATGGAGAATTCTTTAGTGGTATTACACCTTTTAGGCAAAAAACAAGAAACTTAATTTTGATGGTACCACACTCAAATTGGCTTTGAACAGTCACAACAGACCCAGTTTGACATTTTCCACACCAAAATATTACAAAATACATCAAGGTGTCATGTTACAGCTTCAATATGAATATTATGCAATATTTTGGAAAATATTCCCCATGTACTAGATGTACATGCACAGAGGGTATTGAAATATAATTTTATACTTATTTGTGACTTTACAATTATTGAGACTGGTAGATTTAATGTGTTTTTGTAGTAAAAGGGCAGATGATGTTGAAAAAGATTGCTAAAATTAAGAATTTTAACAATTTCATGTTGCGGCATTTAGTCGACTTCAAATGCGGTATATGATGATACCATTTTTGAAAATTTTATAATCCTACTTGTTTTTCCTGATAAATTTTGGTAGTTATAGTTAGAACACATGTAACATGTACATATGAAAAAATATAAGGCTATAGAAAGCGGCTTTATTTCAGAATTATGTACTTAAAACCAGGTAATTTTAGTGATCCCAGGAGAATTGTATTTGTCACTGGACATTTACTGTTAATTTTTCAAATTGTCAATGTAGACTTTATATTTTAGAGTATAAATTGACTGTAAATGTACATTTGTGCATCCGGCTAACTTGAAGCATAACAAAAGTTGTCAAGAAATATTCATTTATTGAGTTTTGAAGAAAATTACAGTTGCAGGTCACAAGAAATAACAGAAACCTGAAAATCAACAATCATAATTTTACATATTTTGGGCAATTTGAAGTAATTTTTGCTTAATATCTAGGTATTAGGTCTTATTTAATGTCTTGCAATGCATAATTAATGGGAACATAGCATGAATTAACATAATTTAGTATATTGTGAGATCATTTCTAGGAGGCAAAGAAAAAGGGGGGGGGTATGCTTAAAATAAAAAAATTCATATTAATTAGATGTTAAATGTACAAATGAAGCATATATACATGTCATAAGATGCTTATTGTGTTGAAAATCAGCTTCATACTTGTAATATATTGAGATAAAAAGCCATTGTCATGTTATTTCACAATATCAACTCAACAGCTGAAAAATCAGATTTTTTCATTAAAAGCTTCATGGAGGTACCTTTGTATATGGACATTAATTCTTTCAAATATTGGACTGCCATATACCTGATATAGTTTTTTTGACTGGATATTGATATAGGAATATAAATAAGGTAAAGAAAAGGTTAAAGAAACAAGTTTTTATTGCTCTTAGGTGTACTACCACTAAACATGGGTACCAGTCGAAAAGAACGTATGGGAAAGTAGTACGTAAACAGAAAATGGATTCCTACATTGTTGGATAAAAAATAAACCCTATTAGATACTGCAAAATACTGAATGTCAGCAGAAACCTACACATTTTAGGATAATTTTAAGCCCATATTTGATGTCCTTGTGGTTTTAAATAAAAAAATTATTGCATTGGAAAGAAACCACCTGAATTTGTGTTAAATCGAAAGTGAAAGTAGGATTTTTGACGGTAGACATCTTCAGACTGTCTGTTTTTTCTTATATGCCATTAAATGTATGTTGATTTTCGGACTTAAGCTTCCTATTAGGTACCCCTTCCATGAGATATGAGTGTCACTTAGATTAAACTTAAGGTGAATCCTGTATGAAATTTCAAAAAGATGTTATTTAACATAGAAGGCTATGGAGAATTCTTTAGTGGTATTACACCTGTATAAACAAAAATCCTGTGTATACTGAACATCAACTTAAAACTAGTGTATAAACAAAAAACCTGTGTATACTGAACATCAATTTAAAACTTGTGTATAAACAAAACTCCTGTGTATACTGAACATCAACTTAAAACTTGTGTATAAACAAAAAACCTGTGTATACTGAACATCAACTTAAAACTTGTGTATAAACAAAAATCCTGTGTATACTGAACATCAACATAACACTTGTGTATAAACAACAATCCTGTGTATACTGAACATCAACTTAAAACTTGTGTATAAACAAAAATCCTGTGTATACTGAACATCAACATAAAACTTGTGTATAAACAACAATCCTGTGTATACTGAACATCAACTTAAAACTTGTGTATAAACAACAATCCTGTGTATACTGAACATCAACTTAAAACTTGTGTATAAACAACAATCCTGTGTATACTGAACATCAACATAAAACTTGTGTATAAACAACAAACCTGTGTATACTGAACATCAACTTAAAACTTGTGTATAAACAAAAATCCTGTGTATACTGAACATCAACTTAAAACATGTGTATAAACAAAACTCCTGTGTATACTGAACATCAACTTAAAACTTGTGTATAAACAACAATCCTGTGTATACTGAACATCAACATAAAACTTGTGTATAAACAAAAAAAACCTGTGTATACCGAACATCAACTTAAAACTTGTGCATAAACAAAAATCCTGTGTATACTGAACATCAACATAAAACTTGTGTATAAACAACAATCCTGTGTATACTGAACATCAACATAAAACTTGTGTATAAACAAAAAAATCCTGTGTATACTGAACATCAACATAAAACTTGTGTATAAACAACAATCCTGTGTATACTGAACATCAACTTAAAACTTGTGTATAAACAAAAATCCTATGTATACTGAACATCAACTTAAAACTTGTGTATAAACAACAATCCTGTGTATACTGAACATCAACATAAAACTTGTGTATAAACAAAAAAAACCTGTGTATACCGAACATCAGCTTAAAACTTGTGCATAAACAAAAATCCTGTGTATACTGAACATCAACTTAAAACTTGTGTATAAACTAAAATCCTGTGTATACTGAACATCAACTTAAAACATGTGTATAAACAAAACTCCTGTGTATACTGAACATCAACTTAAAACTTGTGTATAAAAAAAAATCCTGTGTATACTGAACATCAGCTTAAAACTTGTGCATAAACAACAATCCTGTGTATACTGAACATCAGCTTAAAACTTGTGCATAAACAACAATCCTGTGTATACTGAACATCAACATAAAACTTGTGTATAAACAAAAAAAACCTGTGTATACCGAACATCAGCTTAAAACTTGTGCATAAGCAAAAATCCTGTGTATACTGAACATCAATTTAAAGCCTGTGTATAAACAAAAATCCTGTGTATACTGATATCAACATAAAACAATACAATACAATAAGCTTTATTTAAAGTCGGAAAACATCAAACATTACAACACAAGCTCTAATGAGCTTTTAAATCCAACATAAAACCTGTGTATGAACACAAATCCTGTGTATTCTGAACATCAATTTAAAACTTGTGTATACTCAACATCCCTTAAAACCTGTGTATACTGAACATCAGCTGAAAACCTGTGCATAAACAAAAATCCTGTCTTTACTGAGCATAAGCTTAAAACCTGTGTATGAACAAAAATCCTGTGTATACTGAACATCCCTTAAAACCTGTGTATAGCAAAATTTCTATGTATTATGAACATCAACTTAAAACTTGTGTATACTGAACATCAACTTAAAACCTGTGTATAGTGAACATTAACTTAATACCTCTGTATAAAGAAAAAAACCTGTGTAAACTGAACATGAACTTAAAACCTGTGTATAAACAAAAATCGTGTGTATACTGAACATCAACTTTAATGTTATTTTTCGTTGTTAGGTGGCTGGGAGCTGGTTCTAACTCCTGCAACCCTTGTCATGAACCAACATTGTACATGTATTACTTGATATCAATGACACTGTAATCATTCCAGTCTTAGTTCTGTACATTATCTATTGTGAGAACATTCAAGATTGTTTATAGTTCGTTAATAATATAACTTCCATGTGTACTAAATCAAATGTTGGTAAGTGAAGGACGAAGGGTCATGCAAGCTTTGGCATGCAAGCTTTTGTCTTGTGCTAGAAAGTTTTATTGCTGTTAGTGAGATTATGATTTATGACCATTAGCGAGGTTAGGTTTTATGAATGTTAGGGCGGTTAGGCTTTATGAATGTTAGGGAGGTTAGGTTTTATGAATGTTAGGGAGGTTAGGTTTTATAAATGTTAGGGAGGTTAGATTTTATGAATGTTAGGTGGTTAGGTTTTATGAATGCTAGGGAGGTTAGGTTTTATGAATGTTAGGGAGGTTAGGTTTTATAAATGTTAGGGAGGTTAGGTTTTATTAATGTTAGGGCTGTTAGATTTTATGGATAATTCTGAGATTAATTTTAATGAATGTGAGGGAAGTTAGATTTTATGAATATTTCTGATATTAATTTTAATGAATAGTTTCTTATTCAAGTGGCCTTTTAAATGGTCTCTCAATACATGTGGTCTTTTAAATGATCTCTTATTAAAGTGGTCTTTTAAATGGTCTCTCATTACATGTGCTCTTTTAAATGGTCTCTCATTACATGTGGTCTTTTAAAAAGTCTCTTATTCAAGTGGTCTTTTAAATGGTCTCTCATTACATGTGCTCTTTTAAGTGATCTCTCATTACATGTGGTCTTTTAAATGATCTCTTATTCAAGTGGTCTTTTAAATGGTCTCTTATTCAAGTGGTCTTTTAAATGGTCTCCTATTACATGTGGTCATTTAAATGGTCTCTTATTCAAGTGGTCTTTTAAATGGTCTCTCATTACATGTGGTCTTTTAAATGGTCTTTTATTCAAGTGGTCTTTTAAATGGTCTCTCATTACATGTGGTCTTTTACATGGTCTCTTATTCAAGTGGTCTTTTAAATGGTCTCTTATTACATGTGGTCATTTAAATGGGCTCTTATTACATGTGGTCATTTAAATGGTCTCTCATTACATGTGGTCTTTTAAATGGTCTCTTATTGAAGTGGTCTTTTAAATGGTCTCTTATTACAAGTGATCTTTTAAATGGTCTCTCATTACATGTGGACTTTTAAATGGTCTCTTATTCAAGTGGTCATTTAAATGGTCTTTAATTACAGGTGATCTTTTAAATGGTGTCTTATTACAAGTGGTCTTTTAAATGGTCTCTTATTACAGGTGATCTTTTAAATGGTCTCTTATTACAGGTGGTTTTTTATAAGTTGTCTGTTAATACAAGTGATCTTTTAAATGGTCTCTTATTACAGGCGATCTTTTAAATGGTTTCATATTACAGGTGATCCTGTAAATGGTCTCTTATTACAGGTGATCTTTAATATGGTCTCTTATTACAGGTGATCTTTTATATGGTCTCTTATTACAGGTGGTCTTTTAAATGGTTTCATATTACAGGTGATCTTTTAAATGGTCTTTTATTACAGGTGATCTTTTAAATAGTCTCTTATTACAGGTGATCTTTTAAATGGTTTCATATTACAGGTGATCCTCTAAATGGTCTCTTATTACAGGTGATCTTTTAAATGGTCTATTATTACAATTGGTCTTTTATAAGTGGTCTTTTGAATGGTCTCTTATTACAAGTGGTATTTTTTTTACAAGTGGTTCTTTATAAGTGGTCACTTAGTACAAGTGTCTTTTAAATGGCCTTTTATTACAAGTGTCTTTTAAATGGTCTCTTATTACAAGTGGTCTTTGTAAGTGGTCTCTTATTACAAATGGTCTTTTATAAGTGTCTTAAATGGTCTCTTAATACAGGTGATCTTTTAAATGGTTTCTAATTACAGGTGATCTTTTAAATGGTCTCTTATTACATCTGATCTTTTAAATGGTCTCTTATTACAGGTGATCTTTTAAATGATCTCTTATTACATGTGATCTTTTTGATGGTCTCTTATTACAGGTGGTCTTTTATAAGTGGTCTGTTAATACAGGTGATCTTTTAAATGGTTTCTTAATACAGATGATCTTTTAAATGGTTTTTAATTACAGGTGATCTTTTTAATGGTCTCTTATTACATCTGATCTTTTAAATGGTCTCTTATTACAGGTGATTCTTTAAATGGTCTATCATTACATTTGATCTTTAAAATGGTCTCTTATTACAGGTGATCTTTTAAATGGTCTATCATTACATCTGATCTTTAAAATGGTCTCTTATTACAGGTGATCTTTTAAATGGTCTCTTATTACAAGTGTCTTAAATGGTCTCTTGATACAGGTGATCTTTTAAATGGTTTCTAATTACAGGTGATCTTTTAAATGGTCTCTTATTACATCTGATCTTTTAAATGGTCTCTTATTACAGGTGATCTTTTTGATGGTCTCTTATTACAGGTGGTCTTTTATAAGTGGTATGTTAATACAAGCGGTCTGTTAAATGATCTCTTAATACAGGTGATCTTTTAAATGGTCTCTAATTACATGTGATGTTTTAAATGGTCTCTTATTATATCTGATCTTTTAAATGGTCTCTTATTACAGGTGATCTTTTAAATGGTCTCTTATTACATGTGATCTTTTAAATGGTCTCTGATTACAGGTGATGTTTTAAATGTTCTCTCTTTACATCTGATCTTTTAAATGGTCTCTTATTACAGGTGACCTTTTAAATGGTCTATCATTACATCTGATCTTTTAAATGGTCTCTTATTACAGGTGATCTTTTAAATGGTCTCTTATAAGAGGTATCTTTTAAATGATCTCTTAATACAGGTGATCTTTTAAATGGTCTCTAATTACAGGTGATCTTTTAAATGGTCTCTCATTACATCTGATCTTTTAAATGGTCTCTTATTACATGTGGTCTTTTAAATGATCTCTTATTACAGGTGATCCTTTAAATGGTCTCTCATTACATCTGATCTTTTAAATGGTCTCTTATTATAGGTGATCCTTTAAATGGTCTCTCATTACATCTGATCTTTTAAATGGTCTCATTACATCTGATCTTTTAAATGGTCTCTTATTACAGGTGATCTTTTAAATGGTCTCTTATTACAGGTGATCCTTTAAATGGTCTCTCATTACATCTGATCTTTTAAATGGTCTCTTATTACAGGTGATCTTTTTAATGGTCTCTTATTACAGGTGATCTTTTAAATGATCTCTTATTACAGGTGATCTTTTAAATGGTCTCTCATTACATCTGATCTTTTAAATGGTCTCTTATTACAGGTGATCCTTTAAATGGTCTCTTATTACATGTGGTCTTTTAAATGGGCTCTTATTACAGGTGATCTTTTAAATGGTTTCTCATTACATCTGATCTTTTAAATGGTCTCTCATTACATCTGATCTTTTAAATGGTCTCTTATTACAGGTGATCCTTTAAATGGTCTCTTTTTACAGCTGATCTTTTAAATGGTCTCTCATTACAAGTGGTCTTTTAAATGGTCTCTTATTACATGTGGTCTTTTAAATGGGCTCTTATTACAAGTGGTTTTTTAAATGGTCTCTTATTACATGTGGTCTTTTAAATGGGCTCTTATTACAGGTGATCTTTTTAATGGTTTCTCATTACATCTGATCTTTTAAATGGTCTCTTATTACATCTGATCTTTTTAAAGGTCTCTTATTACATGTGGTCTTTTAAATGGTCTCTTATTACATTTGATCTTTTAAATGGTCTCTTATTACAGGTTATCTTTTAAATGGTCTCTTATTACAGGTTATACTTTAAATGGTCTCTCTTTACATCTGATCTTTTAAATGGTCTCTTATTACAGGTGATCCTTTAAATGGTCTCTCATTACATCTGATCTTTTAAATGGCCTCTTAATAGAAGTGGTCTTTTAAATGGTTTCTTATTACAGGTGGTCTTTTAAATGGTCTCTTATTACAGGTGGTCTTTTAAATGGTCTCTTATTACAGGTGATCTTTTAAATGGTCTCTTATTACAGGTGATCTTTTAAATGGTCTCTTATTACAGGTGATCCTTTAAATGGTCTCTCATTACATCTGATCTTTTAAATGGTCTCCTATTACAGGTGATCTTTTAAGTGTTCTCTTATTACAGGTGATCTTTTAAATGGGTTCTTATTACAGGTGATCTTTTAAATGGTCTCTTATTACAAGTGGTCTGTTAAATGGTCTCTTATTGTAGGTGATCTTTTAAATGGTCTCTTATTACAAGTGGTCTGTTAAATGGTCTCTTATTACAAGTGATCTGTTAAATGGTCTCTTATTACAGGTGATCTTTTAAATGGTCTCTTATTACAAGTGGTCTGTTAAATGGTCTCTTATTACAGGTGATCTTTTAAATGGGCTCTTATTACAAGTGGTCTGTTAAATGGTCTCTTATTACAGGTGATCTTTTAAATGGGCTCTTATTACAAGTGGTCTGTTAAATGGTCTCTTATTACAGGTGATCTTTTAAATGGGCTCTTATTACAAGTGGTCTGTTAAATGGTCTCTTATTACAGGTGATCTTTTAAATGGGCTCTTATTACAAGTGGTCTTTTAAATGGTCTCTTATTACAAGTGGTTTTTTAAATGGTCTCTTATTACAAGTGATCTTTTAAATGGTCTCTTATTACAAGTGGTCTGTTAAATGGCCTCCAATTACAGGTGGTCTTTTAAATGGTCTCTTATTACATGTGATCTTTTAAATGGTCTCTTATTACAGGTGATCTTTTAAATGGGGTTTGATTGATAGCTTACATTACAATTGGATTTGAAAAAAAAATGGTGTTTTATAAAAGTCATTTTTTTATACATGTGGTCTTTAACAGAAGTTTAATCTCCTGTGTTCCTACTCAACTCAACTGTAGTTAATAGAATATTATGATTAATACTTTCATTTGGAAGAAATATATAATTCTTCACATCTTACATTAAAACAAAATGGCCATTAAAGGGAGACAACTCAACAAATCACATCTTACAGTAAAGCCTAATGCACATTCAAGGGAAACAACTCAACAAATCACATCTTACAGTAAAGCCTAATGCACATTCAAGGGAAACAACTCAACAAATCACATCTTACAGTAAAGCCTAATGCACATTCAAGGGAAACAACTCAACAAATCACATCTTACAGTAAAGCCTAATGCACATTCAAGGGAAACAACTCAACAAATCACATCTTACAGTAAAGCCTAATGCACATTCAAGGGAAACAACTCCACTAATTGCACTTTTGTAGTGAATGAACAATCTATTTTTAAATTAAGCAAACGGCAAATTGACAAGCATTTATGAAAAAAATAATAATAATTTGTCAGCCTTTTGCTATATTATATTTATTAAACAACCTTATTCAGGAAAAAACTGCTGAGATCTGCTAATCTGGGTCACGGGTCACTGTAATCGGGCGGCTGTATCGAGAAACAGATACGGTGTTGAAAAAACTTGATACTCATAAAATATTGATAAATGCTATAAAATTTGATGTTTGTCTTCAAGAAATATGATGGACAAAACCATGTGTGAAGTTTTATGACGAAATTTCTCCGATTTCTATGTAAATTTACGAGTTGAAGTGGGGAAATTTTATGTTAGATTTCTAAAAATCTTCTACTCTGAAACCACAAGTAAATTTACTTTAGCGATGTATTTTTATCTTGGACAAGAATAATGAACGTCCTGATTGGATGACCGATTTAAAACACACTGACTCTGCATGGTAATTCTAATAGAAAAAAATATCACTTTTTAATTGGTCAATCAATACAATTAGCTTCTTGGTAAACATATGTGTGTACTTGACAAATTAACATAACAAATAATAAGACAAGCTTAAAATAGAGCCAAGTAATATATTCCTTCTAAACCATATAGTCGTGTATATAAATAATTGTTCATACAAAAGACAAGGTATTTTATTTAAACCTAATAACGTAGATCGAGATCAAATACAAAGAACAGGATGTCTGTGTAAATCCTGTGTTTATCTTTCATTGTACATATCCTGGATGCATGCCAGATATGCTGATGTCTTAGATAAAAAGGTCAAAACTTTGCAAAGCACATCCTTGTACCATAAATTAAGATCAAATTATGACAATGCCGTTGTTTGAGGTATAATTCGTAATTGGAGAAATATTTCACCCATGCCAACTTTTTAATTATCTTTCTTTATAATAGTTTCTTTTTAATATTTAAGGTAGAAGAAATAGTTTTTTATATTCTTGATTGATAGTGTAGTTTTTACAGAACTGAAATGTTTTATAGACATGATTTAAAGTTTTAATTTATTGAAATTTACATAGTCTCTCATAATTCTTTATAGAATGGCACTTGTTATATAAGTATAAATTTTGTGTAGAAGTATGATATTTATAGTTTTTAGTGAGTGCCTTTAACTGCCATATCACAGGCATCATTGTTTTTATTGTAAATTTGAAGAAGAAAAAAACCCACTTACATCGTCTATTGCCATAATTGATGCTGCTGTAATTGTTGTAAGGAGTTGCCTTTTACAACTGATAGTTTGTAGAGGTTTTTATTTTGTGGGGGGAGTAGTTTTTATCCCATCGCCCACGAAGTTGCGAAGGGATATACATGTAGTAACGCTACCTTCCGTTCGTCGTCTGTCCTTCCGTAACATCCTTGTGCACACTGTAGAATCTACATCCTTCAATGGATTTTGACCAAACTTAGTACATACTTAGTCCTTAAGAGAATCTGGAACACTATTGATTTTGGTCATAGGTCAAAGGTCAAGGTCACCGGGTCAATTTTTTAGGCGAGGGGATATGCCACACTTTGTGTTGCCCCTGTTAATTTATTAGTTTAATTCCTAATTTATAAATTGTTGTGGGGGGAGAGGGAGGGAAGACCTTTTTAATTTATTGGTTTAATTCCGAATATTAAATTTTTTTGTGGGAGGAGGGGGAGGGGAGAAATTTATAATTTATTGGTTTAATTCCGAATCTTTAAATTTGTGTGGGGGAAGGGGCAGGGGAGAACATTTTTATTTATTAGTCTAATTCTGAATCTTTAAATTGTTGTGGGGGGAGGGAGAGGGGAGAAGTTTTTTATTTATTGGTTTAATTCCAAATCTTTAAATATTGTCAGGGGAGGGGAGAAGTTTTTAATTTATTAGCTGAATTCCTAATCTTTCAATTTTTGTGGGGGGAGGAGAGGGGAGAAATTTTTAATTTATTGATTTAAATCCAAATCTTTAAATTTGTGTGGGGGAAGGGGAGGGAGAAGTTTTTAATTTATTGGTTTAATTCCGAATCTTTAAATTTATTGACCATGGAATCTATTTTTCCAATACAGTATTTATTTTATTTCAATATTTTTTATCAGTTTAGAAACAAGGTATCATCAAATTTTACAAATATTAGATTTCTATCTGAATCTAAAACTGGATTTTACAGACAGTTTTGAGGTTTTGTGATCTTAAATATTTTAAACATTTTGGCTTTTTCAATATTTACAAGACATTAACTATGAATATCTTGTGCATCTAAAATTAATTGGTATACAATGTATTGCAGTTTGATAGCTGAGAAACATTGCCTTCTTATTATTTTGTATTTAATATTTTCTTGCATTATGACTGTACATGTATTTCCAAGTTCTGATGGTAATATGAAAGCTTTGAGTGAATACCTTGTGGTTTCTTTGCAGATTGTGTGTTTTAAATGTAGGATGTTTTAATGATATTTTGACCCCTTAATTTTAAATCTTTATAGAATATAAATTATTAAGAATTTCATCAGATTTATTTCTTTTATAGTTTCATATCAAGTTTAAATGGGACTGTCTTGGTCGAGGTCGTAATCGTATGGTAGTTCGATTTACAACTACCTATGCAATCAGTACATATCACCACCAACGTTGTGAGTTCGAACCCCGTTCATGGTGAGGTGTACTTTATACAACATTATGTGATAAAGTTTGTCAGTGACTTGCGGCAGGTTGGTGGTTTTCTCCGGGCACTCCAATTTCCTCCACCAATAAAACTGACCGCCACAATATAACTGAAATATTGTTGAAAGTGGCGTTAAACACCATAAACATAACCGAACCAAACAAGATTGTTGGAAATCACAAACTGTCATAAAAAGCCACAAAACAAGGATTAAGAACATGTGTAGTATGAGACACATCTTAATTTAATTACATGAAGATAATGTTAATTAATAGTTTAATTGTTATTTGATATAATTGTATAACATAGAGAGATTTTCATTGCCAAGTTTAGTAATTATTTGTGATGATTATTTTTGTACCATGTGATTAGAACATATTTATTTAAATTGTTGTTGTATAGAATAAATAGATTTGTCAGTTCATTTGGGAAAAAACATAAAAAGTGCAATAAATGTATGCTATTTTTGTCTTTTGTTAGAGTGACCTCCCTTTTCATGACCAGAAAATTTCTGTTTTCAGCTACTATAGTAGTTTGCTATTCTGTTAATAGGTTACACGAGTGAGATATTTACACCAATCAAACTTCATTTATTACAAATAAATACTCCTAAAAAATGTCTAAGAAGAGTTTGAAGATACCAATGGAGTAATCAAAATCGGTAAATCACAATGCCCAAAAAATAAGGACAAACAATGATCTGCAAAACATACACATAAAACTAAAGATCGAGTAACTCCTCCTCCTCCTCCTCCTCCTCCTTCTTCTTCTTCTTCTTCTCCTTCTTCTTCTTCTTCTTCTTCTTCTTCTATATCTTTAACCCCCTCTGTAGATGAACAATACATCAGTATGTAGAACAGGTGCTCCGTTTATGTACAGTGCCCGTATTCCCTCCACCACTTGAATTTTGTTGTGCACATATATACAGGGAAGTCACCTACCCACACACACTTAGCATAAAATCATTCTGTATACAGTTAAGATTTTACGATTTGTCACATTGCTGCTAAAAGTTATTTACATGATTAAGATTGTCTAAAATTGGTCTTTGACGTACACGTATCATATCACTTTGCTATATTTCACATTTGTTTCCCCCAACCGTGTCGTCCATTAAAAAATTAATTAATAGTAAGTTAAGATTTAAAAATATGCATTTCACTACTAATTCTAAAAGTTATCGTCTCATCAGCTAAAAGGTAAGATCCATTTTATCACAGTACACATAATACATATAAAATCCTTTATTGATACAGTTAAAAAGTTGTCTAAAAAGAATCTTCTATAGTGTAGAAGGTAAAACGGGTATTCTTTGTAGCGTCTTGGTTACGGCTCTTTGGTGTTTATAACAATTAAAAATATAGTCTATTCACACTAAGATCTATTGTTTAAAAGATAAAACGGGTGTTATTTGTAAAGTCTTGGTTACGGCTCTTCGGTGTTAACTATTCAAAATATGGTCTATTCACACTAGCTCTTCATCTAGCAACAGATCATTTTGTAGCGGGCTATGTGAAGTTGATATAGCAGGCGTCGAGTAAGGCGTTCTATTTCTACTACACTGACTGGAGATAGTTTCTTTGTTTTCACAACCGGAGTTACGTCCAAAATATGTTGTAGTTTTTCGTTGGCTGATAGTTCATGGAATTCAATTCCCAATTTGTTGGAAGTTGTTATTATCTTCTGAAGTATAGTATTTCTTACTTTGCTGAGGCTTTTACAATTTAGAATAAAGTGTTCTATGTTTTCTTCCTCTTTTGCACATAATAAACATTTTGGATCGGTTTCGTTTTTGTACATTCTGATCCGTTTGCTCTGTAGAATGTAGGCAGCTTTAATGTTATTGGCAGTCTCGCTGCATCTACGGCTGAGTGGCAATTGATTTTGAACAGAGGGTGAATCATTCCAGTTTTCAGGTTTTCGACGGTTAGGAAATTAAGTCCTTTATATAATGGCAGTAGTTGTATTATTGAGCCACTCCAATGACTGTATACCGTTTTCGTGACAATAGCAGTCCACATGGTCTTCTTAACTGGATTGTCCAGGTGCCAGCTAGCTCCCTTTATGTCATACTTCCAGAGCATGTGTTTGATAGCAATGAACCAGCTAGCATTCTCGTTGTTTTTAGTTCACCTGGACCAAAGGTCCAGGTGAACTATTGCCATCACTTGGCGTCTGTCGTCTGAAAACTTTTCACATTTCAAGCTTCTTCTCCGAAACCACTTGGCCGATTGGAACCGAACTTAGCAGGAATGTTCCTTGGATGGTTCTCTACAAAGTTACTGTTTTTCGTTCCAGTCGAATATTCAATATGGCTGCCAGGGCCAATAATATGCTCTGATTGGCTGAAATTTCAAAGATCTTCTTCTCTGAAACTAATGAACTGACTGAATCCAAACTGTAAAGGAATGATCATTGGAATGTCCTTTACCAAGTTACTGTTTTTTTATGCCGATCGGAAATCCAAGATGGCCGCCATCGCAGGACATAGATTAACATTGAACCCTATGGGAAAATGTTCAAATGCCTTCTTCTCAGAAACTACAAATATGATTAAAGCCAAACTGTACATGAATGTTCATTGGATGGTCCTCTACAATCTTAAGGTTTTTTGTTTCGATATGAATTCAAAATGGCGGCTACGGCAGGACTTAGTTTAACATTGGACCCTATGGGAAAAATGTTTCAAAATGCTTCTTCTCTGAAACCACTTGGACAGTTGAAACCAAACTGCCCAGGAATGATCATTGGAAGGTCCTCTACAAAGTTTCTGTTTTATATGCCGATCGGAAATCCAAGATGGCCGCCACCACAGGACATAGATTAACATTGGACCCTATGGGAAAATATTCAAATGCCTTCTTCTCAGAAACTACAAATATGATTAAAGCCAAACTGTACATGAATGTTCATTAGATGGTCCTCTACAAACTCTACGTTTTTTGTTCCGGTATGAAATTCAAAATGGCGGCTACGGCAGGACTTAGTTTAACATTGGACCCTATGGGAAAAATGTTTCAAAACGCTTCTTCTCTGAAACCACTTGGAACCAAACTGCCCAGGAATGATCATTGGAAGGTCCTCTACAAGGTGTGTGTTTTTTATGCCGATCGGAAATCCAAGATGGCCACCACCGCAGGACATAGATTAACATTGGACCCTATGGGAAAATGTTCAAATGCCTTCTTCTCAGAAACTACAAATATGATTAAAGCCAAACTGTACATGAATGTTCATTGGATGGTCCTCTACAAACTGTACGTTTTTTGTTCTGATATGAAATTCAAAATGGCGGCTACGGCAGGACTTAGTTTAACATTGGACCCTATGGGGAAAATGTTTCAAAACGCTTCTTCTCTGAAACCACTAGGACAGTTGAAACCAAACTGCCCAGGAATGATCATTGGAAGGTCCTCTACAAATTTTATGTTTTTTTATGCCGATCGGAAATCCAAGATGGCCGCCACCGCAATACATAGATTAACATTGGACCCTATGGGAAAATGTTCAAATGCCTTCTTCTCAGAAGCTACAAATATTATTAAAGCCAAACTGTACATGAATGTTCATTGGATGGTCCTCTACAAACTTTACGTTTTTTGTTCCGATAAGAAATTCAAAATGGTGGCTACGGCAGGACTTAGTTTAACATTGGACCCTATGGGAAAAATGTTTCAAAACGCTTCTTCTCTGAAACCACTTGGATAATTGAAACCAAACTGCACAGGAATGATCATTGGAAGGTCCTCTACAAAGTTTCTGTTTTTTATGCCGATCGGAAATCCAAGATGGCCACCACCGCAGGACATAGATTAACATTGGACCCTATGGGAAAATATTCAAATGCCTTCTTCTCAGAAACTACAAATATGATTAAAGCCAAACTGTACAAGAATGTTCATTAGATGGTTCTCTACAAACTCTACGTTTTTTGTTCCGGTATGAAATTCAAAATGGCGGCTACGGCAGGACTTAGTTTAACATTGGACCCTATGGGAAAAATGTTTCAAAATGCTTCTTCTCTGAAACCACTTGGACAGTTGAAACCAAACTGCCCAGGAATGATCATTGGAAGGTCCTCTACAAGGTATGCGTTTTTTATGCCGATCGGAAATCCAAGATGGCCACCACCGCAGGACATAGATTAACATTGGACCCTATGGGAAAATGTTCAAATGCCTTCTTCTCAGAAACTACAAATATGATTAAAGCCAAACTGTACATGAATGTTCATTGGATGGTCCTCTACAAACTGTACGTTTTTTGTTCTGATATGAAATTCAAAATGGCGGCTACGGCAGGACTTAGTTTAACATTGAACCCTATGGGAAAAATGTTTCAAAATGCTTCTTCTCTGAAACCACATGGACAGTTGAAACCAAACTGCCCAGGAATGATCATTGGAAGGTCCTCTGTTTTTTATGCCGATCGGAAATCCAAGATGGCTGCCACCACAGGTCATAGTATTAACACAGAACCATATGGGGAAAATACAGAAATATATTCTTCTCTGAAGCTATTGCACTGATTGAACCTAAACTGTGCATCAATCATTGGAAGGTCCTTTACAAACTTTGTGTTTTTTATGTTCATCGTAATTCCAAGATGACTACCACTGCAGGACATAGTTTTTACATAGGGCCAATTGGTTTTTTTTATTACCAGGTGAACGATACAGGCTCTTCAGAGCCTCTGGTTCAATGTTGTCAACTGTATTATAGTATATACTTACTCAAATTTATTTTGCTAATAACATATTTATAATTCTCAAGTAAATTCCTTTCCGGATATTACCCATAACCGGCTGGGTGATTATCACCTTGTTTATTAGTTTTGATCAGAGTCAGTTACACGTTTTCCATCATATATCAGTAACTAATAATCGTTTTGTTGCTATTTTACCTTGAGTAAAAATGTTCCATATGATTTTCTATGTTGACATCCTCTAGAGTTTGTGAAATCCCCTGTGTTTGTCAAGTCAAATCAAGTCCAATGTTCATTTAACAGATGCAAGTTCACTAGCTCCATCATCAATTATGTAATTTTACTAACACTGATGATGTTTCTAACATCTCTGTATCATATCATGTGTTCTGACATGAGACTCCCCTTATACATGTACATAGTACTAGTCGTTCATATTTACGTGCATGTGTTTCCTAATGTTTTCCTTATGTTTAACTTTATTTTTTATTTTTTTGTATATTTCTTCTTGGAGCTAAATGTTGTATTCTCTTGCATGTTGTCATGTACCATACTTCACCGGAGTCATGTGTATATTTTCTCATTCCATGTTCTCATGGGGACACTTAAAATTTTAAATGTGTCGTTGTTTATACATTTTGATAATGGATAAACAAATAACTATTTTAATTTGTCCCCATGTGGTCGATCAAACTACATTATCCTTAACATATTCTTATTTATCAGTTATCTCATTGTTATTACTATTGTGTAATGATATTCACCCTAACCCAGGGCCATTGTCAAATAATTCCAGATGCGAACTACGCAATATTTCCATAGTTAATATGAATGTCAATTCTCTTCGTAACAAAACAGAGTTGATAAGTACTGAGCTTGGTGATCACGATATTATCTGTATAACTGAATCTAGGTTAAACAATACTGTAAGTTCCTCTGATATTACCATTGATAATTTTATAAATCCAGAGGCTTTCCGTAAAGATAGGCTGACTGACAGTGGTGGTGGTATACTTATTTATATTCGTAATACGTTACTAGGCAGGCGTAGACTTGATCTAGAAGTACCCGAAGTTGAATCTGTTTGTTTAGAAATTTTTGCAGATAATAGAAATTTTTTATTAGTGTGCTTATATAGACCGCCAAATGCAAGAGTGTCATCATGGGATTATATTGATAATTTATTTGACAAATGTGTTGATTCAGGTATAAGTAATTGTGTTTTTCTTGGTGATATCAATGTTGACCTTAATACAATTGGCAATAACCACAAGTTTGCACGTTCTTGTCAAAGGTTAGGCCTAGAAAATGTGATACATGAACCTACTAGAATTACTAGTTCGTCCTCCACTCTAATTGATCCTATACTGGTCAATAATTATGATATAGTTAGAGATAGCTATGTACTTCCAAACTTCTGTAGTGACCATTGTCCTTCCATTATTGAGATTAATTTTTCTGTTACTAGAGAAAAGTCTTATTTAAAGACAATATGGGATTATGATAATGCAAATTATATTGCCATTAACCAGCACTTGCAAAATACTGATTGGGATATGAAATTTGGAGATTCAGATAATGTTAATATCATAAATGAAGTTATTAACTTAGAGCTTAACTCTGCTATGAATACTTATATTCCAAAAAAGATAATACATGTTCGACCTCGGGATAAACCTTGGATAAATAGTGAAATAAAGTGTAAAATTAGAAAAAGGAACCGGGTGCATAAAAAGGCAAAATTTCGAAATCTAGCAAGTGACTGGGAAAATTTTCGCAGAATACGTAATGAGATAATTGATATGATTAGAGAAGCCAAAAAACAATATATTATAAAATTACAAAATTCACTGATTGACAAGTCTATTCCACCTGGTAAATGGTGGCGAATTGCAAAGAGTGTCTCAAAATTTAAAAGTACTAATACTACAAATACTCCTATTAAGGTAAATGGTGATATTTTTTTCCATCCTGTAGACAAAGCCAATTCTATTAATAACTATTTTACATCAGTATCTAACATAGATTCTGAACCTGATCTTCCTGATGTACCCCCACTTGCACCTTGTGAGCTGTCTGGCATTGTCATTAATGAACAAGAGGTATATGATCAGTTTCAAATTTTAAATATTTCTAAGCCGGCCGGTCCTGATAACCTTCCGCCTAAATTTTTGAAAGCTGTTTTCCAGTCACTAGTTAAACCACTGACTATTTTATTTCAAAAAAGCTTAAACTTTGGTGTGGTGCCTGGTGACTGGAATCTAGCCAATGTTTCCCGTATTTACAAAGGTAAAGGTGGTAGTGATAATGTAGCTAATTATAGACCAATATCTGTTACTAATTGTTTTATTAAGATATTGGAAAAAATTATATTCAAACACCTTCACAACTACTTGTTAAGATATAATATACTATCGGATGATCAGTCTGGATTTAGACATAGAGATTCCACTATAAACCAGTTATTGGTAATTTATGATGTCATAATGAAAAATTTAGATATTGGCAAAGAAGTTGGGTTTATTTTTTGTGACATATCAAAAGCATTTGATCGTGTCTGGTATCGTGGTCTATTGTACAAACTTAGAAAATATGGAATTAAGGGTAACATATTGACTTGGTTTGGTAGTTATCTTTCTGACCGTAAGCAGCGAGTCTGCATGAATGGATACTACTCTACTTGGAATTCCATTAATGCTGGCGTTCCTCAAGGCTCCATACTGGGACCTCTTTTATTTCTACTATTTATTAATGATATTGTCGATGTCGTTTCCAATAGCATGAAACTATTTGCTGACGATACATCCCTTTATTGTATTGTTGATGATCAGAATGAATCCCTGAATTCTGATTTGAATAGCCTTAGTACTTGGGCATCTGATTGGTGTGTTAATTTCAATGCCTCAAAAACTAAGCCTATGCTGTTTACTAGAAAACATGATGTTAATATTCCCCCTTTATATATGAATGATGATGTCCTAGAAGATGTACTTAAGCATAAACATCTTGGTATACTTTTTTGTCCTAATGGCACCTGGAAAGATCATATAAATGAAATTTATAAAAAAGCTTGCTCTCGTCTTAATATATTGCGCATGATGAAACATAATCTTGATAGGAACTCACTAGAAAAGCTTTATTTTGGTTTTATAAGACCTATACTTGAATACGGAAGTTTGGGACAATTGCACAAGAGAACAGTTTGATCTTATTGAATCAGTGCAATACGAATCAGCCAGAATTGTTACAGGTCTTCGAAAGGGTACCTCAAGGGTTAAGTTGTATGGCGAATTAGGGTGGGACTCCTTGCAAAACAGACGTAAGAAGCAAAAACTTATTCTAATGTTCAAAGCTCTGGAAGGAGAGCTACCCAACTATATAACAAATAATATTATTTCTTATATTAATATTGAACCTAACTACATGGTTAGAAACCCCAGATTCTTCACCCCTCCCCAATGCCGCACCAAGTCATATAAGGATAGCTTTTTTCCAACTGTTCTGGATTTATGGAACAAACTAGATAATGATACTAGGAACATTCAGTCATTATCTTCATTCAAGATTAAACTTAATGAAGATGTTGATAAATCTCCTAGCTTCTACTCTATTGGTTCTCGCAGCTTAAATATTTGGCATTGCCAACTTCGAAATGAAGCAAGCAGCTTAAATCACCACTTGTTTCAGTCTCATCTGTCCGACAGCTCCCAGTGTGCCTGTGGGGATGCAATTGAAAATAATTTCCATTATTTTTATGTTTGTCCATTGTTCATAAGACACAGAATACAACTTTTTAATTCTCTAAGAAAGTTTCAAGATGTTTTAAATTTGGATATATTATTGAAAGGCTCACCAATCCTTACTGTAGATGGGAATACTGAGATATTCGATGCTGTTCACCATTTCATTACTGGTAGTAGAAGATTCACATGATTCAATAGATTTTCCTTTTCTTTGTATTTGGTCATATAACATTGAAAAGTCTTCCTATACATACATGTAGCTCCAAATCTTTAAATCTTTAAATTTTTCAGCTTAATTAATAGCTGTAAATCTTTCAATTATTCAGGTCTCCCTTCCCCCTCCCCCCTTTTACCCAATTTGTACTTGCTTATCTCAATCACAATCACTATCTTGTTTAGATATTTCCCCCCTTATTTACTTATTTGTCTCTTCTTCCTCCATCTCTCCCAAATTTCCTTTATTCAATCATAAATATATATACTGAAAAAGAGTTAATTCATATTGATATGGTGGACCTCACTTAATTAGTGATTTTGATATCATAATTTCAGTTTACATGTTGTATATATTGTGTGACTAAAGGTAAGTTCAGTCTATCCATCATGCTATGCCAATTCATCATCATTAATATTATGAATAATAATAGCTTAAATGTAAAGCCATAATTTGGCTATTCCAAATTATATCATACCTATTAAAAAGGGGGAAAAAAGGAAAAAAAACAAACTTTATTTTGTATGATCCTGCTATTAATATACATATTATATCATACCTATTAACAAAAAAAAAAGAAAAGAAAGGGAAAAATCTTTTTTGTTTTGTTTGTATTATTCTGCTATTAATATACATGTGTTTATGCTTGGTAATTAAGATGAATTGCATGTATACATGATGGGTAGATTGCTCTATGTCTTATGTAAATTGTGTTCAAATGGTTCTATCTTGTTGTTGGAGAGGATTTGTATAGGCATAGCCTGTTATCCAATCCTATTGATTTATCAATAAAATATTTGAAATGAAATGAACCTGAGAAAACCACCGGCCTGTCACAAGTAACTGACAAACTTTTCACACAATGTTGAATTGATTACACTTATCCACGAACGGGGATTCAAACTCGTAACTTTAATGGTGTTGGACACTGATTGCACATGATGTTGTAAATCCAACGATCTATAAAAAATATTCTGACTTCCAATGTTGCTGAAAAAAATATTCTGATTTTGGTGTCGGATAATGTTAAATTCTGGGGAAAAAAATTGCGCTACAAAAAAATAAATATTCCAACTCTCGTGTTGTCCGAAAAAAAAATTCTGAACGAAACAAAAAACCATAACCCCCACTGCAAGTTAAATGGTCGGTCCCTTATGTCATAGGTTATGAATCATTATTTCAATCTTACAGAGCGACTTTTTAATTGATTTTTTTTTTCTGAGAACAATGAAAATGTAATCTTATTATTTATAGTTCATATTCCTAAAGAAAGTTTCCATTTTAATGATGAAACATCTCAATTTTTTTTGGTATGGCCTTAGAATGTTATAAGATTGAATAAAAACAAATTAGAGGAACCAGTAAAAAAATGACACTACATTTTGTGAGTTTGATTCCAGTTAGACAGAAGGTGAACTTGGTAAAACAGTTACTAGTTGTCAGATGTATACTCTAGCTTCCTCAACAAATAAAACTGTTAGACAGAAGGTGAACTTGGTAAAACAGTTACTAGTTGTCAGATGTATACTCTAGTTTCCTCTGCAAATAAAACTGTTAGACAGAAGGTGAACTTGATAAAACAGTTACTAGTTGTAGTTGTCAGATGTATACTCTAGTACCCTCCACAAATAAAACTGTTAGACAGAAGGTGAAGTTGATAAAACAGTTACTAGTTGTCAGATGTATACTCTAGTTTCCTCCACAAATAAAACTGTTAGACAGAAGGTGAAGTTGATAAAACAGTTACTAGTTGTCAGATGTATACTCTAGTACCCTCCACAAAAAAAAAGCTGTTAGACAGAAGGTGAACTTGATAAAACAGTTACTAGTTGTCAGATGTATACTCTAGTTTCCTCAACAAATAAAACTGTTAGACAGAAGGTGAACTTGATAAAACAGTTACTAGTTGTCAGATGTATACTCTAGTTTCCTCCACAAATAAAACTGTTAGACAGAAGGTGAAGTTGATAAAACAGTTACTAGTTGTCAGATGTATACTCTAGTTTCCTCCACAAATAAAACTGTTAGACAGAAGGTGAAGTTGATAAAACAGTTGCTAGTTGTCAGATGTATACTCTAGTTTCCTCCATGGGCACAAACATCTGACGGTGTTTAAGCCAGTGAATGGGTTGGTTGGTAAATGGTGTTTAATGCCACCTTCAACAATATTTCAGTTGTGTCGTGTTCAGTTTTATTGGTGGAGGAAACTGGAGAAAACCACACACCTGTTGCAAGTAACTGACAAACTTTATCACATATTGTTGTATCAAGTGCACCTTGCCATGAACAGGGTTTGACCTCTCAACTTTAGTGATGATAGGCATTGATTGCACTTGTAGTTGTAAATCCAGCTAAATAATGTACCTTGCGATCACGACCACAACGCTCCTACCAGTGAATGGGATTCCCAACCCCCTCTTGATATTAAATGGAAGTTCAATGTGATGTAATATAAACAATACAAAAACACAACCTGCACAGATTCACTTCCACCCAGATATCCATCTTCTGTGAATCATTATGTTAAGCTGTCGGAGTGATTTTTATTCTGAAAACAATGAAAATTTCATCCTAAGTTCATATTCTTGAAAGAAAGTTACCATATTTATGAAGAAAAATATGAAATTTATTTGGTCTGGCTAAAATGTTGAATAAAAATAAATATGTTCTACGTTATACCTGACACATTGTTGAAAGTGGCATTAAACACCAATAAAACTGGTCACCATGTTCTATGTTATACCTGACACATTGTTGAAAGTGGCGTTAAACACCAATAAAACTGGTCACCATGTTGTATGTTATACCCGACACATTGTTGAAAGTGTCGCTAAACACCAATAAAACTGGTCACCATGTTCTACGTTATACCTGACACATTTGAAAGTGTCGTTAAACACCAATAAAACTGGTCACCATGTTCTACGTTATACCTCACACATTGTTGAAAGTGTCGTTAAACACCAATAAAACTGGTCACCATGTTCTACGTTATACCTCACATTGTTGAAAGTGTCGTTAAAAACCAATAAAACTGGTCACCATGTTCTACGTTATACCTGACATTTTTGACAGTGTCGTTAAACACCAATAAAACTGGTCACCATGTTCTACGTTATACCTGACACATTGTTTAAAGTGACGTTAAACACCAATAAAACTGGTCACCATGTTCTATGTTATACTTGACACATTGTTGAAAGTGTCGTTAAACACCAATAAAACTGGTCACCATCTTCTATGTTATACCTGACACATTGTTGAATGTGGCATTAAACACCAATAAAACTGATCACCATGTTCTACGCTATAACTAACATTGTTGAAAGTGGCGTTAAACACCAATAAAACTGGTCACCATGTTATATGTTATACCCGACACATTGTTGAAAGTGTCGCTAAACACCAATAAAACTGGTCACCATGTTCTACGTTATACCTGACACATTTGAAAGTGTCGTTAAACACCAATAAAACTGGTCACCATGTTCTACGTTATACCTGACACATTGTTGAAAGTGTCGTTAAACACCAATAAAACTGGTCACCATGTTCTACGTTATACCTCACACATTGTTGAAAGTGTCGTTAAACACCAATAAAACTGGTCACCATGTTCTACGTTATACCTCACATTGTTGAAAGTGTCGTTAAACACCAATAAAACTGGTCACCATGTTCTACGTTATACCTGACATTTTTGACAGTGTCGTTAAACACCAATAAAACTGGTCACCATGTTCTACGCTATACCTGACACATTGTTGAAAGTGTCGTTAAACACCAATAAAACTGGTCACCATGTTCTACGTTATACCTGACACATTGTTTAAAGTGACGTTAAACACCAATAAAACTGGTCACCATGTTCTATGTTATACTTGACACATTGTTGAAAGTATCGTTAAACACCAATAAAATTGGTCACCATGTTCTACGTTATACCTGACACATTGTTTAAAGTGACGTTAAACACCAATAAAACTGGTCACCATGTTTTACGTTATACCTCACATTGTTGAAAGTGTCGTTAAACACCAATAAAACTGGTCACCATGTTCTACGTTATACCTGACACATTTGAAAGTGTCGTTAAACACCAATAAAACTGGTCACCATGTTCTACGTTATACCTGACACATTGTTGAAAGTGTCGTTAAACACCAATAAAACTGGTCACCATGTTCTACGTTATACCTCACATTGTTGAAAGTGTCGTTAAACACCAATAAAACTGGTCACCATGTTCTACGTTATACCTGACATTTTTGACAGTGTCGTTAAACACCAATAAAACTGGTCACCATGTTCTACGCTATACCTGACACATTGTTGAAAGTGTCGTTAAACACCAATAAAACTGGTCACCATGTTCTACGTTATAACTGACACATTGTTTAAAGTGACGTTAAACACCAATAAAACTGGTCACCATGTTCTATGTTATACTTGACACATTGTTGAAAGTATCGTTAAACACCAATAAAACTGGTCACCATGTTCTACGTTATACCTGACACATTGTTTAAAGTGACGTTAAACACCAATAAAACTGGTCACCATGTTTTACGTTATACCTCACATTGTTGAAAGTGTCGTTAAACACCAATAAAACTGGTCACCATGTTCTACGTTATACCTGACATTTTTGACAGTGTCGTTAAACACCAATAAAACTGGTCACCATGTTCTACGCTATACCTGACATTGTTGACAGTGTCGTTAAACACCAATAAAACTAGTCACCACTTTCTATGCTATAACTAACATTGTTGAAAGTGTTGTTCAGCACCAATAAAACTGGTGACCATGTTATACTTTATACCTGTCACATTGTTGAGAGTGGCGTTAAACACCAATAAAACTGGTCAACATGTTATACGTTATACCTGACACATTGTTGAAAGTGTCGTTAAACACCAATAAAACTGGTGACCATGTTCTACGTTATACCTGACATATTGTTGAAAGTGTTGCTTAACACCAATAAAACTGGTCACCATGTTCTACGTTATACTTGACACATTGTTGAAAGTGTCGTTAAACACAAATAAAACTGAACGCCATATTATACGTTATACCCGACACATTGTTGAAAGTGTCGTTAAACACCAATAAAACTGGTCACCAAGTTCTACGCTATACCTGACACATTGTTGAAAGTGTTGTTAAACACCAATAAATCTGGTCACCATGTTCTACGTTATACCTGACACATTGCTTAAAGTGGCGTTAAACACCAATAAAACTGGTCACCATGTTCTACGTTATACTTGACACATTGTTGAAGGTATCGTTAAACACCAATAAAACTGGTCACCATGTTCTACATTATAGTCGACACATTGTTGAAAGTGTCGTTAAACACCAATAAAACTGGTCACCATGTTCTACGTTATACTTGACACATTGTTGAAAGTGTCGTTAAACACCAATAAAACTGGTCACCATGTTCTACGCTATAACTAACATTGTTGAAAGTGTCGTTAAGCACCAATAAAACCGGTCACCATGTTCTACGTTATACCTGACACATGGTTGAAAGTGGCGTTAAACAACAATAAAACTGGCCAGCACGTTATACGTTATACCGGACACATTGTTGAAAGTCGTTAAACACCAATAAAACTGGCCAACATGTTCTACGCTATAACTAACATTGTTGAAAGTGGCGTTAAGCACCAATAAAACTGGTCACCATGTTATACTTTATACCTGTCATATTGTTGAAAGTGGCGTTAAACACCAATAAAACTGGCCACCATGTTCTATGCTATAACTAATATTGTTGAAAGTGGCGTTAAACACCAATAAAACTGCTCGCCATGTGATACGTTATACCTGACACATTGTTGAAAGTGTCGTTAAACACCAATAAAACTGGTCACCATGTTCTACGTTATACCTGACACATTGTTGAAAGTGTCGTTAAACACCAATAAAACTGGTCACCATGTTCTACGTTATACTGACGCAGTTTTGAAAGTGTCGTTAAACACCAATAAAACTGGTCACCATGTTCTACGTTATACCCGACACATTATTGAAAGTGTCATTAAGCACCAATAAAACTGGTCACCATGTTCTATGTTATACCTGACACATTGTTGAAAGTGTCATTAAACACCAATAAAACTGGTCACCATGTTCTACGTTATACCTGACACATTGTTGAAAGTGGCATTAAACACCAATAAAACTGATCACCATGTTCTACGCTATAACTAACATTGTTGAAAGTGGCGTTAAACACCAATAAAACTGGTCACCATGTTCTACATTATTCCTGAAACATTGTTGAAAGTGTCGTTAAACACCAATAAAATTGGTCACTATGTTCTACGTTATACTTGACACATTGTTGAAAGTGTCATTAAACACCAATAAAACTGGTCACCATGTTCTACGTTATACCTGACACATTGTTTAAAGTGGCATTAAACACCAATAAAATTGGTCACCATATTCTACGTTATACTTGACACATTGTTGAAAGTGTAGTTAAACACCAATAAAACTGGTCACCGTGTTCTACGTTATACCTGACACATTGTTGAAAGTGGCGTTAAACACCAATAAAACTGGTCACCATGTTCTACTTTATACCTGACACATTGTTGAAAGTGTCGTTTAACACCAATAAAACTGGTCACCATGTTCTACGTTATACCTGACACATTGTTGAAAGTGTCGTTAAACACCAATAAAACTGAACGCCATACTATACGTTATACCTGCCACATTGTTGAAAGTGTCGTTAAACACCAATAAAACTGGTCACCATGTTCTACGTTATACCCGACACATTGTTGAAAGTGTTGTAAAACACCAATAAAACTGGTCACCATTTTCTACGTTATACTTGACACATTATTGAAAGTGTCGTTAAACACCAATAAAACTGGTCACCATGTTCTACGTTATACCTGACACATTGTTTAAAGTGGCATTAAACACCAATAAAACTGGTCTCCATGTTCTACGTTATACCTGACACATTGTTGAAAGTGTCGTTAAACACCAATAAAACTGGTCACCATGTTCTATGTTATACCTGACATATTGTTGACAGTGTCGTTAAACACCAATAAAACTGATCACCATGTTCTACGTTATACTTGACACATTTTTGAAAGTGTCGTTAAACACCAATAAAACTGGTCACCATGTTCTACGTTATATCTCACACATTGTTGAAAGTGTCGTTAAACATCAATAAAACTTGTCACCATGTTCTACGTTATACCTGACACATTGTTTAAAGTGTCGTTAAACACCAATAAAACTGGTCACCATGTTCTACGTTATACCTCACACATTGTTGAAAGTGTCGTTAAACACCAATAAAACTGGTCACCATGTTCTAAGTTATACCGGACATATTGTTGACAGTGTCATTAAACACCAGTAAAACTGGTCACCATGTTCTACACTATACCTGACATATTGTTGACAGTGTTGTTAAACACCAATAAAACTGGCAACCATATTCTACGTTATACCTGACACATTGTTGAAAGTGGGGTTAAACACCAATAAAACTGGTCATCATGTTCTACGTTATACCTGACACATTGTTGAAAGTGTCATTAAGCACCAATAAAACTGGTCACCATGTTCTACGTTATACCTGACATATTGTTGACAGTGTCGTTAAACACCAATAAAACTGGTCACCATGTTCTACGCTATACCTGACATATTGTTGACAGTGACGTTAATCACCAATAAAACTGGTCATCATGTTCTACGTTATACCTGACACATTGTTGAAAGTGTCATTAAACACCAATAAAACTGGTCATCATGTTCTACGTTATACCTGACACATGGTTGAAAGTGGCATTAAACACCAATAAAACTGGTCACCATGTTATACGTTATACCTGACACTTTGTTGAAAGTGACATTAAACACCAATAAAACTGGTCACCATCTTCTACGTTATACTTGACACATTGTTGAAAGTGTCGTTAAACACCAATAAAACTGGTCACCATGTTCTACGTTACATCTGACACATTATTGAAAGTGGCGTTAAACACCAATAAAACTGGTCACCATGTTCTATGTTATGCTTGACACATTGTTGAAAGTGTCGTTAAACACCAATAAAACTGGTCACCATGTTCTACGCTATAACTAACATTGTTGAAAGTGGCGTTAAACACCAATAAAACTGGTTATCATGTTATACGTTATACCTGACACATTGTTGAAACTGAATGCCATATTATATGTTATACCTGACACATTGTTGAAAGTGGCGTTAAACACCAATAAAACTGGTTATCATGTTATACGTTATACCTGACACATTGTTGAAACTGAATGCCATATTATATGTTATACCTGACACATTGTTGAAACTGAATGCCATATTATATGTTATACCTGACACATTGTTGAAAGTGTCATTAAACACCAATAAAATTGGTCACCATGTTCTACGTTATACTTGACACATTTTTGAAAGTGTCGCTAAACACCAATACAACTGGTCACCATGTTATACGTTACATCCGACACATTATTGAAAGTGGCGTTAAACACCAATAAAACTGGTCACCATGTTCTATGCTATGCTTGACACATTGTTGAAAGTGTCATTAAACACCAATAAAACTGGTCACCATGTTCTAAGTTATAATGGACATATTGTTGACAGTGTCATTAAACACCAGTAAAACTGGTCACCATGTTCTACACTATACCTGACATATTGTTGACAGTGTCGTTAAACACCAATAAAACTGGCCACCATATTCTACGTTATACCTGACACATTGTTGAAAGTGGCGTTAAACACCAATACAACTGGTCATCATGTTCTACGTTATACCTGACACATTGTTGAAAGTGTCATTAAACACCAATAAAACTGGTCACCATGTTCTACGTTATACCTGACATATTGTTGACAGTGTCGTTAAACACCAATAAAACTGGTCACCATGTTCTACGCTATACCTGACATATTGTTGACAGTGACGTTAATCACCAATAAAACTGGTCATCATGTTCTACGTTATACCTGACACATTGTTGAAAGTGTCATTAAACACCAATAAAACTGGTCATCATGTTCTACGTTATACCTGACACATGGTTGAAAGTGGCATTAAACACCAATAAAACTGGTCACCATGTTATACGTTATACCTGACACTTTGTTGAAAGTGACATTAAACACCAATAAAACTGGTCACCATGTTCTACGTTATACTTGACACATTGTTGAAAGTGTCGTTAAACACCAATAAAACTGGTCACCATGTTCTACGTTATACTTGACACATTGTTGAAAGTGTCGTTAAACACCAATAAAACTGGTCACCATGTTCTACGTTACATCCGACACATTATTGAAAGTGGCGTTAAACACCAATAAAACTGGTCACCATGTTCTATGCTATGCTTGACACATTGTTGAAAGTGTCGTTAAACACCAATAAAACTGGTCACCATGTTCTACGCTATAACTAACATTGTTGAAAGTGGCGTTAAACACCAATAAAACTGGTTATCATGTTATACGTTATACCTGACACATTGTTGAAACTGAATGCCATATTATACTTTATACCTGACACATTGTTGAAAGTGTCGTTAAACACCAATAAAATTGGTCACCATGTTCTACGTTATACTTGACACATTTTTGAAAGTGTCGTTAAACACCAATACAACTGGTCACCATGTTATACGCTAAACTTGACACATTGTTGAAAGTGTCGTTAAACACCAATAAAACTGGTCACCATGTTCTACGTTATACCTGACACATTGTTGAAAGTGTCGTTAAACACCAACAAAACTGGTCACCATGTTCTACGTTATACTTGACACATTGTTGAAAGTGTCGTTAAACACCAATAAAACTGGTCACCATGTTCTACGTTATACCTGACACCGTTTTGAAAGTGTCGTTAAACACCAATAAAACTGGTCACCATGTTCTTCGCTATACCTGACACATTATTGAAAGTGTCGTTAAACATCAATAAAACTGGTCACCATGTTCTATGTTATACCTGACACATTGTTGAAAGTGTCATCAAGCACCAATAAAACTGGTCATCATCTTCTACTTTATACCCGACACATTGTTGAAAGTGGCATTAAACACCAATAAAACTGATCACCATGTTCTACGCTATAACTAACATTGTTGAAAGTGGCGTTAAACACCAATAAAACTGGTCACCATGTTCTACATTATTCCTGAAACATTGTTGAAAGTGTTGTTAAACACCAATAAAATTGGTCACCATGTTCTACGTTATACTTGACACATTGTTGAAAGTGTCATTAAACACCAATAAAACTGGTCACCATGTTCTACGTTATACCTGACACATTGTTTAAAGTGGCATTAAACACCAATAAAATTGGTCACCATGTTCTACGTTATACTTGACACATTGTTGAAAGTGTCGTTAAACACCAATAAAACTGGTCACCATGTTCTACGTTATACTTGACACATTGTTGAAAGTGTCGTTAAACACCAATAAAACTGGTCACCATGTTCTACGTTACATCCGACACATTATTGAAAGTGGCGTTAAACACCAATAAAACTGGTCACCATGTTCTATGCTATGCTTGACACATTGTTGAAAGTGTCGTTAAACACCAATAAAACTGGTCACCATGTTCTACGCTATAACTAACATTGTTGAAAGTGGCGTTAAACACCAATAAAACTGGTTATCATGTTATACGTTATACCTGACACATTGTTGAAACTGAATGCCATATTATACTTTATACCTGACACATTGTTGAAAGTGTCGTTAAACACCAATAAAATTGGTCACCATGTTCTACGTTATACTTGACACATTTTTGAAAGTGTCGTTAAACACCAATACAACTGGTCACCATGTTATACGCTAAACTTGACACATTGTTGAAAGTGTCGTTAAACACCAATAAAACTGGTCACCATGTTCTACGTTATACCTGACACATTGTTGAAAGTGTCGTTAAACACCAACAAAACTGGTCACCATGTTCTACGTTATACTTGACACATTGTTGAAAGTGTCGTTAAACACCAATAAAACTGGTCACCATGTTCTACGTTATACCTGACACCGTTTTGAAAGTGACGTTAAACACCAATAAAACTGGTCACCATGTTCTTCGCTATACCTGACACATTATTGAAAGTGTCGTTAAACATCAATAAAACTGGTCACCATGTTCTATGTTATACCTGACACATTGTTGAAAGTGTCATCAAGCACCAATAAAACTGGTCATCATCTTCTACTTTATACCCGACACATTGTTGAAAGTGGCATTAAACACCAATAAAACTGATCACCATGTTCTACGCTATAACTAACATTGTTGAAAGTGGCGTTAAACACCAATAAAACTGGTCACCATGTTCTACATTATTCCTGAAACATTGTTGAAAGTGTTGTTAAACACCAATAAAATTGGTCACCATGTTCTACGTTATACTTGACACATTGTTGAAAGTGTCATTAAACACCAATAAAACTGGTCACCATGTTCTACGTTATACCTGACACATTGTTTAAAGTGGCATTAAACACCAATAAAATTGGTCACCATGTTCTACGTTATACTTGACACATTGTTGAAAGTGTCGTTAAACACCAATACAACTGGTCACCATGTTCTACGCTATACCTGACACATTGTTGAAAGTGGCGTTAAACACCAATAAAACTGGTCACCATGTTCAACGTTATACTTGACACATTGTTGAAAGTGTCGTTAAACACCAATAAAACTGGTCACCATGTTCTACGTTATACCTGACACATTGTTTAAAGTGGCGTTAAACACCAATAAAACTGGTCACCATGTTCTATGTTATGCTTGACACATTGTTGAAAGTGTCGTTAAACACCACTAAAACTGGTCACCATGTTCTAGGTTATGCCTGTCACATTGTTGAAAGTGTCATCAAGCACCAATAAAACTGGTCATCATCTTCTACGTTATACCTGACACATTGTTGAAAGTGGCATTAAACACCAATAAAACTGATCACCATGTTCTACCCTATAACTAACATTGTTGAAAGTGGCGTTAAACACCAATAAAACTGGTCACCATGTTCTACGTTATACCTGACATTGTTTAAAGTGGCATTAAACACCAATAAAATTGGTCACCATGTTCTATGTTATACTTGACACATTGTTGAAAGTGTCGTTAAACACCAATACAACTGGTCACCATGTTCTACGTTATACCTGACACATTGTTTAAAGTGGCGTTAAACACCAATAAAACTGGTCACCATGTTCTATGTTATGCTTGACACATTGTTGAAAGTGTCGTTAAACACCAATAAAACTGGTCACCATGTTCTACGTTATGCCTGTCACATTGTTGAAAGTGTCATCAAGCACCAATAAAACTGGTCATCATCTTCTACGTTATACCTGACACATTGTTGAAAGTGGCATTAAACACCAATAAAACTGATCACCATGTTCTACGCTATAACTAACATTGTTGAAAGTGGCGTTAAACACCAATAAAACTGGTCACCATGTTCTACATTATTCCTGAAACATTGTTGAAAGTGTTGTTAAACACCAATAAAATTGGTCACCATGTTCTACGTTATACTTGACACATTGTTGAAAGTGTCATTAAACACCAATAAAACTGGTCACCATGTTCTACGTTATACCTGACACATTGTTTAAAGTGGCATTAAACACCAATAAAATTGGTCACCATGTTCTACGTTATACTTGACACATTGTTGAAAGTGTCGTTAAACACCAATACAACTGGTCACCATGTTCTACGCTATACCTGACACATTGTTGAAAGTGGCGTTAAACACCAATAAAACTGGTCACCATGTTCAACGTTATACTTGACACATTGTTGAAAGTGTCGTTAAACACCAATAAAACTGGTCACCATGTTCTACGTTATACCTGACACATTGTTTAAAGTGGCGTTAAACACCAATAAAACTGGTCACCATGTTCTATGTTATGCTTGACACATTGTTGAAAGTGTCGTTAAACACCACTAAAACTGGTCACCATGTTCTACGTTATGCCTGTCACATTGTTGAAAGTGTCATCAAGCACCAATAAAACTGGTCATCATCTTCTACGTTATACCTGACACATTGTTGAAAGTGGCATTAAACACCAATAAAACTGATCACCATGTTCTACCCTATAACTAACATTGTTGAAAGTGGCGTTAAACACCAATAAAACTGGTCACCATGTTCTACGTTATACCTGACATTGTTTAAAGTGGCATTAAACACCAATAAAATTGGTCACCATGTTCTATGTTATACCTGACACATTGTTGAAAGTGTCGTTAAACACCAATACAACTGGTCTCCATGTTCTACGTTATACCTGACACATTGTTTAAAGTGGCGTTAAACACCAATAAAACTGGTCACCATGTTCTATGTTATGCTTGACACATTGTTGAAAGTGTCGTTAAACACCAATAAAACTGGTCACCATGTTCTACGTTATGCCTGTCACATTGTTGAAAGTGTCATCAAGCACCAATAAAACTGGTCATCATCTTCTACGTTATACCTGACACATTGTTGAAAGTGGCATTAAACACCAATAAAACTGATCACCATGTTCTACGTTATACTTGACACATTGTTGAAAGTGTCGTTAAACACCAATACAACTGGTCACCATGTTCTACGTTATACTTGACACATTGTTGAAAGTGTCGTTAAACACCAATACAACTGGTCACCATGTTCTACGTTATACCTGACACATTGTTTAAAGTGGCATTAAACACCAATAAAATTGGTCACCATGTTCTACGTTATACTTGACACATTGTTGAAAGTGGCGTTAAACACCAATAAAACTGGTCACCATGTTCTACGTTATACCTGACACATTGTTTAAAGTGGCATTAAACACCAATAAAATTGGTCACCATGTTCTACGTTATACTTGACACATTGTTGAAAGTGTCGTTAAACACCAATACAACTGGTCACCATGTTCTACGTTATACCCGACACATTGTTGAAAGTGGCGTTAAACACCAATAAAACTGGTCACCATGTTCTACGTTATACTTGACACATTGTTGAAAGTGTCGTTAAACACCAATAAAAGTGGTCACCATGTTCTACGTTATACCTGACACATTGTTTAAAGTGGCGTTAAACACCAATAAAACTGGTCACCATGTTCTATGTTATGCTTGACACATTGTTGAAAGTGTCGTTAAACACCAATAAAACTGGTCACCATGTTCTACGTTATGCCGGTCACATTGTTGAAAGTGTCATCAAGCACCAATAAAACTGGTCATCATCTTGTACGTTATACCTGACAGATTGTTGAAAGTGACATTAAACACCAATAAAACTGATCACCATGTTCTACCCTATAACTAACATTCTTGAAAGTGGCGTTAAACACCAATAAAACTGGTCACCATGTTCTACATTATTCCTGAAACATTGTTGAAAGTGTTGTTAAACACCAATAAAATTGGTCACCATGTTCTACGTTATACTTGACACATTGTTGAAAGTGTCATTAAACACCAATAAAACTGGTCACCATGTTCTACGTTATACCTGACACATTGTTTAAAGTGGCATTAAACACCAATAAAATTGGTCACCATGTTCTACGTTATACTTGACACATTGTTGAAAGTGTCGTTAAACACCAATACAACTGGTCACCATGTTCTACGTTATACCCGACACATTGTTGAAAGTGGCGTTAAACACCAATAAAACTGGTCACCATGTTCTACGTTATACTTGACACATTGTTGAAAGTGTCGTTAAACACCAATAAAACTGGTCACCATGTTCTACGTTATACCTGACACATTTTTTAAAGTGGCGTTAAACACCAATAAAACTGGTCACCATGTTCTATGTTATGCTTGACACATTGTTGAAAGTGTCGTTAAACACCAATAAAACTGGTCACCATGTTCTACGTTATGCCGGTCACATTGTTGAAAGTGTCATCAAGCACCAATAAAACTGGTCATCATCTTGTACGTTATACCTGACAGATTGTTGAAAGTGACATTAAACACCAATAAAACTGATCACCATGTTCTACCCTATAACTAACATTCTTGAAAGTGGCGTTAAACACCAATAAAACTGGTCACCATGTTCTACATTATTCCTGAAACATTGTTGAAAGTGTCGTTAAACACCAATAAAATTGGTCACCATGTTCTACGTTATGCCTGTCACATTGTTGAAAGTGTCATCAAGCACCAATAAAACTGGTCATCATCTTCTACGTTATACCTGACACATTGTTGAAAGTGGCATTAAACACCAATAAAACTGATCACCATGTTCTACCCTATAACTAACATTGTTGAAAGTGGCGTTAAACACCAATAAAACTGGTCACCATGTTCTACGTTATACCTGACACATTGTTTAAAGTGGCATTAAACACCAATAAAATTGGTCACCATGTTCTACGTTATACTTGACACATTGTTGAAAGTGTCGTTAAACACCAATACAACTGGTCACCATGTTCTACGTTATACCCGACACATTGTTGAAAGTGGCGTTAAACACCAATAAAACTGGTCACCATGTTCTACGTTATACTTGACACATTGTTGAAAGTGTCGTTAAACACCAATAAAACTGGTCACTATGTTCTACGTTATACCTGACACATTGTTTAAAGTGGCGTTAAACACCAATAAAACTGGTCACCATGTTCTATGTTATGCTTGACACATTGTTGCAAGTGTCATTAAACACCAATAAAACTGGTCACCATGTTCTACGTTATGCCGGTCACATTGTTGAAAGTGTCATCAAGCACCAATAAAACTGGTCATCATCTTGTATGTTATACCTGACAGATTGTTGAAAGTGACATTAAACACCAATAAAACTGATCACCATGTTCTACCCTATAACTAACATTCTTGAAAGTGGCGTTAAACACCAATAAAACTGGTCACCATGTTCTACATTATTCCTGAAACATTGTTGAAAGTGTCGTTAAACACCAATAAAATTGGTCACCATGTTCTACGTTATACTTGACACATTGTTGAAAGTGTCTTTAAACACCAATAAAACTGGTCACCATGTTCTACGTTATACCTTACACATTGTTGAAAGTGGCGTTAAACACCAATAAAACTGGTCACCATGTTCTACGTTATACCTGACACATTGTTGAAAGTGTCGTTAAACACCAATAAAACTGGTCACCACGTTCTACGTTATACCTGACATATTGTTGACAGTGTCGTTAAACACCAATAAAACTGGTCACCATGTTCTACGTTATGCCGGTCACATTGTTGAAAGTGTCATCATGCACCAATAAAACTGGTCATCATCTTGTACGTTATACCTGACACATTGTTGAAAGTGGCATTAAACACCAATAAAACTGATCACCATGTTCTACCCTATAACTAACATTGTTGAAAGTGGCGTTAAACACCAATAAAACTGGTCACCATGTTCTACATTATTCCTGAAACATTGTTGAAAGTGTCGTTAAACACCAATAAAATTGTTCACCATGTTCTACGTTATACTTGACACATTGTTGAAAGTGTCATTAAACACCAATAAAACTGGTCACCATGTTCTACGTTATACCTGACACATTGTTGAAAGTGGCATTAAACACCAATAAAACTGGTCACCATGTTCTACGTTATACCTGACACATTGTTGAAAGTGTCGTTAAACACCAATAAAACTGGTCACCATGTTCTACGTTATACCCGACATATTGTTGGCAGTGTCGTTAAACACCAATAAAACTGGTCACCATGCTCTACGCTATAATTAACATTGTTGAAAGTGTCGTTAAGCACCAATAAAACTGGTCACCATGTTCTACGTCATACCTTACACATGGTTGAAAGTGGCGTTAAACACCAATAAAACTGGCCAGCATGTTATACGTTATATCGGACATATTGTTGAAAGTCGTTAAACCCCAATAAAACTGGCCAACATGTTCTACGCTATAGCTAACATTGTTGAAAGTGGCGCTAAGCACCAATAAAATTGGTCACCATGTTATACTTTATACCTGTCACATTGTTGAAAGTGGCGTTAAACACCAATAAAACTGACCACCATATTCTATGCTATAACTAACATTGTTTAAAGTGGCGTTAAACACCAATAAAACTTCTCACCATGTTATACGCTATACCCGACACATTGTTGAAAGTGTCGTTAAACACCAATAAAACTGGTCACCATGTTCTACGCTATACCTGACACATTGTTGAAAGTGTCGTTAAACACCAATAAAACTGGTCACCATGTTCTACGTTATATTTGACAGTTTTGAAAGTGTCGTTAAACACCAATAAAACTGGTCACCATGTTCTACGTTATACCTGACACATTTTTGAAAGTGTCGTTAAACACCAATACAACTGGTCACCATGTTATACGCTAAACTTGACACATTGTTGAAAGTGTCGTTAAACACCAATAAAACTGGTCACCATGTTCTACGTTATACCTGACACATTGTTGAAAGTGTCGTTAAACACCAATAAAACTGGTCACCATGTTCTACGTTATACCTGACACATTGTTGAAAGTGGCGTTAAACACCAATAAAACTGGTCAACATGTTCTACGTTATACCTGACACATTGTTGAAAGTGGCGTTAAACACCAATAAAACTGGTCACCATGTTCTACCCTATAACTAACATTGTTGAAAGTGGCGTTAAACACCAATAAAACTGGTCACCATGTTCTACGTTATACCTGACATTGTTTAAAGTGGCATTAAACACCAATAAAATTGGTCACCATGTTCTATGTTATACTTGACACATTGTTGAAAGTGTCGTTAAACACCAATACAACTGGTCTCCATGTTCTACGTTATACCTGACACATTGTTTAAAGTGGCATTAAACACCAATAAAATTGGTCACCATGTTCTACGTTATACTTGACACATTGTTGAAAGTGGCGTTAAACACCAATAAAACTGGTCACCATGTTCTACGTTATACCTGACACATTGTTTAAAGTGGCATTAAACACCAATAAAATTGGTCACCATGTTCTACGTTATACTTGACACATTGTTGAAAGTGTCGTTAAACACCAATACAACTGGTCACCATGTTCTACGTTATACCCGACACATTGTTGAAAGTGGCGTTAAACACCAATAAAACTGGTCACCATGTTCTACGTTATACTTGACACATTGTTGAAAGTGGCGTTAAACACCAATAAAACTGGTCACCATGTTCTATGTTATGCTTGACACATTGTTGAAAGTGTCGTTAAACACCAATAAAACTGGTCACCATGTTCTACGTTATGCCGGTCACATTGTTGAAAGTGTCATCAAGCACCAATAAAACTGGTCATCATCTTGTACGTTATACCTGACAGATTGTTGAAAGTGACATTAAACACCAATAAAACTGATCACCATGTTCTACCCTATAACTAACATTGTTGAAAGTGGCGTTAAACACCAATAAAACTGGTCACCATGTTCTACATTATTCCTGAAACATTGTTGAAAGTGTTGTTAAACACCAATAAAATTGGTCACCATGTTCTACGTTATACTTGACACATTGTTGAAAGTGTCATTAAACACCAATAAAACTGGTCACCATGTTCTACGTTATACCTGACACATTGTTTAAAGTGGCATTAAACACCAATAAAATTGGTCACCATGTTCTACGTTATACTTGACACATTGTTGAAAGTGTCGTTAAACACCAATACAACTGGTCACCATGTTCTACGTTATACCCGACACATTGTTGAAAGTGGCGTTAAACACCAATAAAACTGGTCACCATGTTCTACGTTATACTTGACACATTGTTGAAAGTGTCGTTAAACACCAATAAAACTGGTCACCATGTTCTACGTTATACCTGACACATTGTTTAAAGTGGCGTTAAACACCAATAAAACTGGTCACCATGTTCTATGTTATGCTTGACACATTGTTGAAAGTGTCGTTAAACACCAATAAAACTGGTCACCATGTTCTACGTTATGCCGGTCACATTGTTGAAAGTGTCATCAAGCACCAATAAAACTGGTCATCATCTTGTACGTTATACCTGACAGATTGTTGAAAGTGACATTAAACACCAATAAAACTGATCACCATGTTCTACCCTATAACTAACATTCTTGAAAGTGGCGTTAAACACCAATAAAACTGGTCACCATGTTCTACATTATTCCTGAAACATTGTTGAAAGTGTCGTTAAACACCAATAAAATTGG
The DNA here is from genome assembly GCA_963383655.1 of Bathymodiolus septemdierum. Classification (NCBI taxonomy): domain Eukaryota; kingdom Metazoa; phylum Mollusca; class Bivalvia; order Mytilida; family Modiolidae; genus Bathymodiolus; species Bathymodiolus septemdierum. The sequence continues at coordinate 4,039,384 of OY726525.1, read as the reverse complement.
TCACCATGTTCTACGTTATGCCTGTCACATTGTTGAAAGTGTCATCAAGCACCAATAAAACTGGTCATCATCTTCTACGTTATACCTGACACATTGTTGAAAGTGGCATTAAACACCAATAAAACTGATCACCATGTTCTACCCTATAACTAACATTGTTGAAAGTGGTGTTAAACACCAATAAAACTGGTCACCATGTTCTACGTTATACCTGACACATTGTTTAAAGTGGCATTAAACACCAATAAAATTGGTCACCATGTTCTATGTTATACTTGACACATTGTTGAAAGTGTCGTTAAACACCAATACAACTGGTCACCATGTTCTACGTTATACCTGACACATTGTTTAAAGTGGCGTTAAACACCAATAAAACTGGTCACCATGTTCTATGTTATGCTTGACACATTGTTGAAAGTGTCGTTAAACACCAATAAAACTGGTCACCATGTTCTACGTTATGCCTGTCACATTGTTGAAAGTGTCATCAAGCACCAATAAAACTGGTCATCATCTTCTACGTTATACCTGACACATTGTTGAAAGTGGCATTAAACACCAATAAAACTGATCACCATGTTCTACGCTATAACTAACATTGTTGAAAGTGGCGTTAAACACCAATAAAACTGGTCACCATGTTCTACATTATTCCTGAAACATTGTTGAAAGTGTTGTTAAACACCAATAAAATTGGTCACCATGTTCTACGTTATACTTGACACATTGTTGAAAGTGTCATTAAACACCAATAAAACTGGTCACCATGTTCTACGTTATACCTGACACATTGTTTAAAGTGGCATTAAACACCAATAAAATTGGTCACCATGTTCTACGTTATACTTGACACATTGTTGAAAGTGTCGTTAAACACCAATACAACTGGTCACCATGTTCTACGCTATACCTGACACATTGTTGAAAGTGGCGTTAAACACCAATAAAACTGGTCACCATGTTCAACGTTATACTTGACACATTGTTGAAAGTGTCGTTAAACACCAATAAAACTGGTCACCATGTTCTACGTTATACCTGACACATTGTTTAAAGTGGCGTTAAACACCAATAAAACTGGTCACCATGTTCTATGTTATGCTTGACACATTGTTGAAAGTGTCGTTAAACACCACTAAAACTGGTCACCATGTTCTACGTTATGCCTGTCACATTGTTGAAAGTGTCATCAAGCACCAATAAAACTGGTCATCATCTTCTACGTTATACCTGACACATTGTTGAAAGTGGCATTAAACACCAATAAAACTGATCACCATGTTCTACCCTATAACTAACATTGTTGAAAGTGGTGTTAAACACCAATAAAACTGGTCACCATGTTCTACGTTATACCTGACATTGTTTAAAGTGGCATTAAACACCAATAAAATTGGTCACCATGTTCTATGTTATACTTGACACATTGTTGAAAGTGTCGTTAAACACCAATACAACTGGTCTCCATGTTCTACGTTATACCTGACACATTGTTTAAAGTGGCGTTAAACACCAATAAAACTGGTCACCATGTTCTATGTTATGCTTGACACATTGTTGAAAGTGTCGTTAAACACCAATAAAACTGGTCACCATGTTCTACGTTATGCCTGTCACATTGTTGAAAGTGTCATCAAGCACCAATAAAACTGGTCATCATCTTCTACGTTATACCTGACACATTGTTGAAAGTGGCATTAAACACCAATAAAACTGATCACCATGTTCTACGTTATACTTGACACATTGTTGAAAGTGTCGTTAAACACCAATACAACTGGTCACCATGTTCTACGTTATACTTGACACATTGTTGAAAGTGTCGTTAAACACCAATACAACTGGTCACCATGTTCTACGTTATACCTGACACATTGTTTAAAGTGGCATTAAACACCAATAAAATTGGTCACCATGTTCTACGTTATACTTGACACATTGTTGAAAGTGGCGTTAAACACCAATAAAACTGGTCACCATGTTCTACGTTATACCTGACACATTGTTTAAAGTGGCATTAAACACCAATAAAATTGGTCACCATGTTCTACGTTATACTTGACACATTGTTGAAAGTGTCGTTAAACACCAATACAACTGGTCACCATGTTCTACGTTATACCCGACACATTGTTGAAAGTGGCGTTAAACACCAATAAAACTGGTCACCATGTTCTACGTTATACTTGACACATTGTTGAAAGTGTCGTTAAACACCAATAAAAGTGGTCACCATGTTCTACGTTATACCTGACACATTGTTTAAAGTGGCGTTAAACACCAATAAAACTGGTCACCATGTTCTATGTTATGCTTGACACATTGTTGAAAGTGTCGTTAAACACCAATAAAACTGGTCACCATGTTCTACGTTATGCCGGTCACATTGTTGAAAGTGTCATCAAGCACCAATAAAACTGGTCATCATCTTGTACGTTATACCTGACAGATTGTTGAAAGTGACATTAAACACCAATAAAACTGATCACCATGTTCTACCCTATAACTAACATTCTTGAAAGTGGCGTTAAACACCAATAAAACTGGTCACCATGTTCTACATTATTCCTGAAACATTGTTGAAAGTGTTGTTAAACACCAATAAAATTGGTCACCATGTTCTACGTTATACTTGACACATTGTTGAAAGTGTCATTAAACACCAATAAAACTGGTCACCATGTTCTACGTTATACCTGACACATTGTTTAAAGTGGCATTAAACACCAATAAAATTGGTCACCATGTTCTACGTTATACTTGACACATTGTTGAAAGTCGTTAAACACCAATACAACTGGTCACCATGTTCTACGTTATACCCGACACATTGTTGAAAGTGGCGTTAAACACCAATAAAACTGGTCACCATGTTCTACGTTATACTTGACACATTGTTGAAAGTGTCGTTAAACACCAATAAAACTGGTCACCATGTTCTACGTTATACCTGACACATTTTTTAAAGTGGCGTTAAACACCAATAAAACTGGTCACCATGTTCTATGTTATGCTTGACACATTGTTGAAAGTGTCGTTAAACACCAATAAAACTGGTCACCATGTTCTACGTTATGCCGGTCACATTGTTGAAAGTGTCATCAAGCACCAATAAAACTGGTCATCATCTTGTACGTTATACCTGACAGATTGTTGAAAGTGACATTAAACACCAATAAAACTGATCACCATGTTCTACCCTATAACTAACATTCTTGAAAGTGGCGTTAAACACCAATAAAACTGGTCACCATGTTCTACATTATTCCTGAAACATTGTTGAAAGTGTCGTTAAACACCAATAAAATTGGTCACCATGTTCTACGTTATGCCTGTCACATTGTTGAAAGTGTCATCAAGCACCAATAAAACTGGTCATCATCTTCTACGTTATACCTGACACATTGTTGAAAGTGGCATTAAACACCAATAAAACTGATCACCATGTTCTACCCTATAACTAACATTGTTGAAAGTGGCGTTAAACACCAATAAAACTGGTCACCATGTTCTACGTTATACCTGACACATTGTTTAAAGTGGCATTAAACACCAATAAAATTGGTCACCATGTTCTACGTTATACTTGACACATTGTTGAAAGTGTCGTTAAACACCAATACAACTGGTCACCATGTTCTACGTTATACCCGACACATTGTTGAAAGTGGCGTTAAACACCAATAAAACTGGTCACCATGTTCTACGTTATACTTGACACATTGTTGAAAGTGTCGTTAAACACCAATAAAACTGGTCACTATGTTCTACGTTATACCTGACACATTGTTTAAAGTGGCGTTAAACACCAATAAAACTGGTCACCATGTTCTATGTTATGCTTGACACATTGTTGCAAGTGTCATTAAACACCAATAAAACTGGTCACCATGTTCTACGTTATGCCGGTCACATTGTTGAAAGTGTCATCAAGCACCAATAAAACTGGTCATCATCTTGTATGTTATACCTGACAGATTGTTGAAAGTGACATTAAACACCAATAAAACTGATCACCATGTTCTACCCTATAACTAACATTCTTGAAAGTGGCGTTAAACACCAATAAAACTGGTCACCATGTTCTACATTATTCCTGAAACATTGTTGAAAGTGTCGTTAAACACCAATAAAATTGGTCACCATGTTCTACGTTATACTTGACACATTGTTGAAAGTGTCTTTAAACACCAATAAAACTGGTCACCATGTTCTACGTTATACCTTACACATTGTTGAAAGTGGCGTTAAACACCAATAAAACTGGTCACCATGTTCTACGTTATACCTGACACATTGTTGAAAGTGTCGTTAAACACCAATAAAACTGGTCACCACGTTCTACGTTATACCTGACATATTGTTGACAGTGTCGTTAAACACCAATAAAACTGGTCACCATGTTCTACGTTATGCCGGTCACATTGTTGAAAGTGTCATCATGCACCAATAAAACTGGTCATCATCTTGTACGTTATACCTGACACATTGTTGAAAGTGGCATTAAACACCAATAAAACTGATCACCATGTTCTACCCTATAACTAACATTGTTGAAAGTGGCGTTAAACACCAATAAAACTGGTCACCATGTTCTACATTATTCCTGAAACATTGTTGAAAGTGTCGTTAAACACCAATAAAATTGTTCACCATGTTCTACGTTATACTTGACACATTGTTGAAAGTGTCATTAAACACCAATAAAACTGGTCACCATGTTCTACGTTATACCTGACACATTGTTGAAAGTGGCATTAAACACCAATAAAACTGGTCACCATGTTCTACGTTATACCTGACACATTGTTGAAAGTGTCGTTAAACACCAATAAAACTGGTCACCATGTTCTACGTTATACCCGACATATTGTTGGCAGTGTCGTTAAACACCAATAAAACTGGTCACCATGCTCTACGCTATAATTAACATTGTTGAAAGTGTCGTTAAGCACCAATAAAACTGGTCACCATGTTCTACGTCATACCTTACACATGGTTGAAAGTGGCGTTAAACACCAATAAAACTGGCCAGCATGTTATACGTTATATCGGACATATTGTTGAAAGTCGTTAAACCCCAATAAAACTGGCCAACATGTTCTACGCTATAACTAACATTGTTGAAAGTGGCGCTAAGCACCAATAAAATTGGTCACCATGTTATACTTTATACCTGTCACATTGTTGAAAGTGGCGTTAAACACCAATAAAACTGACCACCATATTCTATGCTATAACTAACATTGTTTAAAGTGGCGTTAAACACCAATAAAACTTCTCACCATGTTATACGCTATACCCGACACATTGTTGAAAGTGTCGTTAAACACCAATAAAACTGGTCACCATGTTCTACGCTATACCTGACACATTGTTGAAAGTGTCGTTAAACACCAATAAAACTGGTCACCATGTTCTACGTTATATTTGACAGTTTTGAAAGTGTCGTTAAACACCAATAAAACTGGTCACCATGTTCTACGTTATACCTGACACATTGTTTAAAGTGGCGTAAAACACCAATAAAACTGGTCACCATGTTCTACGTTATATCTCACACATTGTTGAAAGTGTCGTTAAACACCAATAAAACTGGTCACCATGTTCTACGTTATACCTGACACATTGTTGAAAGTGTCGTTAAACACCAATAAAACTGGTCACCATGTTCTACGTTATACCTGACACATTGTTGAAAGTGGCGTTAAACACCAATAAAACTGGTCAACATGTTCTACGTTATACCTGACACATTGTTGAAAGTGGCGTTAAACACCAATAAAACTGGTCACCATGTTCTACCCTATAACTAACATTGTTGAAAGTGGCGTTAAACACCAATAAAACTGGTCACCATGTTCTACGTTATACCTGACATTGTTTAAAGTGGCATTAAACACCAATAAAATTGGTCACCATGTTCTATGTTATACTTGACACATTGTTGAAAGTGTCGTTAAACACCAATACAACTGGTCTCCATGTTCTACGTTATACCTGACACATTGTTTAAAGTGGCATTAAACACCAATAAAATTGGTCACCATGTTCTACGTTATACTTGACACATTGTTGAAAGTGGCGTTAAACACCAATAAAACTGGTCACCATGTTCTACGTTATACCTGACACATTGTTTAAAGTGGCATTAAACACCAATAAAATTGGTCACCATGTTCTACGTTATACTTGACACATTGTTGAAAGTGTCGTTAAACACCAATACAACTGGTCACCATGTTCTACGTTATACCCGACACATTGTTGAAAGTGGCGTTAAACACCAATAAAACTGGTCACCATGTTCTACGTTATACTTGACACATTGTTGAAAGTGGCGTTAAACACCAATAAAACTGGTCACCATGTTCTATGTTATGCTTGACACATTGTTGAAAGTGTCGTTAAACACCAATAAAACTGGTCACCATGTTCTACGTTATGCCGGTCACATTGTTGAAAGTGTCATCAAGCACCAATAAAACTGGTCATCATCTTGTACGTTATACCTGACAGATTGTTGAAAGTGACATTAAACACCAATAAAACTGATCACCATGTTCTACCCTATAACTAACATTGTTGAAAGTGGCGTTAAACACCAATAAAACTGGTCACCATGTTCTACATTATTCCTGAAACATTGTTGAAAGTGTTGTTAAACACCAATAAAATTGGTCACCATGTTCTACGTTATACTTGACACATTGTTGAAAGTGTCATTAAACACCAATAAAACTGGTCACCATGTTCTACGTTATACCTGACACATTGTTTAAAGTGGCATTAAACACCAATAAAATTGGTCACCATGTTCTACGTTATACTTGACACATTGTTGAAAGTGTCGTTAAACACCAATACAACTGGTCACCATGTTCTACGTTATACCCGACACATTGTTGAAAGTGGCGTTAAACACCAATAAAACTGGTCACCATGTTCTACGTTATACTTGACACATTGTTGAAAGTGTCGTTAAACACCAATAAAACTGGTCACCATGTTCTACGTTATACCTGACACATTGTTTAAAGTGGCGTTAAACACCAATAAAACTGGTCACCATGTTCTATGTTATGCTTGACACATTGTTGAAAGTGTCGTTAAACACCAATAAAACTGGTCACCATGTTCTACGTTATGCCGGTCACATTGTTGAAAGTGTCATCAAGCACCAATAAAACTGGTCATCATCTTGTACGTTATACCTGACAGATTGTTGAAAGTGACATTAAACACCAATAAAACTGATCACCATGTTCTACCCTATAACTAACATTCTTGAAAGTGGCGTTAAACACCAATAAAACTGGTCACCATGTTCTACATTATTCCTGAAACATTGTTGAAAGTGTCGTTAAACACCAATAAAATTGGTCACCATGTTCTACGTTATGCCTGTCACATTGTTGAAAGTGTCATCAAGCACCAATAAAACTGGTCATCATCTTCTACGTTATACCTGACACATTGTTGAAAGTGGCATTAAACACCAATAAAACTGATCACCATGTTCTACCCTATAACTAACATTGTTGAAAGTGGCGTTAAACACCAATAAAACTGGTCACCATGTTCTACGTTATACCTGACACATTGTTTAAAGTGGCATTAAACACCAATAAAATTGGTCACCATGTTCTACGTTATACTTGACACATTGTTGAAAGTGTCGTTAAACACCAATACAACTGGTCACCATGTTCTACGTTATACCCGACACATTGTTGAAAGTGGCGTTAAACACCAATAAAACTGGTCACCATGTTCTACGTTATACTTGACACATTGTTGAAAGTGTCGTTAAACACCAATAAAACTGGTCACCATGTTCTACGTTATACCTGACACATTGTTTAAAGTGGCGTTAAACACCAATAAAACTGGTCACCATGTTCTATGTTATGCTTGACACATTGTTGAAAGTGTCATTAAACACCAATAAAACTGGTCACCATGTTCTACGTTATGCCGGTCACATTGTTGAAAGTGTCATCAAGCACCAATAAAACTGGTCATCATCTTGTACGTTATACCTGACAGATTGTTGAAAGTGACATTAAACACCAATAAAACTGATCACCATGTTCTACCCTATAACTAACATTCTTGAAAGTGGCGTTAAACACCAATAAAACTGGTCACCATGTTCTACATTATTCCTGAAACATTGTTGAAAGTGTCGTTAAACACCAATAAAATTGGTCACCATGTTCTACGTTATACTTGACACATTGTTGAAAGTGTCTTTAAACACCAATAAAACTGGTCACCATGTTCTACGTTATACCTGACACATTGTTGAAAGTGGCGTTAAACACCAATAAAACTGGTCACCATGTTCTACGTTATACCTGACACATTGTTGAAAGTGTCGTTAAACACCAATAAAACTGGTCACCACGTTCTACGTTATACCTGACATATTGTTGACAGTGTCGTTAAACACCAATAAAACTGGTCACCATGTTCTACGTTATGCCGGTCACATTGTTGAAAGTGTCATCATGCACCAATAAAACTGGTCATCATCTTGTACGTTATACCTGACACATTGTTGAAAGTGGCATTAAACACCAATAAAACTGATCACCATGTTCTACCCTATAACTAACATTGTTGAAAGTGGCGTTAAACACCAATAAAACTGGTCACCATGTTCTACATTATTCCTGAAACATTGTTGAAAGTGTCGTTAAACACCAATAAAATTGTTCACCATGTTCTACGTTATACTTGACACATTGTTGAAAGTGTCATTAAACACCAATAAAACTGGTCACCATGTTCTACGTTATACCTGACACATTGTTGAAAGTGGCATTAAACACCAATAAAACTGGTCACCATGTTCTACGTTATACCTGACACATTGTTGAAAGTGTCGTTAAACACCAATAAAACTGGTCACCATGTTCTACGTTATACCCGACATATTGTTGGCAGTGTCGTTAAACACCAATAAAACTGGTCACCATGCTCTACGCTATGATTAACATTGTTGAAAGTGTCGTTAAGCACCAATAAAACTGGTCACCATGTTCTACGTCATACCTTACACATGGTTGAAAGTGGCGTTAAACACCAATAAAACTGGCCAGCATGTTATACGTTATATCGGACATATTGTTGAAAGTCGTTAAACCCCAATAAAACTGGCCAACATGTTCTACGCTATAACTAACATTGTTGAAAGTGGCGCTAAGCACCAATAAAATTGGTCACCATGTTATACTTTATACCTGTCACATTGTTGAAAGTGGCGTTAAACACCAATAAAACTGGCCACCATATTCTATGCTATAACTAACATTGTTTAAAGTGGCGTTAAACACCAATAAAACTTCTCACCATGTTATACGCTATACCCGACACATTGTTGAAAGTGTCGTTAAACACCAATAAAACTGGTCACCATGTTCTACGCTATACCTGAGACATTGTTGAAAGTGTCGTTAAACACCAATAAAACTGGTCACCATGTTCTACGTTATATTTGACAGTTTTGAAAGTGTCGTTAAACACCAATAAAACTGGTCACCATGTTCTACGTTATACCTGACACATTGTTTAAAGTGGCGTAAAACACCAATAAAACTGGTCACCATGTTCTACGTTATATCTCACACATTGTTGAAAGTGTCGTTAAACACCAATAAAACTGGTCACCATGTTCTACGTTATACCTGACACATTGTTGAAAGTGTCGTTAAACACCAATAAAACTGGTCACCATGTTCTACGTTATACCTGACACATTGTTGAAAGTGGCGTTAAGCACCAATAAAACTGGTCAACATGTTCTACGTTATACCTGACACATTGTTGAAAGTGGCGTTAAACACCAATAAAACTGGTCACCATGTTCTACCCTATAACTAACATTGTTGAAAGTGGCGTTAAACACCAATAAAACTGGTCACCATGTTCTACGTTATACCTGACATTGTTTAAAGTGGCATTAAACACCAATAAAATTGGTCACCATGTTCTATGTTATACTTGACACATTGTTGAAAGTGTCGTTAAACACCAATACAACTGGTCTCCATGTTCTACGTTATACCTGACACATTGTTTAAAGTGGCGTTAAACACCAATAAAACTGGTCACCATGTTCTATGTTATGCTTGACACATTGTTGAAAGTGTCGTTAAACACCAATAAAACTGGTCACCATGTTCTACGTTATGCCTGTCACATTGTTGAAAGTGTCATCAAGCACCAATAAAACTGGTCATCATCTTCTACGTTATACCTGACACATTGTTGAAAGTGGCATTAAACACCAATAAAACTGATCACCATGTTCTACGTTATACTTGACACATTGTTGAAAGTGTCGTTAAACACCAATACAACTGGTCACCATGTTCTACGTTATACTTGACACATTGTTGAAAGTGTCGTTAAACACCAATACAACTGGTCACCATGTTCTACGTTATACCTGACACATTGTTTAAAGTGGCATTAAACACCAATAAAATTGGTCACCATGTTCTACGTTATACTTGACACATTGTTGAAAGTGGCGTTAAACACCAATAAAACTGGTCACCATGTTCTACGTTATACTTGACACATTGTTGAAAGTGGCGTTAAACACCAATACAACTGGTCACCATGTTCTACGTTATACCCGACACATTGTTGAAAGTGGCGTTAAACACCAATAAAACTGGTCACCATGTTCTACGTTATACTTGACACATTGTTGAAAGTGTCGTTAAACACCAATAAAAGTGGTCACCATGTTCTACGTTATACCTGACACATTGTTTATAGTGGCGTTAAACACCAATAAAACTGGTCACCATGTTCTATGTTATGCTTGACACATTGTTGAAAGTGTCGTTAAACACCAATAAAACTGGTCACCATGTTCTACGCTATGCCGGTCACATTGTTGAAAGTGTCATCAAGCACCAATAAAACTGGTCATCATCTTGTACGTTATACCTGACAGATTGTTGAAAGTGACATTAAACACCAATAAAACTGATCACCATGTTCTACCCTATAACTAACATTCTTGAAAGTGGCGTTAAACACCAATAAAACTGGTCACCATGTTCTACATTATTCCTGAAACATTGTTGAAAGTGTTGTTAAACACCAATAAAATTGGTCACCATGTTCTACGTTATACTTGACACATTGTTGAAAGTGTCATTAAACACCAATAAAACTGGTCACCATGTTCTACGTTATACCTGACACATTGTTTAAAGTGGCATTAAACACCAATAAAATTGGTCACCATGTTCTACGTTATACTTGACACATTGTTGAAAGTGTCGTTAAACACCAATACAACTGGTCACCATGTTCTACGTTATACCCGACACATTGTTGAAAGTGGCGTTAAACACCAATAAAACTGGTCACCATGTTCTACGTTATACTTGACACATTGTTGAAAGTGTCGTTAAACACCAATAAAACTGGTCACCATGTTCTACGTTATACCTGACACATTGTTTAAAGTGGCGTTAAACACCAATAAAACTGGTCACCATGTTCTATGTTATGCTTGACACATTGTTGAAAGTGTCGTTAAACACCAATAAAACTGGTCACCATGTTCTACGTTATGCCGGTCACATTGTTGAAAGTGTCATCAAGCACCAATAAAACTGGTCATCATCTTGTACGTTATACCTGACAGATTGTTGAAAGTGACATTAAACACCAATAAAACTGATCACCATGTTCTACCCTATAACTAACATTCTTGAAAGTGGCGTTAAACACCAATAAAACTGGTCACCATGTTCTACATTATTCCTGAAACATTGTTGAAAGTGTCGTTAAACACCAATAAAATTGGTCACCATGTTCTACGTTATGCCTGTCACATTGTTGAAAGTGTCATCAAGCACCAATAAAACTGGTCATCATCTTCTACGTTATACCTGACACATTGTTGAAAGTGGCATTAAACACCAATAAAACTGATCACCATGTTCTACCCTATAACTAACATTGTTGAAAGTGGCGTTAAACACCAATAAAACTGGTCACCATGTTCTACGTTATACCTGACATATTGTTTAAAGTGGCATTAAACACCAATAAAATTGGTCACCATGTTCTACGTTATACTTGACACATTGTTGAAAGTGTCGTTAAACACCAATACAACTGGTCACCATGTTCTACGTTATACCCGACACATTGTTGAAAGTGGCGTTAAACACCAATAAAACTGGTCACCATGTTCTACGTTATACTTGACACATTGTTGAAAGTGTCGTTAAACACCAATAAAACTGGTCACCATGTTCTACGTTATACCTGACACATTGTTTAAAGTGGCGTTAAACACCAATAAAACTGGTCACCATGTTCTATGTTATGCTTGACACATTGTTGAAAGTGTCATTAAACACCAATAAAACTGGTCACCATGTTCTACGTTATGCCGGTCACATTGTTGAAAGTGTCATCAAGCACCAATAAAACTGGTCATCATCTTGTACGTTATACCCGACAGATTGTTGAAAGTGACATTAAACACCAATAAAACTGATCACCATGTTCTACCCTATAACTAACATTCTTGAAAGTGGCGTTAAACACCAATAAAACTGGTCACCATGTTCTACATTATTCCTGAAACATTGTTGAAAGTGTCGTTAAACACCAATAAAATTGGTCACCATGTTCTACGTTATACTTGACACATTGTTGAAAGTGTCTTTAAACACCAATAAAACTGGACACCATGTTCTACGTTATACCTGACACATTGTTGAAAGTGGCGTTAAACACCAATAAAACTGGTCACCATGTTCTACGTTATACCTGACACATTGTTGAAAGTGTCGTTAAACACCAATAAAACTGGTCACCACGTTCTACGTTATACCTGACATATTGTTGACAGTGTCGTTAAACACCAATAAAACTGGTCACCATGTTCTACGTTATGCCGGTCACATTGTTGAAAGTGTCATCATGCACCAATAAAACTGGTCATCATCTTGTACGTTATACCTGACACATTGTTGAAAGTGGCATTAAACACCAATAAAACTGATCACCATGTTCTACCCTATAACTAACATTGTTGAAAGTGGCGTTAAACACCAATAAAACTGGTCACCATGTTCTACATTATTCCTGAAACATTGTTGAAAGTGTCGTTAAACACCAATAAAATTGTTCACCATGTTCTACGTTATACTTGACACATTGTTGAAAGTGTCATTAAACACCAATAAAACTGGTCACCATGTTCTACGTTATACCTGACACATTGTTGAAAGTGGCATTAAACACCAATAAAACTGGTCACCATGTTCTACGTTATACCTGACACATTGTTGAAAGTGTCGTTAAACACCAATAAAACTGGTCACCATGTTCTACGTTATACCCGACATATTGTTGGCAGTGTCGTTAAACACCAATAAAACTGGTCACCATGCTCTACGCTATGATTAACATTGTTGAAAGTGTCGTTAAGCACCAATAAAACTGGTCACCATGTTCTACGTCATACCTTACACATGGTTGAAAGTGGCGTTAAACACCAATAAAACTGGCCAGCATGTTATACGTTATATCGGACATATTGTTGAAAGTCGTTAAACCCCAATAAAACTGGCCAACATGTTCTACGCTATAACTAACATTGTTGAAAGTGGCGCTAAGCACCAATAAAATTGGTCACCATGTTATACTTTATACCTGTCACATTGTTGAAAGTGGCGTTAAACACCAATAAAACTGGCCACCATATTCTATGCTATAACTAACATTGTTTAAAGTGGCGTTAAACACCAATAAAACTTCTCACCATGTTATACGCTATACCCGACACATTGTTGAAAGTGTCGTTAAACACCAATAAAACTGGTCACCATGTTCTACGCTATACCTGACACATTGTTGAAAGTGTCGTTAAACACCAATAAAACTGGTCACCATGTTCTACGTTATATTTGACAGTTTTGAAAGTGTCGTTAAACACCAATAAAACTGGTCACCATGTTCTACGTTATACCTGACACATTGTTTAAAGTGGCGTAAAACACCAATAAAACTGGTCACCATGTTCTACGTTATATCTCACACATTGTTGAAAGTGTCGTTAAACACCAATAAAACTGGTCACCATGTTCTACGTTATACCTTACACATTGTTGAAAGTGTCGTTAAACACCAATAAAACTGGTCACCATGTTCTACGTTATACCTGACACATTGTTGAAAGTGGCGTTAAACACCAATAAAACTGGTCAACATGTTCTACGTTATACCTGACACATTGTTGAAAGTGGCGTTAAACACCAATAAAACTGGTCACCATGTTCTACCCTATAACTAACATTGTTGAAAGTGGCGTTAAACACCAATCAAACTGGTCACCATGTTCTACGTTATACCTGACATTGTTTAAAGTGGCATTAAACACCAATAAAATTGGTCACCATGTTCTATGTTATACTTGACACATTGTTGAAAGTGTCGTTAAACACCAATACAACTGGTCTCCATGTTCTACGTTATACCTGACACATTGTTTAAAGTGGCGTTAAACACCAATAAAACTGGTCACCATGTTCTATGTTATGCTTGACACATTGTTGAAAGTGTCGTTAAACACCAATAAAACTGGTCACCATGTTCTACGTTATGCCTGTCACATTGTTGAAAGTGTCATCAAGCACCAATAAAACTGGTCATCATCTTCTACGTTATACCTGACACATTGTTGAAAGTGGCATTAAACACCAATAAAACTGATCACCATGTTCTACGTTATACTTGACACATTGTTGAAAGTGTCGTTAAACACCAATACAACTGGTCACCATGTTCTACGTTATACTTGGCACATTGTTGAAAGTGTCGTTAAACACCAATACAACTGGTCACCATGTTCTACGTTATACCTGACACATTGTTTAAAGTGGCATTAAACACCAATAAAATTGGTCACCATGTTCTACGTTATACTTGACACATTGTTGAAAGTGGCGTTAAACACCAATAAAACTGGTCACCATGTTCTACGTTATACTTGACACATTGTTGAAAGTGGCGTTAAACACCAATACAACTGGTCACCATGTTCTACGTTATACCCGACACATTGTTGAAAGTGGCGTTAAACACCAATAAAACTGGTCACCATGTTCTACGTTATACTTGACACATTGTTGAAAGTGTCGTTAAACACCAATAAAACTGGTCACCATGTTCTACGTTATACCTGACACATTGTTTAAAGTGGCGTTAAACACCAATAAAACTGGTCACCATGTTCTATGTTATGCTTGACACATTGTTGAAAGTGTCGTTAAACACCAATAAAACTGGTCACCATGTTCTACGCTATGCCGGTCACATTGTTGAAAGTGTCATCAAGCACCAATAAAACTGGTCATCATCTTGTACGTTATACCTGACAGATTGTTGAAAGTGACATTAAACACCAATAAAACTGATCACCATGTTCTACCCTATAACTAACATTCTTGAAAGTGGCGTTAAACACCAATAAAACTGGTCACCATGTTCTACATTATTCCTGAAACATTGTTGAAAGTGTTGTTAAACACCAATAAAATTGGTCACCATGTTCTACGTTATACTTGACACATTGTTGAAAGTGTCATTAAACACCAATAAAACTGGTCACCATGTTCTACGTTATACCTGACACATTGTTTAAAGTGGCATTAAACACCAATAAAATTGGTCACCATGTTCTACGTTATACTTGACACATTGTTGAAAGTGTCGTTAAACACCAATACAACTGGTCACCATGTTCTACGTTATACCTGACACATTGTTGAAAGTGGCGTTAAACACCAATAAAACTGGTCACCATGTTCTACGTTATACTTGACACATTGTTGAAAGTGTCGTTAAACACCAATAAAACTGGTCACCATGTTCTACGTTATACCTGACACATTGTTTAAAGTGGCGTTAAACACCAATAAAACTGGTCACCATGTTCTATGTTATGCTTGACACATTGTTGAAAGTGTCGTTAAACACCAATAAAACTGGTCACCATGTTCTACGTTATGCCGGTCACATTGTTGAAAGTGTCATCAAGCACCAATAAAACTGGTCATCATCTTGTACGTTATACCTGACAGATTGTTGAAAGTGACATTAAACACCAATAAAACTGATCACCATGTCCTACCCTATAACTAACATTCTTGAAAGTGGCGTTAAACACCAATAAAACTGGTCACCATGTTCTACATTATTCCTGAAACATTGTTGAAAGTGTCGTTAAACACCAATAAAATTGGTCACCATGTTCTACGTTATGCCTGTCACATTGTTGAAAGTGTCATCAAGCACCAATAAAACTGGTCATCATCTTCTACGTTATACCTGACACATTGTTGAAAGTGGCATTAAACACCAATAAAACTGATCACCATGTTCTACCCTATAACTAACATTGTTGAAAGTGGCGTTAAACACCAATAAAACTGGTCACCATGTTCTACGTTATACCTGACACATTGTTTAAAGTGGCATTAAACACCAATAAAATTGGTCACCATGTTCTACGTTATACTTGACACATTGTTGAAAGTGTCGTTAAACACCAATACAACTGGTCACCATGTTCTACGTTATACCCGACACATTGTTGAAAGTGGCGTTAAACACCAATAAAACTGGTCACCATGTTCTACGTTATACTTGACACATTGTTGAAAGTGTCGTTAAACACCAATAAAACTGGTCACCATGTTCTACGTTATACCTGACACATTGTTTAAAGTGGCGTTAAACACCAATAAAACTGGTCACCATGTTCTATGTTATGCTTGACACATTGTTGAAAGTGTCATTAAACACCAATAAAACTGGTCACCATGTTCTACGTTATGCCGGTCACATTGTTGAAAGTGTCATCATGCACCAATAAAACTGGTCATCATCTTGTACGTTATACCTGACACATTGTTGAAAGTGGCATTAAAAACCAATAAAACTGATCACCATGTTCTACCCTATAACTAACATTGTTGAAAGTGGCGTTAAACACCAATAAAACTGGTCACCATGTTCTACATTATTCCTGAAACATTGTTGAAAGTGTCGTTAAACACCAATAAAATTGTTCACCATGTTCTACGTTATACTTGACACATTGTTGAAAGTGTCATTAAACACCAATAAAACTGGTCACCATGTTCTACGTTATACCTGACACATTGTTGAAAGTGGCGTTAAACACCAATAAAACTGGTCACCATGTTCTACGTTATACCCGACACATTGTTGAAAGTGTCGTTAAACACCAATAAAACTGGTCACCATGTTCTACGTTATACCTGACATATTGTTGGCAGTGTCGTTAAACACCAATAAAACTGGTCACCATGCTCTACGCTATAATTAACATTGTTGAAAGTGTCGTTAAGCACCAATAAAACTGGTCACCATGTTCTACGTCATACCTTACACATGGTTGAAAGTGGCGTTAAACACCAATAAAACTGGTCAGCATGTTATACGTTATATCGGACATATTGTTGAAAGTCGTTAAACCCCAATAAAACTGGCCAACATGTTCTACGCTATAACTAACATTGTTGAAAGTGGCGCTAAGCACCAATAAAATTGGTCACCATGTTATACTTTATACCTGTCACATTGTTGAAAGTGGCGTTAAACACCAATAAAACTGGCCACCATATTCTATGCTATAACTAACATTGTTTAAAGTGGCGTTAAACACCAATAAAACTTTTCACCATGTTATACGCTATACCCGACACATTGTTGAAAGTGTCGTTAAACACCAATAAAACTGGTCACCATGTTCTACGCTATACCTGACACATTGTTGAAAGTGTCGTTAAACACCAATAAAACTGGTCACCATGTTCTACGTTATATTTGACAGTTTTGAAAGTGTCGTTAAACACCAATAAAACTGGTCACCATGTTCTACGTTATACCTGACACATTGTTTAAAGTGGCGTAAAACACCAATAAAACTGGTCACCATGTTCTACGTTATATCTCACACATTGTTGAAAGTGTCGTTAAACACCAATAAAACTGGTCACCATGTTCTACGTTATACCTGACACATTGTTGAAAGTGTCGTTAAACACCAATAAAACTGGTCACCATGTTCTACGTTATACCTGACACATTGTTGAAAGTGGCGTTAAACACCAATAAAACTGGTCAACATGTTCTACGTTATACCTGACACATTGTTGAAAGTGGCGTTGAACACCAATAAAACTGGTCACCATGTTCTACGTTATACTTGACACATTGTTGAAAGTGTCGTTAAACACCAATAAAACTGGTCACCATGTTCTACGTTATACCTGACACATTGTTTAAAGTGGCGTTAAACACCAATAAAACTGGTCACCATGTTCTATGTTATGCTTGACACATTGTTGAAAGTGTCGTTAAACACCAATACAACTGGTCACCATGTTCTACGTTATACCTGACACATTGTTTAAAGTGGCATTAAACACCAATAAAATTGGTCACCATGTTCTACGTTATACTTGACACATTGTTGAAAGTGGCGTTAAACACCAATAAAACTGGTCACCATGTTCTACGTTATACCTGACACATTGTTTAAAGTGGCATTAAACACCAATAAAATTGGTCACCATGTTCTACGTTATACTTGACACATTGTTGAAAGTGTCGTTAAACACCAATACAACTGGTCACCATGTTCTACGTTATACCCGACACATTGTTGAAAGTGGCGTTAAACACCAATAAAACTGGTCACCATGTTCTACGTTATACTTGACACATTGTTGAAAGTGTCGTTAAACACCAATAAAACTGGTCACCATGTTCTACGTTATACCTGACACATTGTTTAAAGTGTCGTTAAACACCAATAAAACTGGTCACCATGTTCTATGTTATGCTTGGCACATTGTTGAAAGTGTCGTTAAACACCAATAAAACTGGTCACCATGTTCTACGTTATGCCGGTCACATTGTTGAAAGTGTCATCAAGCACCAATAAAACTGGTCATCATCTTGTACGTTATACCTGACAGATTGTTGAAAGTGACATTAAACACCAATAAAACTGGTCACCATGTTCTACATTATTCCTGAAACATTGTTGAAAGTGTTGTTAAACACCAATAAAATTGGTCACCATGTTCTACGTTATACTTGACACATTGTTGAAAGTGTCATTAAACACCAATAAAACTGGTCACCATGTTCTACGTTATACCTGACACATTGTTTAAAGTGGCATTAAACACCAATAAAATTGGTCACCATGTTCTACGTTATACTTGACACATTGTTGAAAGTGTCGTTAAACACCAATACAACTGGTCACCATGTTCTACGTTATACCCGACACATTGTTGAAAGTGGCGTTAAACACCAATAAAACTGGTCACCATGTTCTACGTTATACTTGACACATTGTTGAAAGTGTCGTTAAACACCAATAAAACTGGTCACCATGTTCTACGTTATACCTGACACATTGTTTAAAGTGGCGTTAAACACCAATAAAACTGGTCACCATGTTCTATGTTATGCTTGACACATTGTTGAAAGTGTCATTAAACACCAATAAAACTGGTCACCATGTTCTACGTTATGCCGGTCACATTGTTGAAAGTGTCATCAAGCACCAATAAAACTGGTCATCATCTTGTACGTTATACCCGACAGATTGTTGAAAGTGACATTAAACACCAATAAAACTGATCACCATGTTCTACCCTATAACTAACATTCTTGAAAGTGGCGTTAAACACCAATAAAACTGGTCACCATGTTCTACATTATTCCTGAAACATTGTTGAAAGTGTCGTTAAACACCAATAAAATTGGTCACCATGTTCTACGTTATACTTGACACATTGTTGAAAGTGTCTTTAAACACCAATAAAACTGGACACCATGTTCTACGTTATACCTGACACATTGTTGAAAGTGGCGTTAAACACCAATAAAACTGGTCACCATGTTCTACGTTATACCTGACACATTGTTGAAAGTGTCGTTAAACACCAATAAAACTGGTCACCACGTTCTACGTTATACCTGACATATTGTTGACAGTGTCGTTAAACACCAATAAAACTGGTCACCATGTTCTACGTTATGCCGGTCACATTGTTGAAAGTGTCATCATGCACCAATAAAACTGGTCATCATCTTGTACGTTATACCTGACACATTGTTGAAAGTGGCATTAAACACCAATAAAACTGATCACCATGTTCTACCCTATAACTAACATTGTTGAAAGTGGCGTTAAACACCAATAAAACTGGTCACCATGTTCTACATTATTCCTGAAACATTGTTGAAAGTGTCGTTAAACACCAATAAAATTGTTCACCATGTTCTACGTTATACTTGACACATTGTTGAAAGTGTCATTAAACACCAATAAAACTGGTCACCATGTTCTACGTTATACCTGACACATTGTTGAAAGTGGCATTAAACACCAATAAAACTGGTCACCATGTTCTACGTTATACCTGACACATTGTTGAAAGTGTCGTTAAACACCAATAAAACTGGTCACCATGTTCTACGTTATACCCGACATATTGTTGGCAGTGTCGTTAAACACCAATAAAACTGGTCACCATGCTCTACGCTATGATTAACATTGTTGAAAGTGTCGTTAAACACCAATAAAACTGGTCACCATGTTCTACGTCATACCTTACACATGGTTGAAAGTGGCGTTAAACACCAATAAAACTGGCCAGCATGTTATACGTTATATCGGACATATTGTTGAAAGTCGTTAAACCCCAATAAAACTGGCCAACATGTTCTACGCTATAACTAACATTGTTGAAAGTGGCGCTAAGCACCAATAAAATTGGTCACCATGTTATACTTTATACCTGTCACATTGTTGAAAGTGGCGTTAAACACCAATAAAACTGGCCACCATATTCTATGCTATAACTAACATTGTTTAAAGTGGCGTTAAACACCAATAAAACTTCTCACCATGTTATACGCTATACCCGACACATTGTTGAAAGTGTCGTTAAACACCAATAAAACTGGTCACCATGTTCTACGCTATACCTGACACATTGTTGAAAGTGTCGTTAAACACCAATAAAACTGGTCACCATGTTCTACGTTATATTTGACAGTTTTGAAAGTGTCGTTAAACACCAATAAAACTGGTCACCATGTTCTACGTTATACCTGACACATTGTTTAAAGTGGCGTAAAACACCAATAAAACTGGTCACCATGTTCTACGTTATATCTCACACATTGTTGAAAGTGTCGTTAAACACCAATAAAACTGGTCACCATGTTCTACGTTATACCTTACACATTGTTGAAAGTGTCGTTAAACACCAATAAAACTGGTCACCATGTTCTACGTTATACCTGACACATTGTTGAAAGTGGCGTTAAACACCAATAAAACTGGTCAACATGTTCTACGTTATACCTGACACATTGTTGAAAGTGGCGTTAAACACCAATAAAACTGGTCACCATGTTCTACCCTATAACTAACATTGTTGAAAGTGGCGTTAAACACCAATCAAACTGGTCACCATGTTCTACGTTATACCTGACATTGTTTAAAGTGGCATTAAACACCAATAAAATTGGTCACCATGTTCTATGTTATACTTGACACATTGTTGAAAGTGTCGTTAAACACCAATACAACTGGTCTCCATGTTCTACGTTATACCTGACACATTGTTTAAAGTGGCGTTAAACACCAATAAAACTGGTCACCATGTTCTATGTTATGCTTGACACATTGTTGAAAGTGTCGTTAAACACCAATAAAACTGGTCACCATGTTCTACGTTATGCCTGTCACATTGTTGAAAGTGTCATCAAGCACCAATAAAACTGGTCATCATCTTCTACGTTATACCTGACACATTGTTGAAAGTGGCATTAAACACCAATAAAACTGATCACCATGTTCTACGTTATACTTGACACATTGTTGAAAGTGTCGTTAAACACCAATACAACTGGTCACCATGTTCTACGTTATACTTGGCACATTGTTGAAAGTGTCGTTAAACACCAATACAACTGGTCACCATGTTCTACGTTATACCTGACACATTGTTTAAAGTGGCATTAAACACCAATAAAATTGGTCACCATGTTCTACGTTATACTTGACACATTGTTGAAAGTGGCGTTAAACACCAATAAAACTGGTCACCATGTTCTACGTTATACTTGACACATTGTTGAAAGTGGCGTTAAACACCAATACAACTGGTCACCATGTTCTACGTTATACCCGACACATTGTTGAAAGTGGCGTTAAACACCAATAAAACTGGTCACCATGTTCTACGTTATACTTGACACATTGTTGAAAGTGTCGTTAAACACCAATAAAACTGGTCACCATGTTCTACGTTATACCTGACACATTGTTTAAAGTGGCGTTAAACACCAATAAAACTGGTCACCATGTTCTATGTTATGCTTGACACATTGTTGAAAGTGTCGTTAAACACCAATAAAACTGGTCACCATGTTCTACGCTATGCCGGTCACATTGTTGAAAGTGTCATCAAGCACCAATAAAACTGGTCATCATCTTGTACGTTATACCTGACAGATTGTTGAAAGTGACATTAAACACCAATAAAACTGATCACCATGTTCTACCCTATAACTAACATTCTTGAAAGTGGCGTTAAACACCAATAAAACTGGTCACCATGTTCTACATTATTCCTGAAACATTGTTGAAAGTGTTGTTAAACACCAATAAAATTGGTCACCATGTTCTACGTTATACTTGACACATTGTTGAAAGTGTCATTAAACACCAATAAAACTGGTCACCATGTTCTACGTTATACCTGACACATTGTTTAAAGTGGCATTAAACACCAATAAAATTGGTCACCATGTTCTACGTTATACTTGACACATTGTTGAAAGTGTCGTTAAACACCAATACAACTGGTCACCATGTTCTACGTTATACCTGACACATTGTTGAAAGTGGCGTTAAACACCAATAAAACTGGTCACCATGTTCTACGTTATACTTGACACATTGTTGAAAGTGTCGTTAAACACCAATAAAACTGGTCACCATGTTCTACGTTATACCTGACACATTGTTTAAAGTGGCGTTAAACACCAATAAAACTGGTCACCATGTTCTATGTTATGCTTGACACATTGTTGAAAGTGTCGTTAAACACCAATAAAACTGGTCACCATGTTCTACGTTATGCCGGTCACATTGTTGAAAGTGTCATCAAGCACCAATAAAACTGGTCATCATCTTGTACGTTATACCTGACAGATTGTTGAAAGTGACATTAAACACCAATAAAACTGATCACCATGTCCTACCCTATAACTAACATTCTTGAAAGTGGCGTTAAACACCAATAAAACTGGTCACCATGTTCTACATTATTCCTGAAACATTGTTGAAAGTGTCGTTAAACACCAATAAAATTGGTCACCATGTTCTACGTTATGCCTGTCACATTGTTGAAAGTGTCATCAAGCACCAATAAAACTGGTCATCATCTTCTACGTTATACCTGACACATTGTTGAAAGTGGCATTAAACACCAATAAAACTGATCACCATGTTCTACCCTATAACTAACATTGTTGAAAGTGGCGTTAAACACCAATAAAACTGGTCACCATGTTCTACGTTATACCTGACACATTGTTTAAAGTGGCATTAAACACCAATAAAATTGGTCACCATGTTCTACGTTATACTTGACACATTGTTGAAAGTGTCGTTAAACACCAATACAACTGGTCACCATGTTCTACGTTATACCCGACACATTGTTGAAAGTGGCGTTAAACACCAATAAAACTGGTCACCATGTTCTACGTTATACTTGACACATTGTTGAAAGTGTCGTTAAACACCAATAAAACTGGTCACCATGTTCTACGTTATACCTGACACATTGTTTAAAGTGGCGTTAAACACCAATAAAACTGGTCACCATGTTCTATGTTATGCTTGACACATTGTTGAAAGTGTCATTAAACACCAATAAAACTGGTCACCATGTTCTACGTTATGCCGGTCACATTGTTGAAAGTGTCATCATGCACCAATAAAACTGGTCATCATCTTGTACGTTATACCTGACACATTGTTGAAAGTGGCATTAAAAACCAATAAAACTGATCACCATGTTCTACCCTATAACTAACATTGTTGAAAGTGGCGTTAAACACCAATAAAACTGGTCACCATGTTCTACATTATTCCTGAAACATTGTTGAAAGTGTCGTTAAACACCAATAAAATTGTTCACCATGTTCTACGTTATACTTGACACATTGTTGAAAGTGTCATTAAACACCAATAAAACTGGTCACCATGTTCTACGTTATACCTGACACATTGTTGAAAGTGGCGTTAAACACCAATAAAACTGGTCACCATGTTCTACGTTATACCCGACACATTGTTGAAAGTGTCGTTAAACACCAATAAAACTGGTCACCATGTTCTACGTTATACCTGACATATTGTTGGCAGTGTCGTTAAACACCAATAAAACTGGTCACCATGCTCTACGCTATAATTAACATTGTTGAAAGTGTCGTTAAGCACCAATAAAACTGGTCACCATGTTCTACGTCATACCTTACACATGGTTGAAAGTGGCGTTAAACACCAATAAAACTGGTCAGCATGTTATACGTTATATCGGACATATTGTTGAAAGTCGTTAAACCCCAATAAAACTGGCCAACATGTTCTACGCTATAACTAACATTGTTGAAAGTGGCGCTAAGCACCAATAAAATTGGTCACCATGTTATACTTTATACCTGTCACATTGTTGAAAGTGGCGTTAAACGCCAATAAAACTGGCCACCATATTCTATGCTATAACTAACATTGTTTAAAGTGGCGTTAAACACCAATAAAACTTCTCACCATGTTATACGCTATACCCGACACATTGTTGAAAGTGTCGTTAAACACCAATAAAACTGGTCACCATGTTCTACGCTATACCTGACACATTGTTGAAAGTGTCGTTAAACACCAATAAAACTGGTCACCATGTTCTACGTTATATTTGACAGTTTTGAAAGTGTCGTTAAACACCAATAAAACTGGTCACCATGTTCTACGTTATACCTGACACATTGTTTAAAGTGGCGTAAAACACCAATAAAACTGGTCACCATGTTCTACGTTATATCTCACACATTGTTGAAAGTGTCGTTAAACACCAATAAAACTGGTCACCATGTTCTACGTTATACCTGACACATTGTTGAAAGTGTCGTTAAACACCAATAAAACTGGTCACCATGTTCTACGTTATACCTGACACATTGTTGAAAGTGGCGTTAAACACCAATAAAACTGGTCAACATGTTCTACGTTATACCTGACACATTGTTGAAAGTGGCGTTGAACACCAATAAAACTGGTCACCATGTTCTACGTTATACTTGACACATTGTTGAAAGTGTCGTTAAACACCAATAAAACTGGTCACCATGTTCTACGTTATACCTGACACATTGTTTAAAGTGGCGTTAAACACCAATAAAACTGGTCACCATGTTCTATGTTATGCTTGACACATTGTTGAAAGTGTCGTTAAACACCAATACAACTGGTCACCATGTTCTACGTTATACCTGACACATTGTTTAAAGTGGCATTAAACACCAATAAAATTGGTCACCATGTTCTACGTTATACTTGACACATTGTTGAAAGTGGCGTTAAACACCAATAAAACTGGTCACCATGTTCTACGTTATACCTGACACATTGTTTAAAGTGGCATTAAACACCAATAAAATTGGTCACCATGTTCTACGTTATACTTGACACATTGTTGAAAGTGTCGTTAAACACCAATACAACTGGTCACCATGTTCTACGTTATACCCGACACATTGTTGAAAGTGGCGTTAAACACCAATAAAACTGGTCACCATGTTCTACGTTATACTTGACACATTGTTGAAAGTGTCGTTAAACACCAATAAAACTGGTCACCATGTTCTACGTTATACCTGACACATTGTTTAAAGTGTCGTTAAACACCAATAAAACTGGTCACCATGTTCTATGTTATGCTTGGCACATTGTTGAAAGTGTCGTTAAACACCAATAAAACTGGTCACCATGTTCTACGTTATGCCGGTCACATTGTTGAAAGTGTCATCAAGCACCAATAAAACTGGTCATCATCTTGTACGTTATACCTGACAGATTGTTGAAAGTGACATTAAACACCAATAAAACTGGTCACCATGTTCTACATTATTCCTGAAACATTGTTGAAAGTGTTGTTAAACACCAATAAAATTGGTCACCATGTTCTACGTTATACTTGACACATTGTTGAAAGTGTCATTAAACACCAATAAAACTGGTCACCATGTTCTACGTTATACCTGACACATTGTTTAAAGTGGCATTAAACACCAATAAAATTGGTCACCATGTTCTACGTTATACCCGACACATTGTTGAAAGTGGCGTTAAACACCAATAAAACTGGTCACCATGTTCTACGTTATACTTGACACATTGTTGAAAGTGTCGTTAAACACCAATAAAACTGGTCACCATGTTCTACGTTATACCTAACACATTGTTTAAAGTGGCGTTAAACACCAATAAAACTGGTCACCATGTTCTATGTTATGCTTGACACATTGTTGAAAGTGTCATTAAACACCAATAAAACTGGTCACCATGTTCTACGTTATGCCGGTCACATTGTTGAAAGTGTCATCAAGCACCAATAAAACTGGTCATCATCTTGTACGTTATACCTGACAGATTGTTGAAAGTGACATTAAACACCAATAAAACTGATCACCATGTTCTACCCTATAACTAACATTCTTGAAAGTGGCGTTAAACACCAATAAAACTGGTCACCATGTTCTACATTATTCCTGAAACATTGTTGAAAGTGTCGTTAAACACCAATAAAATTGGTCACCATGTTCTACGTTATGCCTGTCACATTGTTGAAAGTGTCATCAAGCACCAATAAAACTGGTCATCATCTTCTACGTTATACCTGACACATTGTTGAAAGTGGCATTAAACACCAATAAAACTGATCACCATGTTCTACCCTATAACTAACATTGTTGAAAGTGGCGTTAAACACCAATAAAACTGGTCACCATGTTCTACGTTATACCTGACACATTGTTTAAAGTGGCATTAAACACCAATAAAATTGGTCACCATGTTCTACGTTATACTTGACACATTGTTGAAAGTGTCGTTAAACACCAATACAACTGGTCACCATGTTCTACGTTATACCCGA
Organism: Bathymodiolus septemdierum; assembly: GCA_963383655.1. Taxonomy (NCBI): domain Eukaryota; kingdom Metazoa; phylum Mollusca; class Bivalvia; order Mytilida; family Modiolidae; genus Bathymodiolus; species Bathymodiolus septemdierum. The sequence goes on along the minus strand of OY726525.1, from coordinate 4,012,043 downwards.
CACATTGTTGAAAGTGGCGTTAAACACCAATAAAACTGGTCACCATGTTCTACGTTATACTTGACACATTGTTGAAAGTGTCGTTAAACACCAATAAAACTGGTCACCATGTTCTACGTTATACCTGACACATTGTTTAAAGTGGCGTTAAACACCAATAAAACTGGTCACCATGTTCTACGTTATGCCGGTCACATTGTTGAAAGTGTCATCAAGCACCAATAAAACTGGTCATCATCTTGTACGTTATACCTGACAGATTGTTGAAAGTGACATTAAACACCAATAAAACTGATCACCATGTTCTACCCTATAACTAACATTTTTGAAAGTGGCGTTAAACACCAATAAAACTGGTCACCATGTTCTACATTATTCCTGAAACATTGTTGAAAGTGTCGTTAAACACCAATAAAATTGGTCACCATGTTCTACGTTATACTTGACACATTGTTGAAAGTGTCTTTAAACACCAATAAAACTGGTCACCATGTTCTACGTTATACCTGACACATTGTTGAAAGTGGCGTTAAACACCAATAAAACTGGTCACCATGTTCTACGTTATACCTGACACATTGTTGAAAGTGTCGTTAAACACCAATAAAACTGGTCACCACGTTCTACGTTATACCTGACATATTGTTGACAGTGTCGTTAAACACCAATAAAACTGGTCACCATGTTCTACGTTATGCCGGTCACATTGTTGAAAGTGTCATCATGCACCAATAAAACTGGTCATCATCTTGTACGTTATACCTGACACATTGTTGAAAGTGGCATTAAACACCAATAAAACTGATCACCATGTTCTACCCTATAACTAACATTGTTGAAAGTGGCGTTAAACACCAATAAAACTGGTCACCATGTTCTACATTATTCCTGAAACATTGTTGAAAGTGTCGTTAAACACCAATAAAATTGTTCACCATGTTCTACGTTATACTTGACACATTGTTGAAAGTGTCATTAAACACCAATAAAACTGGTCACCATGTTCTACGTTATACCTGACACATTGTTGAAAGTGGCGTTAAACACCAATAAAACTGGTCACCATGTTCTACGTTATACCTGACACATTGTTGAAAGTGTCGTTAAACACCAATAAAACTGGTCACCATGTTCTACGTTATACCTGACATATTGTTGGCAGTGTCGTTAAACACCAATAAAACTGGTCACCATGCTCTACGCTATAATTAACATTGTTGAAAGTGTCGTTAAGCACCAATAAAACTGGTCACCATGTTCTACGTCATACCTTACACATGGTTGAAAGTGGCGTTAAACACCAATAAAACTGGCCAGCATGTTATACGTTATATCGGACATATTGTTGAAAGTCGTTAAACCCCAATAAAACTGGCCAACATGTTCTACGCTATAACTAACATTGTTGAAAGTGGCGCTAAGCACCAATAAAATTGGTCACCATGTTATACTTTATACCTGTCACATTGTTGAAAGTGGCGTTAAACACCAATAAAACTGGCCACCATATTCTATGCTATAACTAACATTGTTTAAAGTGGCGTTAAACACCAATAAAACTTCTCACCATGTTATACGCTATACCTGACACATTGTTGAAAGTGTCGTTAAACACCAATAAAACTGGTCACCATGTTCTACGCTATACCTGACACATTGTTGAAAGTGTCGTTAAACACCAATAAAACTGGTCACCATGTTCTACGTTATATTTGACAGTTTTGAAAGTGTCGTTAAACACCAATAAAACTGGTCACCATGTTCTACGTTATACCTGACACATTGTTTAAAGTGGCGTAAAACACCAATAAAACTGGTCACCATGTTCTACGTTATATCTCACACATTGTTGAAAGTGTCGTTAAACACCAATAAAACTGGTCACCATGTTCTACGTTATACCTGACACATTGTTGAAAGTGTCGTTAAACACCAATAAAACTGGTCACCATGTTCTACGTTATACCTGACACATTGTTGAAAGTGGCGTTAAACACCAAAAAAACTGGTCAACATGTTCTACGTTATACCTGACACATTGTTGAAAGTGGCGTTAAACACCAATAAAACTGGTCACCATGTTCTACGTTATACTTGACACATTGTTGAAAGTGTCGTTAAACACCAATAAAACTGGTCACCATGTTCTACGTTATACCTGACACATTGTTTAAAGTGGCGTTAAACACCAATAAAACTGGTCACCATGTTCTATGTTATGCTTGACACATTGTTGAAAGTGTCGTTAAACACCAATAAAACTGGTCACCATGTTCTACGTTATACCTGACACATTGTTGAAAGTGGCGTTAAACACCAATAAAACTGGTCACCATGTTCTACGTTATACCCGACACATTGTTGAAAGTGTCGTTAAACACCAATAAAACTGGTCACCATGTTCTACGTTATACCTGACATATTGTTGGCAGTGTCGTTAAACACCAATAAAACTGGTCACCATGCTCTACGCTATAATTAACATTGTTGAAAGTGTCGTTAAGCACCAATAAAACTGGTCACCATGTTCTACGTCATACCTTACACATGGTTGAAAGTGGCGTTAAACACCAATAAAACTGGTCAGCATGTTATACGTTATATCGGACATATTGTTGAAAGTCGTTAAACCCCAATAAAACTGGCCAACATGTTCTACGCTATAACTAACATTGTTGAAAGTGGCGCTAAGCACCAATAAAATTGGTCACCATGTTATACTTTATACCTGTCACATTGTTGAAAGTGGCGTTAAACACCAATAAAACTGGCCACCATATTCTATGCTATAACTAACATTGTTTAAAGTGGCGTTAAACACCAATAAAACTTCTCACCATGTTATACGCTATACCCGACACATTGTTGAAAGTGTCGTTAAACACCAATAAAACTGGTCACCATGTTCTACGCTATACCTGACACATTGTTGAAAGTGTCGTTAAACACCAATAAAACTGGTCACCATGTTCTACGTTATATTTGACAGTTTTGAAAGTGTCGTTAAACACCAATAAAACTGGTCACCATGTTCTACGTTATACCTGACACATTGTTTAAAGTGGCGTAAAACACCAATAAAACTGGTCACCATGTTCTACGTTATATCTCACACATTGTTGAAAGTGTCGTTAAACACCAATAAAACTGGTCACCATGTTCTACGTTATACCTGACACATTGTTGAAAGTGTCGTTAAACACCAATAAAACTGGTCACCATGTTCTACGTTATACCTGACACATTGTTGAAAGTGGCGTTAAACACCAATAAAACTGGTCAACATGTTCTACGTTATACCTGACACATTGTTGAAAGTGGCGTTGAACACCAATAAAACTGGTCACCATGTTCTACGTTATACTTGACACATTGTTGAAAGTGTCGTTAAACACCAATAAAACTGGTCACCATGTTCTACGTTATACCTGACACATTGTTTAAAGTGGCGTTAAACACCAATAAAACTGGTCACCATGTTCTATGTTATGCTTGACACATTGTTGAAAGTGTCGTTAAACACCAATACAACTGGTCACCATGTTCTACGTTATACCTGACACATTGTTTAAAGTGGCATTAAACACCAATAAAATTGGTCACCATGTTCTACGTTATACTTGACACATTGTTGAAAGTGGCGTTAAACACCAATAAAACTGGTCACCATGTTCTACGTTATACCTGACACATTGTTTAAAGTGGCATTAAACACCAATAAAATTGGTCACCATGTTCTACGTTATACTTGACACATTGTTGAAAGTGTCGTTAAACACCAATACAACTGGTCACCATGTTCTACGTTATACCCGACACATTGTTGAAAGTGGCGTTAAACACCAATAAAACTGGTCACCATGTTCTACGTTATACTTGACACATTGTTGAAAGTGTCGTTAAACACCAATAAAACTGGTCACCATGTTCTACGTTATACCTGACACATTGTTTAAAGTGTCGTTAAACACCAATAAAACTGGTCACCATGTTCTATGTTATGCTTGGCACATTGTTGAAAGTGTCGTTAAACACCAATAAAACTGGTCACCATGTTCTACGTTATGCCGGTCACATTGTTGAAAGTGTCATCAAGCACCAATAAAACTGGTCATCATCTTGTACGTTATACCTGACAGATTGTTGAAAGTGACATTAAACACCAATAAAACTGGTCACCATGTTCTACATTATTCCTGAAACATTGTTGAAAGTGTTGTTAAACACCAATAAAATTGGTCACCATGTTCTACGTTATACTTGACACATTGTTGAAAGTGTCATTAAACACCAATAAAACTGGTCACCATGTTCTACGTTATACCTGACACATTGTTTAAAGTGGCATTAAACACCAATAAAATTGGTCACCATGTTCTACGTTATACTTGACACATTGTTGAAAGTGTCGTTAAACACCAATACAACTGGTCACCATGTTCTACGTTATACCCGACACATTGTTGAAAGTGGCGTTAAACACCAATAAAACTGGTCACCATGTTCTACGTTATACTTGACACATTGTTGAAAGTGTCGTTAAACACCAATAAAACTGGTCACCATGTTCTACGTTATACCTAACACATTGTTTAAAGTGGCGTTAAACACCAATAAAACTGGTCACCATGTTCTATGTTATGCTTGACACATTGTTGAAAGTGTCATTAAACACCAATAAAACTGGTCACCATGTTCTACGTTATGCCGGTCACATTGTTGAAAGTGTCATCAAGCACCAATAAAACTGGTCATCATCTTGTACGTTATACCTGACAGATTGTTGAAAGTGACATTAAACACCAATAAAACTGATCACCATGTTCTACCCTATAACTAACATTCTTGAAAGTGGCGTTAAACACCAATAAAACTGGTCACCATGTTCTACATTATTCCTGAAACATTGTTGAAAGTGTCGTTAAACACCAATAAAATTGGTCACCATGTTCTACGTTATGCCTGTCACATTGTTGAAAGTGTCATCAAGCACCAATAAAACTGGTCATCATCTTCTACGTTATACCTGACACATTGTTGAAAGTGGCATTAAACACCAATAAAACTGATCACCATGTTCTACCCTATAACTAACATTGTTGAAAGTGGCGTTAAACACCAATAAAACTGGTCACCATGTTCTACGTTATACCTGACACATTGTTTAAAGTGGCATTAAACACCAATAAAATTGGTCACCATGTTCTACGTTATACTTGACACATTGTTGAAAGTGTCGTTAAACACCAATACAACTGGTCACCATGTTCTACGTTATACCCGACACATTGTTGAAAGTGGCGTTAAACACCAATAAAACTGGTCACCATGTTCTACGTTATACTTGACACATTGTTGAAAGTGTCGTTAAACACCAATAAAACTGGTCACCATGTTCTACGTTATACCTGACACATTGTTTAAAGTGGCGTTAAACACCAATAAAACTGGTCACCATGTTCTACGTTATGCCGGTCACATTGTTGAAAGTGTCATCAAGCACCAATAAAACTGGTCATCATCTTGTACGTTATACCTGACAGATTGTTGAAAGTGACATTAAACACCAATAAAACTGATCACCATGTTCTACCCTATAACTAACATTTTTGAAAGTGGCGTTAAACACCAATAAAACTGGTCACCATGTTCTACATTATTCCTGAAACATTGTTGAAAGTGTCGTTAAACACCAATAAAATTGGTCACCATGTTCTACGTTATACTTGACACATTGTTGAAAGTGTCTTTAAACACCAATAAAACTGGTCACCATGTTCTACGTTATACCTGACACATTGTTGAAAGTGGCGTTAAACACCAATAAAACTGGTCACCATGTTCTACGTTATACCTGACACATTGTTGAAAGTGTCGTTAAACACCAATAAAACTGGTCACCACGTTCTACGTTATACCTGACATATTGTTGACAGTGTCGTTAAACACCAATAAAACTGGTCACCATGTTCTACGTTATGCCGGTCACATTGTTGAAAGTGTCATCATGCACCAATAAAACTGGTCATCATCTTGTACGTTATACCTGACACATTGTTGAAAGTGGCATTAAACACCAATAAAACTGATCACCATGTTCTACCCTATAACTAACATTGTTGAAAGTGGCGTTAAACACCAATAAAACTGGTCACCATGTTCTACATTATTCCTGAAACATTGTTGAAAGTGTCGTTAAACACCAATAAAATTGTTCACCATGTTCTACGTTATACTTGACACATTGTTGAAAGTGTCATTAAACACCAATAAAACTGGTCACCATGTTCTACGTTATACCTGACACATTGTTGAAAGTGGCGTTAAACACCAATAAAACTGGTCACCATGTTCTACGTTATACCTGACACATTGTTGAAAGTGTCGTTAAACACCAATAAAACTGGTCACCATGTTCTACGTTATACCTGACATATTGTTGGCAGTGTCGTTAAACACCAATAAAACTGGTCACCATGCTCTACGCTATAATTAACATTGTTGAAAGTGTCGTTAAGCACCAATAAAACTGGTCACCATGTTCTACGTCATACCTTACACATGGTTGAAAGTGGCGTTAAACACCAATAAAACTGGCCAGCATGTTATACGTTATATCGGACATATTGTTGAAAGTCGTTAAACCCCAATAAAACTGGCCAACATGTTCTACGCTATAACTAACATTGTTGAAAGTGGCGCTAAGCACCAATAAAATTGGTCACCATGTTATACTTTATACCTGTCACATTGTTGAAAGTGGCGTTAAACACCAATAAAACTGGCCACCATATTCTATGCTATAACTAACATTGTTTAAAGTGGCGTTAAACACCAATAAAACTTCTCACCATGTTATACGCTATACCTGACACATTGTTGAAAGTGTCGTTAAACACCAATAAAACTGGTCACCATGTTCTACGCTATACCTGACACATTGTTGAAAGTGTCGTTAAACACCAATAAAACTGGTCACCATGTTCTACGTTATATTTGACAGTTTTGAAAGTGTCGTTAAACACCAATAAAACTGGTCACCATGTTCTACGTTATACCTGACACATTGTTTAAAGTGGCGTAAAACACCAATAAAACTGGTCACCATGTTCTACGTTATATCTCACACATTGTTGAAAGTGTCGTTAAACACCAATAAAACTGGTCACCATGTTCTACGTTATACCTGACACATTGTTGAAAGTGTCGTTAAACACCAATAAAACTGGTCACCATGTTCTACGTTATACCTGACACATTGTTGAAAGTGGCGTTAAACACCAAAAAAACTGGTCAACATGTTCTACGTTATACCTGACACATTGTTGAAAGTGGCGTTAAACACCAATAAAACTGGTCACCATGTTCTACGTTATACTTGACACATTGTTGAAAGTGTCGTTAAACACCAATAAAACTGGTCACCATGTTCTACGTTATACCTGACACATTGTTTAAAGTGGCGTTAAACACCAATAAAACTGGTCACCATGTTCTATGTTATGCTTGACACATTGTTGAAAGTGTCGTTAAACACCAATAAAACTGGTCACCATGTTCTACGTTATGCCGGTCACATTGTTGAAAGTGTCATCAAGCACCAATAAAACTGGTCATCATCTTGTACGTTATACCTGACAGATTGTTGAAAGTGACATTAAACACCAATAAAACTGATCACCATGTTCTACCCTATAACTAACATTCTTGAAAGTGGCGTTAAACACCAATAAAACTGGTCACCATGTTCTACATTATTCCTGAAACATTGTTGAAAGTGTCGTTAAACACCTATAAAATTGGTCACCATGTTCTACGTTATACTTGACACATTGTTGAAAGTGTCGTTAAACACCAATAAAACTGGTCACCATGTTCTACGTTATACCTGACACATTGTTTAAAGTGGCGTTAAACACCAATAAAACTGGTCACCATGTTCTACGTTATGCCGGTCACATTGTTGAAAGTGTCATCAAGCACCAATAAAACTGGTCATCATCTTGTACGTTATACCTGACAGATTGTTGAAAGTGACATTAAACACCAATAAAACTGATCACCATGTTCTACCCTATAACTAACATTCTTGAAAGTGGCGTTAAACACCAATAAAACTGGTCACCATGTTCTACATTATTCCTGAAACATTGTTGAAAGTGTCGTTAAACACCAATAAAATTGGTCACCATGTTCTACGTTATACTTGACACATTGTTGAAAGTGTCTTTAAACACCAATAAAACTGGTCACCATGTTCTACGTTATACCTGACACATTGTTGAAAGTGGCGTTAAACACCAATAAAACTGGTCACCATGTTCTACGTTATACCTGACACATTGTTGAAAGTGTCGTTAAACACCAATAAAACTGGTCACCACGTTCTACGTTATACCTGACATATTGTTGACAGTGTCGTTAAACACCAATAAAACTGGTCACCATGTTCTACGTTATGCCGGTCACATTGTTGAAAGTGTCATCATGCACCAATAAAACTGGTCATCATCTTGTACGTTATACCTGACACATTGTTGAAAGTGGCATTAAACACCAATAAAACTGATCACCATGTTCTACCCTATAACTAACATTGTTGAAAGTGGCGTTAAACACCAATAAAACTGGTCACCATGTTCTACATTATTCCTGAAACATTGTTGAAAGTGTCGTTAAACACCAATAAAATTGTTCACCATGTTCTACGTTATACTTGACACATTGTTGAAAGTGTCATTAAACACCAATAAAACTGGTCACCATGTTCTACGTTATACCTGACACATTGTTGAAAGTGGCGTTAAACACCAATAAAACTGGTCACCATGTTCTACGTTATACCTGACACATTGTTGAAAGTGTCGTTAAACACCAATAAAACTGGTCACCATGTTCTACGTTATACCTGACATATTGTTGGCAGTGTCGTTAAACACCAATAAAACTGGTCACCATGCTCTACGCTATAATTAACATTGTTGAAAGTGTCGTTAAGCACCAATAAAACTGGTCACCATGTTCTACGTCATACCTTACACATGGTTGAAAGTGGCGTTAAACACCAATAAAACTGGCCAGCATGTTATACGTTATATCGGACATATTGTTGAAAGTCGTTAAACCCCAATAAAACTGGCCAACATGTTCTACGCTATAACTAACATTGTTGAAAGTGGCGCTAAGCACCAATAAAATTGGTCACCATGTTATACTTTATACCTGTCACATTGTTGAAAGTGGCGTTAAACACCAATAAAACTGGCCACCATATTCTATGCTATAACTAACATTGTTTAAAGTGGCGTTAAACACCAATAAAACTTCTCACCATGTTATACGCTATACCTGACACATTGTTGAAAGTGTCGTTAAACACCAATAAAACTGGTCACCATGTTCTACGCTATACCTGACACATTGTTGAAAGTGTCGTTAAACACCAATAAAACTGGTCACCATGTTCTACGTTATATTTGACAGTTTTGAAAGTGTCGTTAAACACCAATAAAACTGGTCACCATGTTCTACGTTATACCTGACACATTGTTTAAAGTGGCGTAAAACACCAATAAAACTGGTCACCATGTTCTACGTTATATCTCACACATTGTTGAAAGTGTCGTTAAACACCAATAAAACTGGTCACCATGTTCTACGTTATACCTGACACATTGTTGAGTGTCGTTAAACACCAATAAAACTGGTCACCATGTTCTACGTTATACCTGACACATTGTTGAAAGTGGCGTTAAACACCAAAAAAACTGGTCAACATGTTCTACGTTATACCTGACACATTGTTGAAAGTGGCGTTAAACACCAATAAAACTGGTCACCATGTTCTACGTTATACTTGACACATTGTTGAAAGTGTGGTTAAACACCAATAAAACTGGTCACCATGTTCTACGTTATACCTGACACATTGTTTAAAGTGGCGTTAAACACCAATAAAACTGGTCACCATGTTCTATGTTATGCTTGACACATTGTTGAAAGTGTCGTTAAACACCAATAAAACTGGTCACCATGTTCTACGTTATGCCGGTCACATTGTTGAAAGTGTCATCAAGCACCAATAAAACTGGTCATCATCTTGTACGTTATACCTGACAGATTGTTGAAAGTGACATTAAACACCAATAAAACTGATCACCATGTTCTACCCTATAACTAACATTCTTGAAAGTGGCGTTAAACACCAATAAAACTGGTCACCATGTTCTACATTATTCCTGAAACATTGTTGAAAGTGTCGTTAAACACCTATAAAATTGGTCACCATGTTCTACGTTATACTTGACACATTGTTGAAAGTGTCTTTAAACACCAATAAAACTGGTCACCATGTTCTACGTTATACCTGACACATTGTTGAAAGTGGCGTTAAACACCAATAAAACTGGTCACCATGTTCTACGCTATACCTGACACATTGTTGAAAGTGTCGTTAAACACCAATAAAACTGGTCACCACGTTCTACGTTATACCTGACATATTGTTGACAGTGTCGTTAAACACCAATAAAACTGGTCACCATGTTCTACGTTATGCCGGTCACATTGTTGAAAGTGTCATCATGCACCAATAAAACTGGTCATCATCTTGTACGTTATACCTGACACATTGTTGAAAGTGGCATTAAACACCAATAAAACTGATCACCATGTTCTACCCTATAACTAACATTGTTGAAAGTGGCGTTAAACACCAATAAAACTGGTCACCATGTTCTACATTATTCCTGAAACATTGTTGAAAGTGTCGTTAAACACCAATAAAATTGTTCACCATGTTCTACGTTATACTCGACACATTGTTGAAAGTGTCATTAAACACCAATAAAACTGGTCACCATGTTCTACGTTATACCTGACACATTGTTGAAAGTGGCGTTAAACACCAATAAAACTGGTCACCATGCTCTACGCTATAATTAACATTGTTGAAAGTGTCGTTAAGCACCAATAAAACTGGCCAGCATGTTATACGTTATATCGGACATATTGTTGAAAGTCGTTAAACCCCAATAAAACTGGCCAATATGTTCTACGCTATAACTAACATTGTTGAAAGTGGCGCTAAGCACCAATAAAATTGGTCACCATGTTATACTTTATACCTGTCACATTGTTGAAAGTGGCGTTAAACACCAATAAAACTGGCCACCATATTCTATGCTATAACTAACATTGTTTAAAGTGGCGTTAAACACCAATAAAACTTCTCACCATGTTATACGCTATACCTGACACATTGTTGAAAGTGTCGTTAAACACCAATAAAACTGGTCACCATGTTCTACGCTATACCTGACACATTGTTGAAAGTGTTGTTAAACACCAATAAAACTGGTCACCATGTTCTACGTTATATTTGACAGTTTTGAAAGTGTCGTTAAACACCAATAAAACTGGTCATCATGTTCTACGTTATACCTGACACATTGTTTAAAGTGGCGTAAAACACCAATAAAACTGGTCACCATGTTCTACGTTATATCTCACACATTGTTGAAAGTGTCGTTAAACACCAATAAAACTGGTCACCATGTTCTACGTTATACCTGACACATTGTTGAAAGTGTCGTTAAACACCAATAAAACTGGTCACCATGTTCTACGTTATACCTGACACATTGTTGAAAGTGGCGTTAAACACCAATAAAACTGGTCAACATGTTCTACGTTATACCTGACACATTGTTGAAAGTGTCGTTAAACACCAATAAAACTGGTCACCACGTTCTACGTTATACCTGACATATTGTTGACAGTGTCGTTAAACACCAATAAAACTGGTCACCATGTTCTACGTTATGCCGGTCACATTGTTGAAAGTGTCATCAAGCACCAATAAAACTGGTCATCATCTTGTACGTTATACCTGACACATTGTTGAAAGTGGCATTAAACACCAATAAAACTGATCACCATGTTCTACCCTATAACTAACATTGTTGAAAGTGGCGTTAAACACCAATAAAACTGGTCACCATGTTCTACATTATTCCTGAAACATTGTTGAAAGTGTCGTTAAACACCAATAAAATTGTTCACCATGTTCTACGTTATACTTGACACATTGTTGAAAGTGTCATTAAACACCAATAAAACTGGTCACCATGTTCTACGTTATACCTGACACATTGTTGAAAGTGGCGTTAAACACCAATAAAACTGGTCACCATGTTCTACGTTATACCTGACACATTGTTGAAAGTGTCGTTAAACACCAATAAAACTGGTCACCATGTTCTACGTTATACCTGACATATTGTTGGCAGTGTCGTTAAACACCAATAAAACTGGTCACCATGCTCTACGCTATAATTAACATTGTTGAAAGTGTCGTTAAGCACCAATAAAACTGGTCACCATGTTCTACGTCATACCTTACACATGGTTGAAAGTGGCGTTAAACACCAATAAAACTGGCCAGCATGTTATACGTTATATCGGACATATTGTTGAAAGTCGTTAAACCCCAATAAAACTGGCCAACATGTTCTACGCTATAACTAACATTGTTGAAAGTGGCGCTAAGCACCAATAAAATTGGTCACCATGTTATACTTTATACCTGTCACATTGTTGAAAGTGGCGTTAAACACCAATAAAACTGGCCACCATATTCTATGCTATAACTAACATTGTTTAAAGTGGCGTTAAACACCAATAAAACTTCTCACCATGTTATACGCTATACCTGACACATTGTTGAAAGTGTCGTTAAACACCAATAAAACTGGTCACCATGTTCTACGCTATACCTGACACATTGTTGAAAGTGTCGTTAAACACCAATAAAACTGGTCACCATGTTCTACGTTATATTTGACAGTTTTGAAAGTGTCGTTAAACACCAATAAAACTGGTCACCATGTTCTACGTTATACCTGACACATTGTTTAAAGTGGCGTAAAACACCAATAAAACTGGTCACCATGTTCTACGTTATATCTCACACATTGTTGAAAGTGTCGTTAAACACCAATAAAACTGGTCACCATGTTCTACGTTATACCTGACACATTGTTGAGTGTCGTTAAACACCAATAAAACTGGTCACCATGTTCTACGTTATACCTGACACATTGTTGAAAGTGGCGTTAAACACCAAAAAAACTGGTCAACATGTTCTACGTTATACCTGACACATTGTTGAAAGTGGCGTTAAACACCAATAAAACTGGTCACCATGTTCTACGTTATACTTGACACATTGTTGAAAGTGTGGTTAAACACCAATAAAACTGGTCACCATGTTCTACGTTATACCTGACACATTGTTTAAAGTGGCGTTAAACACCAATAAAACTGGTCACCATGTTCTATGTTATGCTTGACACATTGTTGAAAGTGTCGTTAAACACCAATAAAACTGGTCACCATGTTCTACGTTATGCCGGTCACATTGTTGAAAGTGTCATCAAGCACCAATAAAACTGGTCATCATCTTGTACGTTATACCTGACAGATTGTTGAAAGTGACATTAAACACCAATAAAACTGATCACCATGTTCTACCCTATAACTAACATTCTTGAAAGTGGCGTTAAACACCAATAAAACTGGTCACCATGTTCTACATTATTCCTGAAACATTGTTGAAAGTGTCGTTAAACACCTATAAAATTGGTCACCATGTTCTACGTTATACTTGACACATTGTTGAAAGTGTCTTTAAACACCAATAAAACTGGTCACCATGTTCTACGTTATACCTGACACATTGTTGAAAGTGGCGTTAAACACCAATAAAACTGGTCACCATGTTCTACGCTATACCTGACACATTGTTGAAAGTGTCGTTAAACACCAATAAAACTGGTCACCACGTTCTACGTTATACCTGACATATTGTTGACAGTGTCGTTAAACACCAATAAAACTGGTCACCATGTTCTACGTTATGCCGGTCACATTGTTGAAAGTGTCATCATGCACCAATAAAACTGGTCATCATCTTGTACGTTATACCTGACACATTGTTGAAAGTGGCATTAAACACCAATAAAACTGATCACCATGTTCTACCCTATAACTAACATTGTTGAAAGTGGCGTTAAACACCAATAAAACTGGTCACCATGTTCTACATTATTCCTGAAACATTGTTGAAAGTGTCGTTAAACACCAATAAAATTGTTCACCATGTTCTACGTTATACTCGACACATTGTTGAAAGTGTCATTAAACACCAATAAAACTGGTCACCATGTTCTACGTTATACCTGACACATTGTTGAAAGTGGCGTTAAACACCAATAAAACTGGTCACCATGCTCTACGCTATAATTAACATTGTTGAAAGTGTCGTTAAGCACCAATAAAACTGGCCAGCATGTTATACGTTATATCGGACATATTGTTGAAAGTCGTTAAACCCCAATAAAACTGGCCAATATGTTCTACGCTATAACTAACATTGTTGAAAGTGGCGCTAAGCACCAATAAAATTGGTCACCATGTTATACTTTATACCTGTCACATTGTTGAAAGTGGCGTTAAACACCAATAAAACTGGCCACCATATTCTATGCTATAACTAACATTGTTTAAAGTGGCGTTAAACACCAATAAAACTTCTCACCATGTTATACGCTATACCTGACACATTGTTGAAAGTGTCGTTAAACACCAATAAAACTGGTCACCATGTTCTACGCTATACCTGACACATTGTTGAAAGTGTTGTTAAACACCAATAAAACTGGTCACCATGTTCTACGTTATATTTGACAGTTTTGAAAGTGTCGTTAAACACCAATAAAACTGGTCATCATGTTCTACGTTATACCTGACACATTGTTTAAAGTGGCGTAAAACACCAATAAAACTGGTCACCATGTTCTACGTTATATCTCACACATTGTTGAAAGTGTCGTTAAACACCAATAAAACTGGTCACCATGTTCTACGTTATACCTGACACATTGTTGAAAGTGTCGTTAAACACCAATAAAACTGGTCACCATGTTCTACGTTATACCTGACACATTGTTGAAAGTGGCGTTAAACACCAATAAAACTGGTCAACATGTTCTACGTTATACCTGACACATTGTTGAAAGTGTCGTTAAACACCAATAAAACTGGTCACCACGTTCTACGTTATACCTGACATATTGTTGACAGTGTCGTTAAACACCAATAAAACTGGTCACCATGTTCTACGTTATGCCGGTCACATTGTTGAAAGTGTCATCAAGCACCAATAAAACTGGTCATCATCTTGTACGTTATACCTGACACATTGTTGAAAGTGGCATTAAACACCAATAAAACTGATCACCATGTTCTACCCTATAACTAACATTGTTGAAAGTGGCGTTAAACACCAATAAAACTGGTCACCATGTTCTACATTATTCCTGAAACATTGTTGAAAGTGTCGTTAAACACCAATAAAATTGTTCACCATGTTCTACGTTATACTTGACACATTGTTGAAAGTGTCATTAAACACCAATAAAACTGGTCACCATGTTCTACGTTATACCTGACACATTGTTGAAAGTGGCGTTAAACACCAATAAAACTGGTCACCATGTTCTACGTTATACCTGACACATTGTTGAAAGTGTCGTTAAACACCAATAAAACTGGTCACCATGTTCTACGTTATACCTGACATATTGTTGACAGTGTCGTTAAACACCAATAAAACTGGTCACCATGCTCTACGCTATAATTAACATTGTTGAAAGTGTCGTTAAGCACCAATAAAACTGGTCACCATGTTCTACGTCATACCTGACACATGCTTGAAAGTGGCGTTAAACACCAATAAAACTGGCCAGCATGTTATACGTTATATCGGACATATTGTTGAAAGTCGTTAAACACCAATAAAACTGGCCAACATGTTCTACGCTATAACTAACATTGTTGAAAGTGGCGCTAAGCACCAATAAAATTGGTCACCATGTTATACTTTATACCTGTCACATTATTGAAAGTGGCGTTAAACACCAATAAAACTGGCCACCATATTCTATGCTATAACTAACATTGTTTAAAGTGGCGTTAAACACCAATAAAACTTCTCACCATGTTATACGCTATACCTGACACATTGTTGAAAGTGTCGTTAAACACCAATAAAACTGGTCACCATGTTCTACGCTATACCTGACACATTGTTGAAAGTGTCGTTAAACACCAATAAAACTGGTCACCATGTTCTACGTTATATTTGACAGTTTTGAAAGTGTCGTTAAACACCAATAAAACTGGTCACCATGTTCTACGTTATACCTGACACATTGTTTAAAGTGGCGTTAAACACCAATAAAACTGGTCACCATGTTCTACGTTATATCTCACACATTGTTGAAAGTGTCGTTAAACACCAATAAAACTGGTCACCATGTTCTAAGTTATACCTGACATATTGTTGACAGTGTCGTTAAACACCAATAAAACTGGTCACCATGTTCTACGTTATACCCGACACATTGTTGAAAGTGGCGTTAAACACCAAAAAAACTGGTCAACATGTTCTACGTTATACCCGACACATTGTTGAAAGTGGCGTTAAACACCAATAAAACTGGTCACCATGTTCTACGTTATACTTGACACATTGTTGAAAGTGTCGTTAAACACCAATAAAACTGGTCACCATGTTCTACGTTATACCTGACACATTGTTTAAAGTGGCGTTAAACACCAATAAAACTGGTCACCATGTTCTATGTTATGCTTGACACATTGTTGAAAGTGTCGTTAAACACCAATAAAACTGGTCACCATGTTCTACGTTATGCCGGTCACATTGTTGAAAGTGTCATCAAGCACCAATAAAACTGGTGATCATCTTGTACGTTATACCTGACAGATTGTTGAAAGTGACATTAAACACCAATAAAACTGATCACCATGTTCTACCCTATAAATAACATTCTTGAAAGTGGCGTTAAACACCAATAAAACTGGTCACCATGTTCTACATTATTCCTGAAACATTGTTGAAAGTGTCGTTAAACACCTATAAAATTGGTCACCATGTTCTACGTTATACTTGACACATTGTTGAAAGTGTCTTTAAACACCAATAAAACTGGTCACCATGTTCTACGCTATACCTGACACATTGTTTAAAGTGGCGTTAAACACCAATAAAACTGGTCACCATGTTCTACGCTTTACCTGACACATTGTTGAAAGTGTCGTTAAACACCAATAAAACTGGTCACCACGTTCTACGTTATACCTGACATATTGTTGACAGTGTCGTTAAACACCAATAAAACTGGTCACCATGTTCTACGTTATGCCGGTCACATTGTTGAAAGTGTCATCATGCACCAATAAAACTGGTCATCATCTTGTACGTTATACCTGACACATTGTTGAAAGTGGCATTAAACACCAATAAAACTGATCACCATGTTCTACCCTATAACTAACATTGTTGAAAGTGGCGTTAAACACCAATAAAACTGGTCACCATGTTCTACATTATTCCTGAAACATTGTTGAAAGTGTCGTTAAACACCAATAAAATTGTTCACCATGTTCTAAGTTATACTTGACACATTGTTGAAAGTGTCATTAAACACCAATAAAACTGGTCACCATGTTCTACGTTATACCTGACACATTGTTTAAAGTGGCATTAAACACCAATAAAATTGGTCACCATGTTCTACGTTATACTTGACACATTGTTGAAAGTGTCGTTAAACACCAATACAACTGGTCACCATGTTCTACGTTATACCCGACACATTGTTGAAAGTGGCGTTAAACACCAATAAAACTGGTCACCATGTTCTACGTTATACTTGACACATTGTTGAAAGTGTCGTTAAACACCAATAAAACTGGTCACCATGTTCTACGTTATACCTGACACATTGTTTAAAGTGGCGTTAAACACCAATAAAACTGGTCACCATGTTCTATGTTATGCTTGACACATTGTTGAAAGTGTCATTAAACACCAATAAAACTGGTCACCATGTTCTACGTTATGCCGGTCACATTGTTGAAAGTGTCATCAAGCACCAATAAAACTGGTCATCATCTTGTACGTTATACCTGACAGATTGTTGAAAGTGACATTAAACACCAATAAAACTGATCACCATGTTCTACCCTATAACTAACATTCTTGAAAGTGGCGTTAAACACCAATAAAACTGGTCACCATGTTCTACATTATTCCTGAAACATTGTTGAAAGTGTCGTTAAACACCAATAAAATTGGTCACCATGTTCTACGTTATGCCTGTCACATTGTTGAAAGTGTCATCAAGCACCAATAAAACTGGTCATCATCTTCTACGTTATACCTGACACATTGTTGAAAGTGGCATTAAACACCAATAAAACTGATCACCATGTTCTACCCTATAACTAACATTGTTGAAAGTGGCATTAAACACCAATAAAACTGGTCACCATGTTCTACGTTATACCTGACACATTGTTTAAAGTGGCATTAAACACCAATAAAATTGGTCACCATGTTCTACGTTATACTTGAGACATTGTTGAAAGTGTCGTTAAACACCAATACAACTGGTCACCATGTTCTACGTTATACCCGACACATTGTTGAAAGTGGCGTTAAACACCAATAAAACTGGTCACCATGTTCTACGATATACTTGACACATTGTTGAAAGTGTCGTTAAACACCAATAAAACTGGTCACCATGTTCTACGTTATACCTGACACATTGTTTAAAGTGGCGTTAAACACCAATAAAACTGGTCACCATGTTCTACGTTATACCTGACACATTGTTGAAAGTGTCGTTAAACACCAATAAAACTGGTCACCACGTTCTACGTTATACCTGACATATTGTTGACAGTGTCGTTAAACACCAATAAAACTGGTCACCATGTTCTACGTTATGCCGGTCACATTGTTGAAAGTGTCATCATGCACCAATAAAACTGGTCATCATCTTGTACGTTATACCTGACACATTGTTGAAAGTGGCATTAAACACCAATAAAACTGATCACCATGTTCTACCCTATAACTAACATTGTTGAAAGTGGCGTTAAACACCAATAAAACTGGTCACCATGTTCTACATTATTCCTGAAACATTGTTGAAAGTGTCGTTAAACACCAATAAAATTGTTCACCATGTTCTACGTTATACTTGACACATTGTTGAAAGTGTCATTAAACACCAATAAAACTGGTCACCATGTTCTACGTTATACCTGACACATTGTTGAAAGTGGCGTTAAACACCAATAAAACTGGTCACCATGTTCTACGTTATACCTGACACATTGTTGAAAGTGTCGTTAAGCACCAATAAAACTGGTCACCATGTTCTACGTCATACCTTACACATGGTTGAAAGTGGCGCTAAACACCAATAAAACTGGCCAGCATGTTATACGTTATATCGGACATATTGTTGAAAGTCGTTAAACCCCAATAAAACTGGCCAACATGTTCTACGCTATAACTAACATTGTTGAAAGTGGCGCTAAGCACCAATAAAATTGGTCACCATGTTATACTTTATACCTGTCACATTGTTGAAAGTGGCGTTAAACACCAATAAAACTGGCCACCATATTCTATGCTATAACTAACATTGTTTAAAGTGGCGTTAAACACCAATAAAACTTCTCACCATGTTATACGCTATACCTGACACATTGTTGAAAGTGTCGTTAAACACCAATAAAACTGGTCACCATGTTCTACGCTATACCTGACACATTGTTGAAAGTGTCGTTAAACACCAATAAAACTGGTCACCATGTTCTACGTTATATTTGACAGTTTTGAAAGTGTCGTTAAACACCAATAAAACTGGTCACCATGTTCTACGTTATACCTGACACATTGTTTAAAGTGGCGTAAAACACCAATAAAACTGGTCACCATGTTCTACGTTATATCTCACACATTGTTGAAAGTGTCGTTAAACACCAATAAAACTGGTCACCATGTTCTACGTTATACCTGACACATTGTTGAAAGTGTCGTTAAACACCAATAAAACTGGTCACCATGTTCTACGTTATACCTGACACATTGTTGAAAGTGGCGTTAAACACCAAAAAAACTGGTCAACATGTTCTACGTTATACCTGACACATTGTTGAAAGTGGCGTTAAACACCAATAAAACTGGTCACCATGTTCTACGTTATACTTGACACATTGTTGAAAGTGTCGTTAAACACCAATAAAACTGGTCACCATGTTCTACGTTATACCTGACACATTGTTTAAAGTGGCGTTAAACACCAATAAAACTGGTCACCATGTTCTATGTTATGCTTGACACATTGTTGAAAGTGTCGTTAAACACCAATAAAACTGGTCACCATGTTCTACGTTATGCCGGTCACATTGTTGAAAGTGTCATCAAGCACCAATAAAACTGGTCATCATCTTGTACGTTATACCTGACAGATTGTTGAAAGTGACATTAAACACCAATAAAACTGATCACCATGTTCTACCCTATAACTAACATTCTTGAAAGTGGCGTTAAACACCAATAAAACTGGTCACCATGTTCTACATTATTCCTGAAACATTGTTGAAAGTGTCGTTAAACACCTATAAAATTGGTCACCATGTTCTACGTTATACTTGACACATTGTTGAAAGTGTCTTTAAACACCAATAAAACTGGTCACCATGTTCTACGTTATACCTGACACATTGTTGAAAGTGGCGTTAAACACCAATAAAACTGGTCACCATGTTCTACGCTATACCTGACACATTGTTGAAAGTGTCGTTAAACACCAATAAAACTGGTCACCACGTTCTACGTTATACCTGACATATTGTTGACAGTGTCGTTAAACACCAATAAAACTGGTCACCATGTTCTACGTTATGCCGGTCACATTGTTGAAAGTGTCATCATGCACCAATAAAACTGGTCATCATCTTGTACGTTATACCTGACACATTGTTGAAAGTGGCATTAAACACCAATAAAACTGATCACCATGTTCTACCCTATAACTAACATTGTTGAAAGTGGCGTTAAACACCAATAAAACTGGTCACCATGTTCTACATTATTCCTGAAACATTGTTGAAAGTGTCGTTAAACACCAATAAAATTGTTCACCATGTTCTACGTTATACTTGACACATTGTTGAAAGTGTCATTAAACACCAATAAAACTGGTCACCATGTTCTACGTTATACCTGACACATTGTTGAAAGTGGCGTTAAACACCAATAAAACTGGTCACCATGTTCTACGTTATACCTGACACATTGTTGAAAGTGTCGTTAAACACCAATAAAACTGGTCACCATGTTCTACGTTATACCTGACATATTGTTGGCAGTGTCGTTAAACACCAATAAAACTGGTCACCATGCTCTACGCTATAATTAACATTGTTGAAAGTGTCGTTAAGCACCAATAAAACTGGTCACCATGTTCTACGTCATACCTTACACATGGTTGAAAGTGGCGTTAAACACCAATAAAACTGGCCAGCATGTTATACGTTATATCGGACATATTGTTGAAAGTCGTTAAACCCCAATAAAACTGGCCAACATGTTCTACGCTATAACTAACATTGTTGAAAGTGGCGCTAAGCACCAATAAAATTGGTCACCATGTTATACTTTATACCTGTCACATTGTTGAAAGTGGCGTTAAACACCAATAAAACTGGCCACCATATTCTATGCTATAACTAACATTGTTTAAAGTGGCGTTAAACACCAATAAAACTTCTCACCATGTTATACGCTATACCTGACACATTGTTGAAAGTGTCGTTAAACACCAATAAAACTGGTCACCATGTTCTACGCTATACCTGACACATTGTTGAAAGTGTCGTTAAACACCAATAAAACTGGTCACCATGTTCTACGTTATATTTGACAGTTTTGAAAGTGTCGTTAAACACCAATAAAACTGGTCACCATGTTCTACGTTATACCTGACACATTGTTTAAAGTGGCGTAAAACACCAATAAAACTGGTCACCATGTTCTACGTTATATCTCACACATTGTTGAAAGTGTCATTAAACACCAATAAAACTGGTCACCATGTTCTACGTTATACCTGACACATTGTTGAAAGTGTCGTTAAACACCAATAAAACTGGTCACCATGTTCTACGTTATACCTGACACATTGTTGAAAGTGGCGTTAAACACCAAAAAAACTGGTCAACATGTTCTACGTTATACCTGACACATTGTTGAAAGTGGCGTTAAACACCAATAAAACTGGTCACCATGTTCTACGTTATACTTGACACATTGTTGAAAGTGTCGTTAAACACCAATAAAACTGGTCACCATGTTCTACGTTATACCTGACACATTGTTTAAAGTGGCGTTAAACACCAATAAAACTGGTCACCATGTTCTATGTTATGCTTGACACATTGTTGAAAGTGTCGTTAAACACCAATAAAACTGGTCACCATGTTCTACGTTATGCCGGTCACATTGTTGAAAGTGTCATCAAGCACCAATAAAACTGGTCATCATCTTGTACGCTATACCTGACAGATTGTTGAAAGTGACATTAAACACCAATAAAACTGATCACCATGTTCTACCCTATAACTAACATTCTTGAAAGTGGCGTTAAACACCAATAAAACTGGTCACCATGTTCTACATTATTCCTGAAACATTGTTGAAAGTGTCGTTAAACACCTATAAAATTGGTCACCATGTTCTACGTTATACTTGACACATTGTTGAAAGTGTCTTTAAACACCAATAAAACTGGTCACCATGTTCTACGTTATACCTGACACATTGTTGAAAGTGGCGTTAAACACCAATAAAACTGGTCACCATGTTCTACGCTATACCTGACACATTGTTGAAAGTGTCGTTAAACACCAATAAAACTGGTCACCACGTTCTACGTTATACCTGACATATTGTTGACAGTGTCGTTAAACACCAATAAAACTGGTCACCATGTTCTACGTTATGCCGGTCACATTGTTGAAAGTGTCATCATGCACCAATAAAACTGGTCATCATCTTGTACGTTATACCTGACACATTGTTGAAAGTGGCATTAAACACCAATAAAACTGATCACCATGTTCTACCCTATAACTAACATTGTTGAAAGTGGCGTTAAACACCAATAAAACTGGTCACCATGTTCTACATTATTCCTGAAACATTGTTGAAAGTGTCGTTAAACACCAATAAAATTGTTCACCATGTTCTACGTTATACTTGACACATTGTTGAAAGTGTCATTAAACACCAATAAAACTGGTCACCATGTTCTACGTTATACCTGACACATTGTTGAAAGTGGCGTTAAACACCAATAAAACTGGTCACCATGCTCTACGCTATAATTAACATTGTTGAAAGTGTCGTTAAGCACCAATAAAACTGGTCACCATGTTCTACGTCATACCTTACACATGGTTGAAAGTGGCGTTAAACACCAATAAAACTGGCCAGCATGTTATACGTTATATCGGACATATTGTTGAAAGTCGTTAAACCCCAATAAAACTGGCCAACATGTTCTACGCTATAACTAACATTGTTGAAAGTGGTGCTAAGCACCAATAAAATTGGTCACCATGTTATACTTTATACCTGTCACATTGTTGAAAGTGGCGTTAAACACCAATAAAACTGGCCACCATATTCTATGCTATAACTAACATTGTTTAAAGTGGCGTTAAACACCAATAAAACTTCTCACCATGTTATACGCTATACCTGACACATTGTTGAAAGTGTCGTTAAACACCAATAAAACTGGTCACCATGTTCTACGCTATACCTGACACATTGTTGAAAGTGTTGTTAAACACCAATAAAACTGGTCACCATGTTCTACGTTATATTTGACAGTTTTGAAAGTGTCGTTAAACACCAATAAAACTGGTCATCATGTTCTACGTTATACCTGACACATTGTTTAAAGTGGCGTAAAACACCAATAAAACTGGTCACCATGTTCTACGTTATATCTCACACATTGTTGAAAGTGTCGTTAAACACCAATAAAACTGGTCACCATGTTCTACATTATACCTGACACATTGTTGAAAGTGTCGTTAAACACCAATAAAACTGGTCACCATGTTCTACGTTATACCTGACACATTGTTGAAAGTGGCGTTAAACACCAATAAAACTGGTCAACATGTTCTACGTTATACCTGACACATTGTTGAAAGTGTCGTTAAACACCAATAAAACTGGTCACCACGTTCTACGTTATACCTGACATATTGTTGACAGTGTCGTTAAACACCAATAAAACTGGTCACCATGTTCTACGTTATGCCGGTCACATTGTTGAAAGTGTCATCAAGCACCAATAAAACTGGTCATCATCTTGTACGTTATACCTGACACATTGTTGAAAGTGGCATTAAACACCAATAAAACTGATCACCATGTTCTACCCTATAACTAACATTGTTGAAAGTGGCGTTAAACACCAATAAAACTGGTCACCATGTTCTACATTATTCCTGAAACATTGTTGAAAGTGTCGTTAAACACCAATAAAATTGTTCACCATGTTCTACGTTATACTTGACACATTGTTGAAAGTGTCATTAAACACCAATAAAACTGGTCACCATGTTCTACGTTATACCTGACACATTGTTGAAAGTGGCGTTAAACACCAATAAAACTGGTCACCATGTTCTACGTTATACCTGACACATTGTTGAAAGTGTCGTTAAACACCAATAAAACTGGTCACCATGTTCTACGTTATACCTGACATATTGTTGACAGTGTCGTTAAACACCAATAAAACTGGTCACCATGCTCTACGCTATAATTAACATTGTTGAAAGTGTCGTTAAGCACCAATAAAACTGGTCACCATGTTCTACG
Source organism: Bathymodiolus septemdierum (assembly GCA_963383655.1). Classification (NCBI taxonomy): domain Eukaryota; kingdom Metazoa; phylum Mollusca; class Bivalvia; order Mytilida; family Modiolidae; genus Bathymodiolus; species Bathymodiolus septemdierum. Next base: position 3,987,193 of record OY726525.1, on the reverse strand, counting down.
TCATACCTGACACATGCTTGAAAGTGGCGTTAAACACCAATAAAACTGGCCAGCATGTTATACGTTATATCGGACATATTGTTGAAAGTCGTTAAACACCAATAAAACTGGCCAACATGTTCTACGCTATAACTAACATTGTTGAAAGTGGCGCTAAGCACCAATAAAATTGGTCACCATGTTATACTTTATACCTGTCACATTATTGAAAGTGGCGTTAAACACCAATAAAACTGGCCACCATATTCTATGCTATAACTAACATTGTTTAAAGTGGCGTTAAACACCAATAAAACTTCTCACCATGTTATACGCTATACCTGACACATTGTTGAAAGTGTCGTTAAACACCAATAAAACTGGTCACCATGTTCTACGCTATACCTGACACATTGTTGAAAGTGTCGTTAAACACCAATAAAACTGGTCACCATGTTCTACGTTATATTTGACAGTTTTGAAAGTGTCGTTAAACACCAATAAAACTGGTCACCATGTTCTACGTTATACCTGACACATTGTTTAAAGTGGCGTTAAACACCAATAAAACTGGTCACCATGTTCTACGTTATATCTCACACATTGTTGAAAGTGTCGTTAAACACCAATAAAACTGGTCACCATGTTCTAAGTTATACCTGACATATTGTTGACAGTGTCGTTAAACACCAATAAAACTGGCCACCATATTCTAGGTTATACCTGACACATTGTTTAAAGTGGCGTTAAACACCAATAAAACTGGTCATCATGTTCTACGTTATACCTGACACATTGTTGAAAGTGTCATTAAACACCAATAAAACTGGTCACCATGTTCTACGTTATACCTGACATATTGTTGACAGTGACGTTAATCACCAATAAATCTGGTCATCATGTTCTACGTTATACCTGACATATTGTTGAAAGTGTCATTAAACACCAATAAAACTGGTCATCATGTTCTACGTTATACCTGACACATGGTTGAAAGTGGCATTAAACACCAATAAAACTGGTCACCATGTTATACGTTATATCTGACAATTTGTTGAAAGTGTCGTTAAACACCAATAAAACTGGTCACCATGTTCTACGTTATACTTGACACATTGTTGAAAGTGTCGTTAAACACCAATAAAACTGGTCACCATGTTCTACGTTATACCTGACACATTGTTTAAAGTGGCGTTAAACACCAATAAAACTGGTCACCATGTTCTACGTTATACCTGACACATTGTTGAAAGTGGCGTTAAAAACCAATAAAACTGGTCACCACGTTCTACGTTATACCTGACATATTGTTGACAGTGTCGTTTAACACCAATAAAACTGTTCACCATGTTCTTCGTTATACCTGACACATTGTTGAAAGTGTCGTTAAACACCAATAAAACTGAACGCCATATTATACGCTATACCTGCCACATTGTTGAAAGTGTTGTTAAACACCAATAAACCCCTTGTTGTACATACATACCTACAATATATCCTGTTCCATCCTTGTTGTACATACATACCTACAATATATCCTGTTCCCCCCTTGTTGTGCCTACATACCTACGATATATCCTGTTCCCCCTTGTTGTGCATACATACCTATAATATATCCTGGTCCCCCCTTGTTGTACATACATACCTACAATATATCCTGTTCCCCTCTTGTTGTACATACATACCTACAATATATCCTGTTCCCCCCTTGTTGTACATACATACCTACAATATATCCTGTTCCCCCCTTGTTGTACATACATACCTACAATATATCCTGTTCCCCCCTTGTTGTACATACATACCTACAATATATCCTGTTCCCCCTTGTTGTACATACATACCTACAATATATCCTGTTCCCCCTTGTTGTACATACATACCTACAATATATCCTGTTCCCCCCTTGTTGTACATACATACCTACAATATATCCTGTTCCCCCCTTGTTGTACATACATACCTACAATATATCCTGTCCCCCCCCCCCCCCCTTGTTGTACATACATACCTACAATATATCCTGTTACCCCCCTTGTTGTACATACATACCTACAATATATCCTGTTCCCCCCTTGTTGTACATACATACCTACAATATATCCTGTTCCCCCCTTGTTGTACATACATACCTACAATATATCCTGTTCCCCCCTTGTTGTACATACATACCTACAATATATCCTGTTCCCCCCTTGTTGTACATACATACCTACTATATATCCTGTTCCCCCCTTGTTGTACATACATACCTACAATATATCCTGTTCCCCCCTTGTTGTACATACATACCTACAATATATCCTGTTCCCCCCTTGTTGTACATACATACCTACAATATATCCTGTTCCCCCCTTGTTGTGCATACATACCTACAATATATCCTGTTCCCCCCTTGTTGTACATACATACCTACAATATATCCTGTTCCCCCCTTGTTGTACATACATACCTACAATATATCCTGTTCCCCCCTTGTTGTACATACATACCTACAATATATCCTGTTCCCCCCTTGTTGTACATACATACCTACAATATATCCTGTTCCCCCTCGTTGTACATACATACCTACAATATATCCTGTTCCCCCCTTGTTGTACATACATACCTACAATATATCCTGTTCCCCCCTTGTTGTACATACATACCTACAATATATCCTGTTCCCCCTTGTTGTACATACATACCTACAATATATCCTGTTCCCCCCTTGTTGTACATACATACCTACAATATATCCTGTTCCCCCTTGTTGTACATACATACCTACAATATATCCTGTTCCCCCTTGTTGTACATACATACCTACAATATATCCTGTTCCCCCCTTGTTGTACATACATACCTACAATATATCCTGTTCCCCCCTTGTTGTACATACATACCTACAATATATCCTGTTCCCCCTTGTACATACATACCTACAATATATCCTGTTCCCCCTTGTTGTACATACATACCTACAATATATCCTGTTCCCCCTTGTTGTACATACATACCTACAATATATCCTGTTCCCCCCTTGTTGTACATACATACCTACAATATATCCTGTTCCCCCCTCGTTGTACATACATACCTACAATATATCCTGTTCCCCCTTGTTGTACATACATACCTACAATATATCCTGTTCCCCCCTTGTTGTACATACATACCTACAATATATCCTGTTCCCCCTTGTTGTACATACATACCTACAATATATCCTGTTCCCCCTTGTTGTACATACATACCTACAATATATCCTGTTCCCCCCTTGTTGTACATACATACCTACAATATATCCTGTTCCCCCCTTGTTGTACATACATACCTACAATATATCCTGTCCCCCCCCCCCCCCCTTGTTGTACATACATACCTACAATATATCCTGTTACCCCCCTTGTTGTACATACATACCTACAATATATCCTGTTCCCCCCTTGTTGTACATACATACCTACAATATATCCTGTTCCCCCCTTGTTGTACATACATACCTACAATATATCCTGTTCCATCCTTGTACATACATACCTACAATATATCCTGTTCCCCCCTTGTACATACATACCTACAATATATCCTGTTCCCCCCTTGTTGTACATACATACCTACAATATATCCTGTTCCCTCCTTGTTGTACATACATACCTACAATATATCCTGTTCCCCCTTGTACATACATACCTACAATATATCCTGTTCCCCCCTTGTTGTACATACATACCTACAATATATCCTGTTACCCCCCTTGTTGTACATACATACCTACAATATATCCTGTTCCCCCCTTGTTGTACATACATACCTACAATATATCCTGTTCCCCCCTTGTTGTACATACATACCTACAATATATCCTGTTCCCCCTTTGTTGTACATACATACCTACAATATATCCTGTTCCCCCTTGTACATACATACCTACAATATATCCTGTTCCCCCCTTGTTGTACATACATACCTACAATATATCCTGTTTCCCCCTTGTTGTACATACATACCTACAATATATCCTGTTCCCCCCTTGTTGTACATACATACCTACAATATATCCTGTTCCCCCCTTGTTGTACATACATACCTACAATATATCCTGTTCCCCCCTTGTTGTACATACATACCTACAATATATCCTGTTCCCCCCTTGTTGTACATACATACCTACAATATATCCTGTTCCCTCCTTGTTGTACATACATACCTACAATATATCCTGTTCCCCCCTTGTACATACATACCTACAATATATCCTGTTCCCCCCTTGTTGTACATACATACCTACAATATATCCTGTTCCCTCCTTGTTGTACATACATACCTACAATATATCCTGTTCCCCCTTGTTGTACATACATACCTACAATATATCCTGTTCCCCCTTGTTGTACATACATACCTACAATATATCCTGTTCCCCCCTTGTTGTACATACATACCTACAATATATCCTGTTCCCCCCTTGTTGTACATACATACCTACAATATATCCTGTTCCCCCTTGTACATACATACCTACAATATATCCTGTTCCCCCCTCGTTGTACATACATACCTACAATATATCCTGTTCCCCCCTTGTTGTACATACATACCTACAATATATCCTGTTCCCCCCTTGTTGTACATACATACCTACAATATATCCTGTTCCCCCCTTGTTGTACATACATACCTACAATATATCCTGTTCCCCCTTGTACATACATACCTACAATATATCCTGTTCCCCCTTGTTGTACATACATACCTACAATATATCCTGTTCCCCCCTTGTACATACATACCTACAATATATCCTGTTCCCCCCTTGTACATACATACCTACAATATATCCTGTTCCCCCCTTGTTGTACATACATACCTACAATATATCCTGTTCCCCCCTTGTTGTACATACATACCTACAATATATCCTGTTCCCCCCTTGTTGTACATACATACCTACAATATATCCTGTTCCCCCTTGTACATACATACCTACAATATATCCTGTTCCCCCCTTGTTGTACATACATACCTACAATATATCCTGTTCCCCCTTGTACATACATACCTACAATATATCCTGTTCCCCCCTTGTTGTACATACATACCTACAATATATCCTGTTCCCCCCTTGTTGTACATACATACCTACAATATATCCTGTTCCCCCTTGTACATACATACCTACAATATATCCTGTTCCCCTCTTGTTGTACATACATACCTACAATATATCCTGTTCCCCCCTTGTACATACATACCTACAATATATCCTGTTCCCCCCTTGTACATACATACCTACAATATATCCTGTTCCCCCCTTGTACATACATACCTACAATATATCCTGTTCCCCTCTTGTTGTACATACATACCTACAATATATCCTGTTCCCCCCTTGTACATACATACCTACAATATATCCTGTTCCCCTCTTGTTGTACATACATACCTACAATATATCCTGTTCCCCCCTTGTACATACATACCTACAATATATCCTGTTCCCCCCTCGTTGTACATACATACCTACAATATATCCTGTTTCCTCCTTGTACATACATACCTACAATATATCCTGTTCCCCCCTTGTTGTACATACATACCTACAATATATCCTGTTCCCCCCTTGTTGTACATACATACCTACAATATATCCTGTTCCCCCTTGTACATACATACCTACAATATATCCTGTTCCCCCCTTGTTGTACATACATACCTACAATATATCCTGTTCCCCCTTGTACATACATACCTACAATATATCCTGTTCCCCCTTGTACATACATACCTACAATATATCCTGTTCCCCCCTTGTTGTACATACATACCTACAATATATCCTGTTCCCCCTTGTTGTACATACATACCTACAATATATCCTGTTCCCCCCTTGTTGTACATACATACCTACAATATATCCTGTTCCCCCCTTGTACATACATACCTACAATATATCCTGTTCCCCCCTTGTACATACATACCTACAATATATCCTGTTCCCCCCTTGTTGTACATACATACCTACAATATATCCTGTTCCCTCCTTGTTGTACATACATACCTACAATATATCCTGTTCCCCCTTGTTGTACATACATACCTACAATATATCCTGTTCCCCCTTGTTGTACATACATACCTACAATATATCCTGTTCCCCCCTTGTTGTACATACATACCTACAATATATCCTGTTCCCCCCTTGTTGTACATACATACCTACAATATATCCTGTTCCCCCTTGTACATACATACCTACAATATATCCTGTTCCCCCCTCGTTGTACATACATACCTACAATATATCCTGTTCCCCCCTTGTTGTACATACATACCTACAATATATCCTGTTCCCCCCTTGTACATACATACCTACAATATATCCTGTTCCCCCCTTGTTGTACATACATACCTACAATATATCCTGTTCCCCCCTTGTTGTACATACATACCTACAATATATCCTGTTCCCCCTTGTACATACATACCTACAATATATCCTGTTCCCCCCTCGTTGTACATACATACCTACAATATATCCTGTTCCCCCCTTGTTGTACATACATACCTACAATATATCCTGTTCCCCCCTCGTTGTACATACATACCTACAATATATCCTGTTCCCCCCTTGTTGTACATACATACCTACAATATATCCTGTTCCCCCCTTGTTGTACATACATACCTACAATATATCCTGTTCCCCCTTGTACATACATACCTACAATATATCCTGTTCCCCCCTCGTTGTACATACATACCTACAATATATCCTGTTCCCCCCTTGTTGTACATACATACCTACAATATATCCTGTTCCCCCCTTGTTGTACATACATACCTACAATATATCCTGTTCCCCCCTTGTTGTACATACATACCTACAATATATCCTGTTCCCCCTTGTACATACATACCTACAATATATCCTGTTCCATCCTTGTTGTACATACATACCTACAATATATCCTGTTCCCCCCTTGTACATACATACCTACAATATATCCTGTTCCCCCCTTGTTGTACATACATACCTACAATATATCCTGTTTCCCCCCTTGTTGTACATACATACCTACAATATATCCTGTTCCCCCTTGTACATACATACCTACAATATATCCTGTTCCCCCCTCGTTGTACATACATACCTACAATATATCCTGTTCCCCCCTTGTTGTACATACATACCTACAATATATCCTGTTCCCCCCTTGTTGTACATACATACCTACAATATATCCTGTTCCCCCCTTGTTGTACATACATACCTACAATATATCCTGTTCCCCCTTGTTGTACATACATACCTACAATATATCCTGTTCCCCCTTGTACATACATACCTACAATATATCCTGTTCCATCCTTGTTGTACATACATACCTACAATATATCCTGTTCCCCCTTGTACATACATACCTACAATATATCCTGTTCCATCCTTGTTGTACATACATACCTACAATATATCCTGTTCCCCCTTGTTGTACATACATACCTACAATATATCCTGTTCCCCCCTTGTTGTACATACATACCTACAATATATCCTGTTCCCCCCTTGTACATACATACCTACAATATATCCTGTTCCCCCCTTGTTGTACATACATACCTACAATATATCCTGTTCCCCCCTTGTTGTACGTACATACCTACAATATATCCTGTTCCCCCCTTGTTGTACATACATACCTACAATATATCCTGTTCCCCATTTGTTGTACATACATACCTACAATATATCCTGTTCCCCCCTTGTTGTACGTACATACCTACAATATATCCTGTTCCCCTCTTGTTGTACGTACATACCTACAATATATCCTGCTCCCCCTCGTTGTACATACATACCTACAATATATCCTGTTCCCCCCTCGTTGTACATACATACCTACAATATATCATGTTCCCCCCTTGTTGTACATACATACCTACAATATATCCTGTTCCCCCCTTGTTGTGCATACATACCTATAATATATCCTGTTTCCCCCTTGTTGTACATACATACCTACAATATATCCTGTTCCCCCCTTGTTGTACATACATACCTACAATATATCCTGTTCCCCCCTTGTTGTACATACATACCTACAATATATCCTGTTCCCCCCTTGTTGTACATACATACCTACAATATATCCTGTTCCCCCTTGTTGTACATACATACCTACAATATATCCTGTTCCCTCCTTGTTGTACATACATACCTACAATATATCCTGTTCCCCCTTGTTGTACATACATACCTACAATATATCCTGTTCCCTCCTTGTTGTACATACATACCTACAATATATCCTGTTCCCCCCTTGTTGTACATACATACCTACAATATATCCTGTTCCCCCCTTGTTGTACATACATACCTACAATATATCCTGTTCCCCCCTTGTTGTACATACATACCTACAATATATCCTGTTCCCCCTTGTTGTACATACATACCTACAATATATCATGTTCCCCCCTTGTTGTGCATACATACCTACAATATATCCTGTTCCCCCCTTGTTGTACATACATACCTACAATATATCCTGTTCCCCCCTTGTTGTACATACATACCTACAATATATCATGTTCCCCCCTTGTTGTACATACATACCTACAATATATCCTGTTCCCCCTTGTTGTACATACATACCTACAATATATCATGTTCCCCCCTTGTTGTACATACATACCTACAATATATCATGTTCCCCCCTTGTTGTGCATACATACCTACAATATATCCTGTTCCCCCCTTGTTGTACATACATACCTACAATATATCCTGTTTCCCCCTTGTTGTACATACATACCTACAATATATCCTGTTCCCCCCTTGTTGTACGTACATACCTACAATATATCCTGTTCCCCCCTTGTTGTACATACATACCTACAATATATCCTGTTCCCCTCTTGTTGTACATACATACCTACAATATATCCTGTTCCCCCCTTGTTGTACGTACATACCTACAATATATCCTGTTCCCCTCTTGTTGTACGTACATACCTACAATATATCCTGCTCCCCCTCGTTGTACATACATACCTACAATATATCCTGTTCCCCCCTCGTTGTACATACATACCTACAATATATCATGTTCCCCCCTTGTTGTACATACATACCTACAATATATCCTGTTCCCCCCTTGTTGTGCATACATACCTATAATATATCCTGTTTCCCCCTTGTTGTACATACATACCTACAATATATCCTGTTCCCCCCTCGTTGTACATACATACCTACAATATATCATGTTCCCCCCTTGTTGTACATACATACCTACAATATATCCTGTTCCCCCCTTGTTGTGCATACATACCTATAATATATCCTGTTTCCCCCTTGTTGTACATACATACCTACAATATATCCTGTTCCCTCCTTGTTGTACATACATACCTACAATATATCCTGTTCCCCCTCGTTGTACATACATACCTACAATATATCCTGTTCCCCCCTTGTTGTACATACATACCTACAATATATCCTGTTCCCCCCTTGTTGTACATACATACCTACAATATATCCTGTTCCCCCCTTGTTGTACATACATACCTACAATATATCCTGTTCCCCCCTTGTTGTACATACATACCTACAATATATCCTGTTCCCCCCTTGTTGTACATACATACCTACAATATATCCTGTTCCCCCCTTGTTGTACATACATACCTACAATATATCCTGTTCCCCCCTTGTTGTACATACATACCTACAATATATCCTGCTCCCCCCTCGTTGTACATACATACCTACAATATATCCTGTTCCCCCTTGTTGTACATACATACCTACAATATATCCTGTTCCCCGCTTGTTGTACATACATACCTATAATATATCCTGTTCCCCCCTTGTTGTACATACATACCTACAATATATCCTGTTCCCCCCTTGTTGTACATACATACCTACAATATATCCTGTTCCCCCCTTGTTGTACATACATACCTACAATATATCCTGTTCCCCCCTTGTTGTACATACATACCTACAATATATCCTGTTCCCCCTTGTTGTACATACATACCTACAATATATCATGTTCCCCCCTTGTTGTGCATACATACCTACAATATATCCTGTTCCCCCCTTGTTGTACATACATACCTACAATATATCCTGTTCCCCCCTTGTTGTACATACATACCTACAATATATCCTGTTCCCCCTTGTTGTACATACATACCTACAATATATCATGTTCCCCCCTTGTTGTGCATACATACCTACAATATATCCTGTTCCCCCCTTGTTGTACATACATACCTACAATATATCCTGCTCCCCCCTCGTTGTACATACATACCTACAATATATCCTGTTCCCCCCTTGTTGTACATACATACCTACAATATATCCTGTTTCCCCCTTGTTGTACATACATACCTACAATATATCCTGTTCCCCCTTGTTGTACATACATACCTACAATATATCCTGTTCCCCCCTTGTTGTACATACATACCTACAATATATCCTGTTCCCCCCTCGTTGTACATACATACCTACAATATATCCTGTTCCCCCCTCGTTGTACATACATACCTACAATATATCCTGTTCCCCCCTCGTTGTACATACATACCTACAATATATCCTGTTCCCCCCTCGTTGTACATACATACCTACAATATATCCTGTTCCCCCCTTGTTGTACATACATACCTACAATATATCCTGTTCCCCCCTTGTTGTACATACATACCTACAATATATCCTGTTTCCCCCTTGTTGTACATACATACCTACAATATATCCTGTTCCCCCCTTGTTGTACATACATACCTACAATATATCCTGTTCCCCCCTCGTTGACTGCTATCCCGGCTGCCTTTCCACTGTGGATGTGATTTTTACTGGAAAATAATCAGACAAATAATTATACAAATTGTCTATACCATTCTAACAATTCATTATTTCTAGGGCCCGGGTGGCTCAATGAGTTAGGTAGTTGTAGGGCCCGGGTGGCTCAATGAGTTAGGTAGTTGGACTACCTAACAATTCATACAAGCCTTTCACCAAATTAAAATTGTCTATACCATTCTAACAATTCATTATTTCTAGGGCCCGGGTGGCTCAATGTGTTAGGTAGTTGTAGGGCCCTGGTGGCTCAATGAGTTAGGTAGTTGTAGGGCCCTGGTGGCTCAATGAGTTAGGTAGTTGTAGGGCCCGGGTGGCTCAATGAGTTAGGTAGTTGTAGGGCCCGGGTGGCTCAATGAGTTAGGTAGTTGGACTACCTAACAACTCATACAAGCCTTTCACCAATACGGTGTGGGTTCGCATCCCAGCTGTGTAAATTACAAAAAGGGTGCACTCGACTCGCAGCCACAAGTGATAAAGTTTACCAGTTACTTGCCCATGGTTGGTGGTTCTCTCCAGGTACTCCGTCTTCTTCCACCACTAAGACTGGTCGCCATGATATAGCTGAAATATTGCTGAAAATGGCATTAAACACCAAAAATCAATCAAATCATTGTTTCTACATTTCAGACAAAAATATAAGTGATTATGACTATGGAAAGGAAATATGAATCTTGTATTTGACGGCCACCTTAGCGACAGGATCCTCGTGATTGCCATTGCACGTTAGTTGGATTAACAACTAGCTGTGTTATCAGTGCCTATCACCACTAAATTTGTGAGTTTTAAACCCGCTCATGGCGAGGTGTACTCGATACAACATTATGTGATAAAGTTTGTCAGTGACCTGTGTCAGGTCGTTGGTATCCTCCGGGTACTCCGGTTTCCTCCATCAATAAAACAGACCGCAACAATATAACTGAAATAATGTTAAAAGTGGTGATAAACATCATAACCCTACAAAGGAAAAAAGTTCTGATAAGACAAACAACTGCTTATTTAAAATCAGTTGACCCATATTTTCAGTTTGGGTCCACAATGAGTGCCAGATTACTCTGACTGGAAGGCATTTTATATCACTTTTATTTCATATATTAATCCTACAATTGCATCACTTTTACCTTAGTTATGTTTCTTTCAATTGTTCAATAAAATTCAATTATAGAATAACTGAAGGTCAAGACAGACATAATTGTCAGTAATGCAGCGAGTCCAATAGGACGAGACAGACATTATTGTCAGCATCGCATAGAGTCCAATAGGACCAGACAGACATTATTGTCAGTATCAGAGAGTCCAATAGGACGAGACAGACATTATCGTCAGTAACGCAGCAAGTCCAATAAGACGAAACAGACATTATTGTCAGTATCACAGCAAGTCCAATAGGACGAAACAGACATTATTGTCAGTATCACAGCAAGTCCAACAGGATGAGACAGACATTATTGTCAGTATCACAGCAAGTCCAATAGGATGAGACAGACATTATTGTCAGTATCGCAGCAAGTCCAATAGGATGAGACAGACATTATTGTCAGTATCGCAGAGAGTCCAATAGGATGAGACAGACATGATTGTCAGTATCACACAGAGTCCAATAGGACGAGACAGACATTATTGTCAGTATCACAGCAAGTCCAATAAGACAAGACAAGCATTATTGTCAGTATCGCAGAGTCCAATAGGACGAGACAGACATTATTGTCAGTATCACAGCAAATCCAATAGGACGAGACAGACATTATTGTCAGTATCACAGCAAGTCCAATTGGACGAGACAGACATTATTGTCAGTATCGCAGCATGTCCAATAGGATGAGAAAGACATTATTGTCAGTATCACAGCAAGTCCACTAGGACGAGACAGACATTATTGTCAGTATCACAGCAAGTCCAATAGGACGAGACAGATATTATTGTCAGTATCGCAGCAAGTCCAATAGGACGAGACAGACATTATTGTCAGTATCACAGAGAGTCCAACAGGACGAGACAGACATTATTGTCAGCATCGCAGCAAGTCCAATAGGACCAGACAGACATTATTGTCAGTATCACAGCAAGTCCAATAGGATGAGACAGACATCATTGTCAGTATCACAGAGAGTCCAATAGGACGAGACAGACATTATCGTCAGTATCGCAGCAAGTCCAATAGGACGAGACAGACATTATTGTCAGTATCGCAGGGAATACAATAGGACGAGACAGACATCATTGTCAGTATCACAGAGAGTCCAATAGGACGAGACAGACATTATCGTCAGTATCACAGCAAGTCCAATAGGACGAGACAGACATTATTGTCAGTATCACAGCAAGTCCAATAGGACGAGGCAGACATTATTGTCAGTATCACAGAGAGTACAATAGGACGAGACAGACATTATCGTCAGTATCACAGCAAGTCCAATAGGACGAGACAGACATTATTGTCAGTATCGCAGCAAGTCCAATAGGACGAGGCAGACATTATTGTCAGTATCACAGAGAGTACAATAGGACGAGGCAGACATTATTGTCAGTATCACAGAGAGTACAATAGGATGAGGCAGACATTATTGTCAGTATCACAGAGAGTACAATAGGATGAGAAAGACATTATTGTCAGTATCGCAGAGAATACAATAGGACGAGACAGACATTATTGTCAGTATCACAGAGAATACAATAGGACAAGACAGACATTATTGCCAGTATCGCAGAGAATACAATAGGAAAAGACAGACATTATTGCCAGTATCGCAGAGAATACAATAGGATGAGACAGACATTATTGCCAGTATCGCAGAGAGTACAATAGGACGAGACAGACATTGTTGTCAATATCGCAGCAAGTCCAATAGGATGAAACAGACATTATTGCCAGTATCGCAGCAAGTCCAATAGGACGAAACAGACATTATTGTCAGTATCGCAGCAAGTCCAATAGGACGAGACAGACATTATTGTCAATATCGCAGCAAGTCCAATAGGACGAGACAGACATTATTGTAAGTATCGCAGCAAGTCCAATAGGACGAGACAGACATTATTGTCAGTATCGCAGCAAGTTCAATAGGACAAGACATACATTATTGTCAGCATCGCAGCAAGTCCAATAGGATGAAACAGAAATGATTGTCAGTATCGCAGCAAGTCCAATAGGACGAAACAGACATTATTGTCAGTATCACAGCAAGTCCAATAGGACGAGACAGACATTATTGTTAGTATTGCAGCAAGTCCAATAGGACGAAACAGACATCATTGTCAGTATCGCAGCGAGTCCAATAGGACGAGACAGACATTATTGTTAGTATCGCAGCAAGTTCAATAGGACGAGACAGACATTATTGTCAGTATCACAGCAAGTTCAATAGGACGAGACATACATTATTGTCAGTATTGCAGCAAGTCCAATAGGACGAGACAGAGATTATTGTCAGTATCACAGCAAGTCCAATAGGACGAGACAGACATTATTGTCAGTATCACAGCGAGTCCAATAGGACGAGACAGACATTATTGTCAGTATCACAGCAAGTTCAATAGGATGAGACAGACATTATTGTAAGTATCGCAGCGAGTCCAATAGGACGAGACAGAGATTATTGTCAGTATCACAGCAAGTCCAATAGGACGAGACAGACATTATTGTCAGTATCACAGCGAGTCCAATAGGACGAGACAGACATTATTGTCAGTATCACAGCAAGTCCAATAGGACGAGACAGAGATTATTGTCAGTATCACAGAGAGTCCAATAGGACGAGACAGAGATTATTGTCAGTATTGCAGCAAGTCCAATAGGACGAGACAGAGATTATTGTCAGTATCACAGCGAGTCCAATAGGACGAGACAGACATTATTGTCAGTATTGCAGCAAGTCCAATAGGACGAGACAGAGATTATTGTCAGTATCACAGCGAGTCCAATAGGACGAGACAGACATTATTGTCAGTATCACAGCAAGTCCAATAGGACGAGACAGAGATTATTGTCAGTATCACAGCGAGTCCAATAGGACGAGCTGTGATACTAGTGATAGTGCATTTTGATACCTTCACAAATGATGCTATTAATTTGTAGGTAAGGTCATAATGTGTTTGATGTCACACTGACTGATCATTTTCAGTCCATTTATATTGACAATCGGTGAGGTCAAAGGGAAATGTACAATTTACTGATAATAGGACTTCCATGGTACAGTATGTAGACACCAGCTTCTTTGTTCTGATAGATCTTGTTACTTTTAATCTGACCACGCCCACTTCCTAGAACAACAATACCTGACGTCTTACTGTTCTGAAGTCTTACCTGACAATAGGACTACCACGGTACAGTATGTAGACACCAGCTTCTTTGTTCTGATAGATCTTGTTACTTTTAATCTGACCACGCCCACTTCCTAGAACAACAATACCTGACGTCTTACTGTTCTGAAGTCTTACCTGACAATAGGACTACCACGGTACAGTATGTAGACACCAGCTTCTTTGTTCTGATAGATCTTGTTACTTTTAATCTGACCACGCCCACTTCCTAGAACAACAATACCTGACGTCTTACTGTTCTGAAGTCTTACCTGACAATAGGACTACCACGGTACAGTATGTAGACACCAGCTTCTTTGTTCTGATAGATCTTGTTACTTTTAATCTGACCACGCCCACTTCCTAGAACAACAATACCTGATGTCTTACTGTTCTGAAGTCTTACCTGACAATAGGACTACCACGGTACAGTATGTAGACACCAGCTTCTTTGTTCTGATAGATCTCGTTACTTTTAATCTGACCACGCCCACTTCCTAGAACAACAATACCTGACGTCTTACTGTTCTGAAGTCTTACCTGACAATAGGACTACCACAGTACAGTATGTAGACACCAGCTTCTTTGTTCTGATAGATCTTGTTACTTTTAATCTGACCACGCCCACTTCCTAGAACAACAATACCTGACGTCTTACTGCTCTGAAGTCTTACCTGACAATAGGACTACCACGGTACAGTATGTAGACACCAGCTTCTTTGTTCTGATAGATCTTGTTACTTTTAATCTGACCACGCCCACTTCCTAGAACAACAATACCTGACGTCTTACTGTTCTGAAGTCTTACCTGACAATAGGACTACCACGGTACAGTATGTAGACACCAGCTTCTTTGTTCTGATAGACCTTGTTACTTTTAATCTGACCACGCCCACTTCCTAGAACAACAATACCTGACGTCTTACTGCTCTGAAGTCTTACCTGACAATAGGACTACCACGGTACAGTATGTAGACACCAGCTTCTTTGTTCTGATAGATCTCGTTACTTTTAATCTGACTACGCCCACTTCCTAGAACAACAATACCTGACGTCTTACTGTTCTGAAGTCTTACCTGACAATAGGACTACCACGGTACAGTATGTAGACACCAGCTTCTTTGTTCTGATAGACCTTGTTACTTTTAATCTGACCACGCCCACTTCCTAGAACAACAATACCTGACGTCTTACTGTTCTGAAGTCTTACCTGACAATAGGACTACCACGGTACAGTATGTAGACACCAGCTTCTTTGTCCTGATAGATCTCGTTACTTTTAATCTGACCACGCCCACTTCCTAGAACAACAATACCTGACGTCTTACTGTTCTGAAGTCTTACCTGACAATAGGACTACCACGGTACAGTATGTAGACACCAGCTTCTTTGTTCTGATAGATCTCGTTACTTTTAATCTGACCACGCCCACTTCCTAGAACAACAATACCTGATGTCTTACTGTTCTGAAGTCTTACCTGACAATAGGACTACCACGGTACAGTATGTAGACACCAGCTTCTTTGTTCTGATAGATCTTGTTACTTTTAATCTGACCACGCCCACTTCCTAGAACAACAATACCTGATGTCTTACTGTTCTGAAGTCTTACCTGACAATAGGACTACCACGGTACAGTATGTAGACACCAGCTTCTTTGTTCTGATAGATCTTGTTACTTTTAATCTGACCACGCCCACTTCCTAGAACAACAATACCTGACGTCTTACTGTTCTGAAGTCTTACCTGACAATAGGACTACCACGGTACAGTATGTAGACACTAGCTTCTTTGTTCTGATAGATCTCGTTACTTTTAATCTGACCACGCCCACTTCCTAGAACAACAATACCTGACGTCTTACTGTTCTGAAGTCTTACCTGACAATAGGACTACCACGGTACAGTATGTAGACACCATTCTTTGTTCTGATAGATCTCGTTACTTTTAATCTGACCACGCCCACTTCCTAGAACAACAATACCTGACCTCTTACTGTGGTGGATTCTGTTACACTGTAATATAAACAGAATCATGTCATGATTAACAAAATATAGTATTTCGTTTGAGCTGGCTCTATTTTACCAGATTTAAGTACAGTTCGAGAGAACTATGGTGTTCCAGCTACTGAAACTCAACTGTTTTTTTCAATTTTGAAGATGATTTCTCACAAATGGGAACAGGACAAAAGCCTCCTAGACAATAGCCCCCCCCCCCCCCCCCCCCCTACAGGAGGTTTTTGTCATAGGGGGACTCTTGTCATAGACCCCTCACAAACATATATATATATTATCCTACTCTAGAATTTCATTACAAAAAAATTGTATATATATAGAATAACTACTGGGCTCTTTCAATAATCACAATAAATGTCACTACTGACTGAAATACACTAATAATTCACGAATGTGAAAAGCCAATTAGCAATACTGTTTATAGTATATATTTTGATTGGTTTAAAATGCATTTTTTTTTATTTCAACATTTGTATATTTTCTTTTAATGTGTATGAACATTTTAAAATAAATTAAAATGTTTACGACAATGCTATCAGTCGAAACTGCTAAAAGAAAAATTTGCCCACCAGATTTAATTTTATATCTGACATCCAATCAGATTTAATGTTATATCTGACATCCAATCAGATTTAGAGCTTTATCTGACATCCAATCAGATTTAATGTTATATCTTACATCCAATCAGATTTAGTGTTATATCTGACATCCAATCAGATTTAGAGCTATATCTGACATCCAATCAGATTTAATGTTATATCTGACATCCAATCAGATTTAGTGTTATATCTGACATCCAATCAGATTTAGTGTTATATCTGACATCCAATCAGATTTAGCATTATATCTGACATCCATTCAGATTTAGAGCTATATCTGACATCCAATCAGATTTAAAGTTATATCTGACATCCAGTCAGATTTAGTGTTATATCTGACATCCAATCAGATTTAGTATTATATCTATTAACCAATCAGATTTAGTGTTATATTTATTATCCAATCAGATTTAGTGTTATATCTATTATCCAATCAGATTTAGTGTTTTATCCTGCAATCAGTACATTTGCTGTACAAATATGCTATACGAATAAATTTTTGCTTTATTCGTACTATACGAATAAACTTTTCAGCCTACGAATAACCTTTTCAGCCTACGAATAAACTTTCCTGGTACCCTGTAGCGATGTACTGCGGAGGGTGCAGACAAGTATGAAACTGGTACTAATGTAACGCAGACCACGAAGAAGACACCCTTGACAACATTTATGAAAGGCGAGGAGTGACGCTTGTTTCTGTCCTTTTTGTCTGAATCTGACAAGTTTTCCGACTTTTTTGACATTGCAGGATAAACACAATATACATACATTGTCGGTAAATATAAAATTCATTTGTACTCGCTGCGAAACAGGCATGAAAAGCTCTCCAAAGGCTCGCTATTCTGCCTGTTTCTAAAGCTTGTACAAATAAATTTTACATTTACCGACAATGTACGTATATTGTATATATATCTGACATACAATGATAGACTAACCTGTACTATAGGATCAGCATTCTTTCGAATATCTATCCCTGCCTCACAGTTGGAATGGATGTCATTTCCTAAATTTAAAAAAAATCATTTTTTACATTATGTACGTTGTACATGTATGTATATTCTGCAAGAAATCTTTTTTTTAACCTTGTATGATCCCAGGTCAGACTCTTTGCAGATGACTGCTTACTATATAGATCTGTCAAAACACAACAGGACCAACAACAACTTCAAACCGACCTTCATTCACTAGAGAGATGGGCAACAAAATGGGGGATGTGTTTTAATGCCACCAAATGCTACATTATGTCTATTCACAGAAGTAGAAATCCACTGACTACACACTACATTCTCAACAATCATATTTTGGAACATGTGCAGGAAAATCTGTATCTTGGTGTTATCATCAGTAAAAACTTAAAATGGTCAACATATATCAATAAAATCTGTAATAAAGCCAATTCCACCCTTGGATTCATCAGAAGGAACCTCAAACATTGCAACCGAAAAATCACTGTTTGACTATTCAAGTACAGTGTGGGACCCACACCTACAAAAGGACATTGACCGCATAGAGAACGTACAGCGCAGGGCAGCCAGATTCATCTATAGTGACTACAAATGAACTGGTAGCGTCACCGCAATGACAGCATGCCCACAGGTTTTTTCATCTGGAGGTACATGTACCCTTTTACCTTCATTTTTGGGGGTACATCCAAATTTTTGGGGGTGCAATCTCTAACTCTTCATTTGGGGGTACAAAGAAAATTAACTGCATTTTCTCCACGCAAGGTCATGCACCGTGCTGTTTTTGTAAATACTACGCAGAGTTGGCGAAAACCCTTTTTTTCTGTCTGACATTGGGTCAGACAGGAAGTGGGGTTCTGTCTGACCCATGGCTTTTGTGTCTGTCCCACCATTTTGTTTGTAATATTGTATATAACCTGTCAAATTTTGTTTTTTATACAGAACTGAATGCAAGATTACCTATATATAGTCATGATCATTAAACAACTCAATTAAATGTTTTTCTGTATACATATTTTTATCTAAAAAGATAAGGCAGATATGGTCAACAATCCGTATCTAATGGTCCGATCACGTTCCGAATATTATACATCAATGTCAGTTTCCGGTTTACCTACATTTTTAATTTCAGTTAAGAATATGAATCTGTTGTCATCTTCAATATATAAGCATCTCAAAACATATTTAATTAAACACAAACAATCTTTGATACTTGGGGAGTGTGGAAGTCAACTTATTTCTGTGCTCAGTAATATATTTCAGTTTTAATGTTCCACGTTTTGCAGGTGCTCGCTCCTACTAAAAAGATGTTTACATTTACGTATAGGAGTTTCGATTACAAATAGGAACGTGTCGGTCTGACTGAATAAATAAACAAATTTCAAGTTTCTGTCTGACATTTCAATAAAACTGAAAACGGAATTTAATGCCATTGGCAGTGGAAACTGGGAGTGAATAAATTTCAATCGTCAACTGGACGACCACAAAGTAATATTTTCGTGACGGACATTGGGACAGACACGGTTCATTAATTAATCGGACCGACCGTTATTCTGCCGGTCTGACGATTTTCGCCAACTCTGATTACGGGATTTAACAGTAGCAGTTTTTATGATTGGACAAATAAAAAATGAGGAGCCAATAGAATTGGGCGATCTATAAATCATATCATCTCACTTAAAATATGCAAGGAATGCTCTGATTGGATAATATTATCGAAATTAACTTATCAGAACAACTCTATTATATGTACTTTGAAGTGAATTGTAAACAAAAGGTAATTTTTGTACAGTGCTCGCAACGGGTTCTCTATGTGCACGCACGTAGGGTTCTTTCAATTATACGTGCATGATTTTTATTCTACGTGAAACACGTACTACAGTACGTGAATGGGCATGCTGAATGATGAACGAACTTGGCTGGAAGCCACTAAATGAAAGGAGAAAAGAACAAAGGCTTGTCCTTCTTTTCAAAATAGTCAATGACCTGGTAGCTGATAATAATATTGAATATAACCAACGTCCATCAAGAACATCCAACAGTAAACAAATCAAAGTACTTTCAGCCACCACAGAGATATATAAACATTCTCTCTTCCCAAGAACTGTGAAAGATTGGACCACGCTAACAGAAAGTGCCATGACCAGCAAAACTGTAGAAGGCTTCAAAGCTGCAATTTCGCGCGACTAACAAGAACCTAGTGCGCAAACACACTCCTAACTTTTGCTCAGTAACTGAGATAACTAACAGTATAATACAGATACAGAGGTATGGTTCCTAGTAGTGTCTTGATTATTCCTCCAAAGTCTTAGGGGATTTGGTTTGGCAGCTTCCAACTAACAACCACATTTGCAATTTTTTTGACATAATTGGTTTCCATGGCAACTGTAGCCATTTCAAAATGTCAAAAGTTGAATTCACCTCCACTCAAGAAGACAACCATACTATATATGAAGGTTCATAATTCTGAAGCAATTATCTTTGAGAAAATGTTCCCATAAGTTCATCCACTCAGAATAAGCAGAAAACTGATAATATGATATGGAGCAAAAACATTAAGATTCCCATACATTTGAATAACTTAATAATAAGAAGAAATGAAAGACTTAATAAGTTGTTATACAATATAGCTGACAAAGTTCTAAACAGTCTTGTTTTTCATATATTTGACTGTTAACAGCTGCGGTTCCTTATTAATTTTGTATGATTGTAGGATTTACAACTACCTGTGCCTATTACCACTAACGTTGTGAGTTCGAACCCTGTTCATGGCGAAATATAATTGATACAATACTGTGCGATAATGTTTGTGAGTGACTTGTGGCAGATCGGTGATTTTCTCTGGGTCCTCCGGATTCCTCCACCAATAAATCTGATAGCCACGATATAACCTAAATATTGTTAAAGGTGGCATTAAACACCATACCCCTAAACCTCCTTATCAATTTGATTTGTGATGTACATTTTTGTGAGTTTTCATTTCACTATCAGTATACCTGCTATAACACCAGAGGCTGCTAATCTCATAAATATCCCTGAAGTTCTACAATGATGTATTTCATTCTTTAGAATCACAACCTAAAATTTAAAATGTACTGGTTAGATATCAAACTATAAGACAATATACACCATTAAAGCAGATTACTTTTGCTACAGATTCCCTATAAAAGTTGGATTTACAACTTCCTATGCAATCAGTGCCTATCACCACTAATGTTGTGAGTTCGAGCCCAACTCAGGTGAGGTTTACTCGTTAGATACAACATTTTGTGACTTACGACAGTCCTCCAGTTTCCTCCACCAATAAAACTGACGGCCACGATATAACTGAAATATTGTTGAAAGTGTTGTTAAACACCATAAACCTAAATAAACTTATAAAAGTTTGTATATTATATATATCATATGAAAGTTTGACTAAATCTACTATACATCAATTATCTGGACATCTTAAACTAGAGGCTCAGTGGGCTCAGCCTGTGTCGTTCATCTTTCATTCTGCTTTGAGGAAACTTAATACGCAACCTTCCATATATGTAGATGCCTCCTACCAAGTTTCGGTTCATTTGGCTAGGCAGTTTCAGAGGAGAAGATTTTTTAGATATCGACCAATCAGAAACAAGAATTGCCTCTGGTGGCCATGTTTGTTAACCGATCGAGACGAAATGAGCAATCTTCATACAGCACATTTCATAGATGCTTCCTGCCATGTTTCGGTTAATTTGGCCAAGCGGTTTCAGAGGAGGAGATTTTTAAAAATTGGCCTATCAGAAACAAGAATTGCCTGTGGAGGGCCATGTTTGGTAATGGATCATAACAAAATGTGCACTCTTTAAAGAGGACCTTCCATAGATGCTTCCTACTAAGTTTCAATTCATTTGGCTGATGGGTTTCAGAGGAGAAGATTAAAATGTGAAAAGTTAACAGAATCTATGACAGACAACAAACGACAGATGACAAAATCCCACATTGCCTTTGGCACGGTGAGCTAAAAAGAATTTTAAAATGTGAATACCTACATGTAATGTATAGTATAAACATTATCAGCATTAGTTAATTTCTAAGGGAGATAATGGCAAGTTATCTTTCTTTTAACAGTTTGATGCAAGAGTTATCTCCCTTTTAACAGCTTACCACAATGGAGAAGTTTTTCTTAGAAATGAACCAATCAGAAACAAGAACTTCCTGTGGTGGCCATGTTTGTAAACGGATCAGAATGACATGAGCAATCTTTATAGAGGACCTTCCATAGATGCTTCCTACCAATTTTCGGTTCATTTGGAGGAGGAGAAGATTTAAACAAATTGGCCATTCAGAAACAAGAATTGCCTGTGGTGATCATGTTTGTTAAAGGATCGGGAAGAAATGAGAAATTTTTCTCGAGCAGTGAAAATGAAATACCGTCGAACCGACGGACAAGTCCGATAAAATGACCTCCGGTCCGATATAAACCCTTGGATTTCAGGACCGATTGTCCGTTATTGCTCTGTCATTTGAT